>NQII01000413.1:164563-230333 GCA_002778355.1 Clitarchus hookeri
TTTATAACAGTGCTCTACCAGAGCTACCAACAAGATTACATTAATTATGCGATGAAAAGTGAAAAGGGACGAAATGCAAACAAAATTAGTTTGTCACCAAGATCAGTTTATTTATGAAACATAGCGATGTCGCATCAGCGGCGATGTTTTTGAAACATCGATTGTGTCAACTTTCTGATCCAGACTACATATTAAACAGATTTATCGAATTAGCGCCTTAAACAAGTGGATTCACAACATAAATGTACCTATTTTGACATGTATAAGCTGTGTGGGTGTGTAGGCCCACCAAAAATTTTTGATGAAAAATTAGGAATAATTAATATTTCACGTACAGGCCACATTGAATTTTTGTATTCCTGTAAATATTGTTAAGTCACGATTCCGTACAAACATGGCGTCTATCAATGCGCACTTATGACGCGGCGGCGGGCATGTGAACTACGTATATTTGTCTCGTACAGCAGCAAAATTTTCTCATGTACGGCATCTATGACCGAGGTCCATCATGTTTACATTTTACGCGTCCGGGATGGTTATTTTGTTTATGAATGTGAGTAAACAAATTATTGCACAAGTGGAAAGCTATTATTTTTTTTTTACCTACTTAGAAACTTGGTTAAAATATTAAACTGTACTGGGTGTTGACAAATTTTTTTTTGTGAAAATGGGTGATCAATACATGCCGAAATACTGTATTTTTTCGCACATTTTGGGTGTGTTTTGTTGTTTTTCGCGAGGTATGTTATTTTTCGCGATAAACTGTTTATTTGGTGATTTCACGCACAGCGAAAAACAGGTGTGTGTATCAATTCATAATCTTCATATTGAATGAAAGGAATCAATAATGTGGTAGTCACTCCTTAGCTGTTACACAGTCTTCCTTCTGCTAGGAGAGCTTTCCACTCTTTATCTAGACCTTTTCATGTATAGTACTATCCAGTTGAACATTTCTTTGTGAACAGAGGGCATTATCATGGCTAACCAACATATTCTGTGTAAAATCTTCAGTGTTAAAGATTACTTCAGTGTACAATATTTCATAAATACTACTTTTACTAATTATAAACACTACAGGTTTGCAAGTATTCGAAAATCGAGGTCAAGAAAATACCTGTTTGCTCACAAGATCAGCTCGACTTACTTTTCACGCTCAATAAATTTGAGCTTCTATTACAGTATCAAGTATGTTCTCATTGTGGTTTCTGAGCCATCTGGGATCATGTGACTAGCATACAGGCCATGATCTAGATTGGATCTCAGAGGCATAAACTAGACTTTTCCCTGCGTGGGAAAAGTGCTCTATCCATCATTTCTCAGGAAACTGAAAAAAAAAATTTCAATACATGTGGACCTTCAGTTCATCTGGTCTTGAAATGCAGATAAATAAAAAATGGGATCACAGAATATGTTCCATGGATGCCGACTTTCAATCCATCTGGGTTCAATACATAGAGGTTCCACTGCTACTGTTCCTGCCACAATTGTAGTTTGTCGCTTCACCATTGTGGGAATTACCTCATTTCATCCAAAGTTGATGACAGCTTTTTCCTGGTTCCTTGCCTAAAAGGCATCACTGCAATGGGACTCTCCTTACCTATCAGTGCTCCTTGCCACATTACATACACGTTTAACTAAAGTTAGTTTGCATTTATTNAATGGGACTCTCCTTACCTATCAGTGCTCCTTGCCACATTACATACACGTTTAACTAAAGTTAGTTTGCATTTATTCTAGAAATTTCAAAATCAACCTTTGCAAAAAATTTTCTACACATAACTGCGTAAGCTTAAATGTAAATAGCTGTGGTTCACACAATGCGTTACGTCATTGCAGGTGGAGGTGAGAGTGATGTGGAGAGGAATGCACCGGAGTCGTTTCTCCTGCAGGTGCAGGGCAGCCAAGGGCACAACACCAAAGCCATTCAGGTAGGTTGAGTATTTGTTCCAGTATTTTCTCAAAAATCACAAACGAATTTATGTGCTGGTGATTACACTAAAACCTGATTGATACAACCCTCATGGTTTCCAGGAATAGAGTAGTTGGTTAGGGGTAGTCGCAACAGATACTGTGGAATCTCAAAATTACGACGTTTCATGGTTCCCGAGAAAATAGTCATAACTTTGGAAGGGTCAGTGTTTGATTTTGATAATTTATGAACCACCTCCAACCCCTAAATGCAAAACTTGAGTTAAAATGTTACTTATGCCGTTTTTATGCAGCTTTAGCTGCAAAACTACAAGTTATATTTTTTAAACAGTTAGATAGTTTCCTTTGAATTGACGCTCGTAAGATCAAATTTGACTAATTTTGATTGACTACGACCCCTCAAAAACTCAAAATTTGTGTCAGTATTCAATTTTTTCTATAGTATAAATAACACATTTTAAAAAAGGAAATTAATAATTTATTTTAATATCTTGATGTGTTCCAAGAGAAATTGTACCCTTGACGGACATATGAGTCTTCCCCTTGTCACAAATAAAGCCTAAACACAGCGTGCTACGTGAGTTTTAGTAAGCACAAACCATGTTTTCACTAGCTTCTTGCAAGAAGGATTTATTATTTAATTGTTAATGTATTATCACAGGTCCATTTTCCAGTCCTTCAGCAGGCTTTATACACATATGACATAAGCAGTTGTAATAAACGCGGCTAGCTTCGCTGTAGCTCAGAGTGAGCTGTGTGAAAGGAAGCAGTGACCTTTCCAAGTCAAGGGAGGGGAAGGCACCAGGTGGCTGGCATGTTCTCCCCTCCAGGCGGCGGAGCTGAGCGTGCAGCTACTCACACAATTACTGTTGGCTGAGGCTTAGCAACCACTGGCCGGATTACGAAGCAGGCTCACTGCTTGCCACCATGTTCTGGTACCCTGGCGGTCAACATGTTTATTTATCTATGACTTTGAGGCAGCTGAGACATGATCGCTATATCTTACACTGGACCCATTACTCATGTATATCACTAAACCATACATATGTAATTATTAAAAATTAAAAGTATAAAAAAAGAAAAATAAAAGAAAATATTTATACCTTTATATATAAATATACAATATATACAGACATACATATACACACAAATATAGTGGAAATAAAAACGTTTTTACTCTAAGCGCTATAATGTACAATCAATTAAGGGTCCTGCCTGCCTGCAGTGATTTTAGGCGCTTGAGGCCTCGAAACATGCGAGTTCTAAGGCTGACTCTTGCACACACACACACTTGCTTCGTCATCTCTACACACACAGTGTTTAACTGGCATGCAGTCTTTCTCTCTGCTACTTGTCTAAATGTGAAAATGGCGACCCTCTNGCCTCGAAACATGCGAGTTCTAAGGCTGACTCTTGCACACACACACACTTGCTTCGTCATCTCTACACACACAGTGTTTAACTGGCATGCAGTCTTTCTCTCTGCTACTTGTCTAAATGTGAAAATGGTGACCCTCTATTTTTATGGAACATTAACAAAAATAAAAGTATGATGCATATCTAACGACAACTATGAAGTTTGTATAAATAATGAACTCTCGATTTACCAAAAATGCATGTCCCGATAAACCATATCAACAGCTAATTTCCAGTGGTCCCAGTAAAATTTCTACATAAATAATGACAAAGCTAGCAGCTTTTATCATTTATTGGATATTGCCAAAATATATTTTGGTCCCGTCACTTAATATTTCCAGCAAAAATCGTTTCGAAGCTGGTTGTTTATGCAAACATCTAATAATTGGATGTGAAATACATCACGTGCGCAGCTGTTTATCCCTGCGGCTCATGGTGGTGGAGTGCGAGTCTGGTATGATCTCTCCCCTTACACGCTTGATGCGAGGGGAAGCGGTTACCTAGCAACTAACATGGCGTCCTGTCTTCTCTCTCTCTTTCTTCCTCTCAGGGCACACCTTTCTTTCTGCCCTTACATGCCTTCGAGAAGGAAAGGGGAAAGAAAAAAAAGTCTTCCTCTCACGGCTGCATGCAGTTGCTTCCACCCCTTACATGCCTGGCCGCAGAGCACATAAAGTGCGCCTGGCGATTGTAGAAATTTTATCAAGATTATCCATTGGTCAAAATAGTTGCACCTATCATCATTAGTATTTAAAAGTAAATGGTTTTGCCTGGAAATATTACACAATACTTTTTAACGAGGAATTATTATTTGCAAAAATGTTTTCTTTTGAGACTGAAAGTCGATTTTTCCAGTAATTTACATTATTTTAAAACAAAATATTAATTAAACTCAATGGACAGCATCTTTATGAATAAAATTATATGCCCAGAAGCATATACTTGACCTCCCCTTGTCGCCGAAAATTGTTTGAACATCGAGCGACTTGTATTACCAAGTGCAAAGCTGATTTTCAGTAACTTACTGCAGGGAAATTAAAGAATTTATACTAATTTATATCAATAGACATGCATCTTTTGAATAAACTGATATTCTGTAAGGGACAATTTTACACCTTTTGTCGTCTAATAATGGGTAAGCACCGAGCCACAGTTCAGCGTAACTCGCAACAGGCATACGTGTATGGGAAAATCAGAGGACGTGGTTTTGAATGATTAATTATTAAAGACCATGAAGAAATTAATTTTAATAAACTTATTTATTCATTTCTGTCTCAAAATTACAAGTTTTTTTTTGCAGTGAAACACAATTAATTACTTTAAAAGACAGACATTAGCCACTCGTGNTGTCTCAAAATTACAAGTTTTTTTTTGCAGTGAAACACAATTAATTACTTTAAAAGACAGACATTAGCCACTCGTGCAAGGTGTCTCCAACATGTAAAGAGAAGCAGCCTGGATTGAGTAATCTTCGGCTGTTGTCAGTAATATTCCTCCTAAGAAAATTCTTCCTGCCAGGAATGCCCATTTATTGAGGCATAATACAGTGGNGCTGTTGTCAGTAATATTCCTCCTAAGAAAATTCTTCCTGCCAGGAATGCCCATTTATTGAGGCATAATACAGTGGAACCCATTTTTTTACATTTTTCAAGGGACCTGGATAATTGTTGTAAAATACAAGACATTGTAAAATGAGAGAAATTTATGCTGTAAAAGCAGTAAATTTACCTAATAAAGTAGGTGTAAAATTCAGGAGAGTGTAAAATCATGGGGTGTAAGAAGGCAGTTCTACTATATTTCAATTATTTTTAATGTTTTTTTTTTTTTAATTTATTTGTTCTGCACGCTTAGGTGGAGTTGCGAGCTGCCTCACTCAACACCAACAATGTGTTTCTCCTGAAGACAGCACAGAGGGGCAACGTCCTGTGGTTCGGGAAAGGGTCGACTGGCGATGAGCGGGAGATGGCGAAGAAGGTTGCAAACTTTGTGCTAGAGGGAAGCTACGAGGTGGTGTACGAAGGTGAGGGGACTAACAAAAACTTTAAATCTGGGTTTTACAATGCTATGTTTTGCAAGATTGTAAAATGAACAAGGCCTTTGCAATTGTGACGGGCTTGGAACTATGTACTTGGTGCTTATAAATTAACTCACGCTATCACTGCCTTTGAGAGCCCTTTCTATTTACTGTCTTCCAGGCACTTCTGGTACAATGGGAGTATATCTGTGTTCCTATGATTACCTTTTCAAATCACAAATGGGGACCACAGTGGTGTAAAGGTCAGACTGCTTGGCTCCCCTCTAGGTGAATCTGGTTCAATTCCTGGCCGGGTCACTCCCAGTTTTTTGCATGTGGAAATCTTGTCAGACGATGCCGCTGGTCAGTGGGTTTTCTTGGGGATCTCCCATTTCCCTTGCCCTTGTATTCCGGTGCTGCTCCATACTCACCTCACTTCATCCTCGTCGGCTATCAAGATCTCGATATTAAAAGCAGATCCAATCTCTCAACTTCAACTCCAACTCAAATTACAAATGATAACTCAGCCTTACACTTAACTTCTTTCCCGTGTTTTCCTTCTCTATTCCACAATGCCAGTTGCAGAATTTATTTACTTGCAGCTGCTGCAGAAACCTCATTTCCTCATGTGAACCAATCCTTGGTGGGCGAGACTACAAGCCAGTGGTGGCTCACTTTGGTACTTGTCACAGTTGCACTTGGACAAAATGTAATTGTTATGCAGACAGTCCTCTACTTTCATACATAATGTGTTCTTGAAAATGTGTGTGAAAGTTGAATCATATATATATNGTTATGCAGACAGTCCTCTACTTTCATACATAATGTGTTCTTGAAAATGTGTGTGAAAGTTGAATCATATATATATACGCATGAAATAAGAGGGGTTCCATTCCAAAGTTACAAGAAAATTAAATAAAAAATTTTGGTAGGAAGATAACATATTATTTTTAACAAGTATTTAATTGAAAATCACAAATAAAAATACATGTGCAATTCTTTCTTGCCTGAAATGTTGATTTTCAACACCTGTATACATATTTTATTGTATTTACTATGTGAATAAATAAGGTAAATAAATATGCTTTCTACTTTCCGTAAAATTGTTGTGCAAATGTAACATTTTATTTTGTACGTTATAACAACTATGTAAAAGTTTTTCAGAGATTCGCATATTATTTTAACAGAAGCACTCATTTTTATTGTGCCAATATGACAGCCATATCTAAACATTCATAACATATGATCCACGAAGGCTGGAAAACATGGCAGGCAGTATTAGATGGCAACTAACAGTGCTATATCAATATGTTGGTAGGTTGCTATATGTATGAACCAAATCGGTCAAATGAAAGTTGATTTAGAGGTGATAATATGTCCTGTATGAAAGATCGAGTTGTACGAACATCGAATGTATGAAAGTCGAGGACTGCCTGTATGTGTCGGTAGGGGTGCGAGATTCTTGGGAAGCATAGTGTTGCATGCTCTTGGAGATACTTGTCTTCAGCCTCATGTGTACACTGATATATAAAACTGCCAAACATGAATGCCAGCTATGAGAAAAGTTCTGGCTCGTGCTTACAGGCCAAGAGAAACAGAATCTGTGGGATGCCATCGGTGGGAAGGAAGAGTACGACAAGAAAAAGAAAAATGTTGACTCTAGTAATTTTACAGCTGCTCGCTTGTTCCAGTGTTCTAATGCATCTGGGANTACAGCTGCTCGCTTGTTCCAGTGTTCTAATGCATCTGGGAAGTTTCACGGTGAGTGCAGTAGTGAAATTCTCAAATGCTCAAATTAGTTCTTACAACATTTTTGGGGATGTTTAGTAAGAACACTAAATTTTTTTTAATAATGAGCTAATTATGCAGTCAAAACGTCTAGATCAGTGCGATTGAATTGTTTCAATAATGCATCCANTTTTTTTAATAATGAGCTAATTATGCAGTCAAAACGTCTAGATCAGTGCGATTGAATTGTTTCAATAATGCATCCATTTTCTCATGTTTACTGCCAAAAATATTTAGGATACTTAGGATACAAAAAAGTTGATCAAATGCTATAACATTTATTTAGAGAACAGAGACTCAAGCATGTTTTATGGCACATGAATGAAATGTTTTCAAATAAACAGTTTGTACAATCACTTACCCTTAAATAAGTTTAGTCTAAGATGTAAGCTTTTTTTGTAGTGATACAGGCTGCTGAGTAGTATTAATTTTTCTTACTGAAAGATACCTACATATTTGGTGTACATATTTGTTTTAATATGATGTTTTTGCAAATTTCTTACCGGCACCACAAGGACTTTGATACCAATACTGGAAGGCAAGGCAAGTAGAGCAGTTATTTCGGATAAATTTCTTGAAAGATACAATCATTAGAGCACTTAAAGTGTGTCTTTTGAGATGGAGCACACAATCATAGGTGTTTTGCTGTAGGTTTTGTGATGATGTGAATTTTATTTCCCACATCCATGGGACATATTTTGTCTTTGTGGTCCCGTTTTTGATTTATCTGCATTTCAAGCCCACATTCATTGAAGGCCCAATGTATTGAAATTTTTTGTCAGTCCCCTGAGAAACGATGTATAGAGAATACATAGTTTAGTATTCTGCTTGTACTTGATGATCAGACATTATCTACAGTNCCCCTGAGAAACGATGTATAGAGAATACATAGTTTAGTATTCTGCTTGTACTTGATGATCAGACATTATCTACAGTACACCACCAACTTACTAGCATGAAATGCCAACCTCCTGGACTAATCACTGGATTTGTTCATAAAGCACAAGTGTTGAGACTAAGGTGTTCACTTATAAACACTGCCCACTGATATTCTTGATATAAACATTTTTTTGTTAAATTCAAATTTTATGTGTAAAATTATTTTGTAAAGTTTATGCAATATTTTTAGTGATTGGGTCTGTGGCAATNCCCCTGAGAAACGATGTATAGAGAATACATAGTTTAGTATTCTGCTTGTACTTGATGATCAGACATTATCTACAGCACACCACCAACTTACTAGCATGAAATGCCAACCTCCTGGACTAATCACTGGATTTGTTCATAAAGCACAAGTGTTGAGACTAAGGTGTTCACTTATAAACACTGCCCACTGATATTCTTGATATAAACATTTTTTAGTTAAATTCAAATTTTATGTGTAAAATTATTTTGTAAAGTTTATGCAATATTTTTAGTGATTGGGTCTGTGGCAATGGTAATGCTGCTTATTATGATGAAAGCATTTAAACTGGTTAAGAAATTACACTCTAAGCAGGGATTTCAAAAGTGTTAACTGCAAACAGTAGGTGTAACTCAATGCACATATGATTCCGTGAAAAAGTAGTTTTTAAACGTATGCTTACTTCAGTGAATTAATCAACTGATGTTCTAATTAACCTCAACTGTTAAGTGAACTTTTATCTCTGTGGCTACAGTTGAAGAAATTCTTGGCTTCACACAGTCCGACCTGGTCCAGGAGGATGCGATGCTGCTAGACACCCGAGAAGTCATCTACATCTGGTTAGGCAGGATGTCGAACAANGGCAGAATGTCGAACAAAGAGGAAAGTGAAGGAGCCATTGAAACTGCCCTGGAGTTTTTGAGAACAGGTTTGGATGACTTCGATAGAGTAAAATTTGCAAATGATTTTTCTTAAGTTGGTGGCCAGTAGTAACTAAAATTTCTTATGGTGGGTTATTTTACAAGACATGTCATATATGTAAGAGGAAGTTTTTTGGTTTGCCAAGTCAACGCACACTGAATTCTTATATAAAAATATTTTTGCTAACAAATATTTTACCTTAGTCATGCGTTTGTATTTAAACACTCAAAATAATGTGATTCGTTAAGTTTAAAAATTTCTTGTAACATTATAAAAAATTAGCTAAAAAATCTCAAATAAACCACAACTTGTAATTAAACAAAGCTATATCTAGAGACCTGTGGCTGAGTATCTAATTTTTTTTTACAAAATTTGCCTTTTTTTTTTCTTAAATTTTTTTTAAGTGTTTTTTAATCCGCAAATATTTTGGATGTTTTAGATCCTGCAGAGCATGATGAGGACATGCCGATTGTCCTGGTGAAGCAAGGATTTGAACCACCAACATTCACAGGGTTTTTCCCAACATGGGAACCAACACTTTGGGATGTAGGTTCTAGAGTGTGTTAAACACATATCATTACTTGCTTTTGTATATCAGTATGCACCTCTATAAATATTAGACCACTGATTTGTTCTAGTACTGGTTTCAGTATCTCATGACTAAATTAGAATGCCTGCTTATAAAACATGAGGTGGTGGATTCTAGTTTTGCCTATGCACATTTGGATGTTGAGAGGAAAACAGAAAAGACCAACTTACATCCATCCTTCTGTCTTTGTCGAGAATATGTAACTCTTAACATTTGTTTCCCAAGATGTACTCATGCTCCAGCCCAATCCGAGCATATCAGGCTGTACATTTCCTGGTTAACAAAATGTGGTAAATTTTATGTATTATCCACGTTGTTTGGTCACATACTCAGTAACTATCACACTACCACAATAAATACAAATGTGATAGTTCTCTTACAAAGTAGCCTGGTCAGTTTAATATGCAGTAAAAATTTTTTTTTAAGGGGCCAGGGAAAAATGTAACAAAATGTGTGAAAGTGTGTAATGATAGAGATCCATGTTGTATAAACCTTTTATCAAACCAAATAAAATAAGTTTAAAGAAAATACTGGTAATGAAACTGTAAAATGAAGGATTTATAATAGGGGTTTTAATGTACTTGGCTTGAGTAATCCTTGACTAATGCATTCCCAAGTTGTTGGATGTGTTCTCTTCAACACTCGCTTCGCATAGTGAGGTTATACTGCCTACAGTTCCGTCATAACTGGGGTGTATTACAGTACGGCCTGGCACGTCTGCAACTTTAAGTGATCCTGTCACTCGTTCTCCTGATCCAGTGGGTAGATTGCTGGCTGTACCAGGTAGAGCTGTTTTATGGCTAACTAAGCACTTTTGAAATAAAAATTTAAGAAAAATTCTCTGTCAGCAACTGTGCACATTTTCATGATTATGCTGACTGGNGAAAAATTTAAGAAAAATTCCCTGTCAGCAACTGTGCACATTTTCATGATTATGCTGACTGGCATGTGTCCAGTAAAGTTGGCAATAATACAGGTAAAGATAGTTCCATATCTTAAAGTCGTATTAAAAGTGTCATGTTTAAATTTATAAATGTTCATTNGTATTAAAAGTGTCATGTTTAAATTTATAAATGTTCATTTTATGCACATTAGAACAAGAATTCATGCATTAGTAATATATTTATTTTCCTAACCAATTAATAGTTTCACCTGATACTGTCACACAAGAATACAATAAAGGCAGAAAATGCTCAGTTATTTGCAAAGAGCCTTTACTCACCCAAAGTCAACATCTTCCTCATCTAACTGCCTCACGAACCTGGCGTGTGCCATGTGTTTGGTCTTCTGAGTGTGCCACCTTTGATAGTGCCTTTTCATTTTCAGTTTTACCGTTGTCTCTGAAAGTCATGTTATCCATTCTGCTGGGATAAAAACTTGTTTGCAGTTTAGCACAACGNCAGTTTTACCGTTGTCTCTGAAAGTCATGTTATCCATTCTGCTGGGATAAAAACTTGTTTGCAGTTTAGCACAACGTACATTTCCTTACTCTCTATTACCGAGTGAGATGACGCAGTGGTAAACATTCGGACTCACATTCGGATCCCAGTCTGACCATCCTGATTTTGGTTTCCCATGGTTTCCTGAAATCAGTCCAGGCGAGTGCTATGGCCGATTNGATCCCAGTCTGACCATCCTGATTTTGGTTTCCCATGGTTTCCTGAAATCAGTCCAGGCGAGTGCTATGGCCGATTCCATCACCATCCCTGTTTCTTTGAGCAACTTGTTCGGTCTCTTATGACCTCGCTGTCGATGAGACATTAAGACCTACCTACCTATTCTCTGTTACCTGGTGCTCACATGAACAAGTGCTGCAACCTCTATCTACAGTCCCCTAAAGTGCTTTCTATGAATATTTTTCTTGAAATAAGCACGATAATAGTGAAAGAGTAATTATAGTTACCCAATAAATCGCAAGTGATTGATGCTCTGGAGGCTGCATGAATCAGTGCTGGACATCTGAGCCACTGTCACCCAGAACAACTAGCGAGGTTCACATGAAGATACTATAATATTATTTAAATTACTTGAATCCTATGTAAAGTAGTGGCATGTTGTGTGTGAGATGGATTATGTTTAAAGAAATTATAACGGAATTATGAAGAAGATCCATGATTTGAGCTTTTGAATTTGTCATCAAGGCTCTCAAGTGAACCCTAAGGTTGTTCACATCGACCGACTGACACACTATAAAGGTTCAGATGATTCAAAATCTGGGACAAACAGATTTGAGGCGGGGGCAGTGTTACATATTTGCACTATGCAATGCTTCCTTTGCCCTGTCCTGCTCGAACGAGTGAAACAGTGTGTCAAGGGCAGAGTGGTATCTTGAGGAGAGCGCAGAGATTTAATAAGGTGTGTGCCGTTGTGTGTGCCACATAAGGCTATAGGGACTCGCACGCTCCCATCCTTGAACAGATTGAATTTCTGGGGTTATCTACAAAAGAATGTTCTGGCAATCATCTTAGCCTCTTCCAGCAAGACTGGGGATGCTTGATTGGGTCAACGAGACTATTTAATCTGAGATGGGCAATCATCTTAGCCTCTTCCAGCGAGACTGGGGGTGCTTGGAACCTTCTGGATTGGGTCAGCGAGACTATTTAATCTGAGATGGGCCTCCAAGCTGACAATCTAGAGTTAAGAGCATTGTATGGCCTTAAGAGCCAAGTGTGCAAAGACAGCAAAACAACGAGCCAGCAAAACGATGAGTGGTAACGAGAGTGACACGGGGGTGAAGTCTGCGAACTGTGAGTATTGGTACAGTGGAGAGTGAGACTAACAGGCTGTACCATTGAACTGGATGCATGAGTGACAGACATTTGGATTGATGGGAATAGACAAATTGATATGTATAAAAGTGTGAATTAACTGACTGTACCCAATATAGACAGTGAAAAGTACTTCAATTAGAATTGAGATAGACATTAAATATGGCATTGAGAATAAGAAGAGGAATAGTGGAGATAAGGTAGTTTAATGTTGTAAATAATAGCTGTATGAATAAATTAAAAATCAAATTTAGTTCTTTTATTTTTATTGAGACCTCCCTCACGAACTCGGATAAGCCCCTGGCATCTTGTAACATTTCAATAATTTTCTCCAGCTGTCTGAACATGTACATTTTTTGTTTCCTGTGAAGAACTACAAATCATTTGAGGAGGTGCGGTGTGAACTGGAAGGCAAGAACCCTGTCCTAAAGCTGGATGCTCATCTGATTGACGGGGAGAGGTGCTTCGAGGACTTCACCAAGTACCCAGTTGAACTGTTGAGGGTCGAAGCAGATGAGCTGCCGCCAGATGTCAACAGGACACGCAGAGAGGTAACTAACTTCTGTCTACAAATTTGTCACATTCCAAGCCATCGATGCTCACAATGCTCATCGATGCAGTATGTGGCACCCATTGTTTACGAGAAGTGGGACCATGCTTCCTGATGTAGCATATGTTTCCCAGACCTGGGAAAACTGAAGTAGTACTTGCTAGTGTGGTAGTGTTTCCTCAGGTCTGGAAAATATGGAACATACTTGCAGTATGTGTACAATAGGCTACGAATTTTACAAGATGCCACAATTCTTGAAAATAGCTTCATAAAATCATTAACCTCATAAAAAACTGAAATCATCTCATTTTGACCCCCGAAAAATTTGCAAATTGCATGTAAAGAGCATTTTTTTTTCCAAATCCGGGTGCTTTCACGTTTTCGCACCAATCTTCTTTAGCTGCAATAGTCTGATGTAACTTACTGGAACCTGTTCTTTTCTGCACCCGGAGACGCCACCCCTTCTTCCCCAGGAATAGCATCGCCCAGGGAAGCTTAACACACCAGTAACTACTTTTTGTGCACACCTGTGTACTTTCACAGTTTTGCCTATCTGGCGGGCCACAGGCCAGAATTTGTGTAGTTTTCACCTAGAGTGATGTAAGTGTTTTTGTGCAAGAGTAATTTCATGTCAATTTTCAGACTTCATGTCTTTTATTTCGAGCACTGCCTCGGGGCGTTTCGGGGTATGGTCCCTTATAACCTGCTTTCACCCAGTCTCACGTACATTACTTAACAGTCAGTATGCTTANTATTTCGAGCACTGCCTCGGGGCGTTTCGGGGTATGGTCCCTTATAACCTGCTTTCACCCAGTCTCACGTACATTACTTAACAGTCAGTATGCTTAACTCAGAGCTTTTACAGTTTAAGGTGAGTGGGTTAGCCTGAATAGGCCCACAGTATTTTCCATGTAAGTATCAGGAGCGAGGGGCTCTTCCAACAATTCACTGAGGGACTGTGTACATCAGAACGAACTGCCCGCCGTACNTAGTTTTCACCTAGAGTGATGTAAGTGTTTTTGTGCAAGAGTAATTTCATGTCAATTTTCAGACTTCATGTCTTTCATTTCGAGCACTGCCTCGGGGCGTTTCGGGGTATGGTCCCTTATAACCTGCTTTCACCCAGTCTCACGTACATTACTTAACAGTCAGTATGCTTAACTCAGAGCTTTTACAGTTTAAGGTGAGTGGGTTAGCCTGAATAGGCCCACAGTATTTTCCATTTAAGTATCAGGAGCGAGGGGCTCTTCCAACAATTCACTGAGGGACTGTGTACATCAGAACGAACTGCCCGCCGTACCCTGAGATCATCACCAGATGCAACAATTGGCACCGCCTGCCGACAGTGTCTGGCGCCTAGTCGGGTATCCAACNCCCTGAGATCATCACCAGATGCAACAATTGGCACCGCCTGCCGACAGTGTCTGGCGCCTAGTCGGGTATCCAACTCCAAACCCACCTAACAACGTTTTTCACCGCCCCTCAAAACTTCCATTAACCCAACACTACCCAGCAAACAGGCGTTAAATTGGCACCCAACTTTGTGGCAAATTATTATTCCAGATATCTGATGTCCTATGCAATTTAACCGGTGTTAAGGTTATACCAGCATTAATGGTTCTGATGCACATGTTAGTTATGACTATTACTAAGAGAAATTTTACTTCACAATACAATAAAATGCTTCACAGTTTCTGTCAGTTACATTTTCTTGTCACAAGTAAAGGCTTATTAATACATTTAATACTACTTTACGACAACCTTAGGGGCAAAGGGGCAGGTGTTAAACCCCCATATCCTCTCCCTGGCTACACCCCTAAGAATACTTACATTTCCTATGGGTTAAGCCCATCACACAATGCAAGGTACCCAAGATCTGCAAAATCTGCAGCAGTGTTCTTTAATGAATTACAGAAAATGTGTGATGGGAATTTATTTGCAGCGGGGAGAAAACAAACCTGGGAAATAAATTGCCACTCTTAACATGGCCTTTATCTTTTTCCAAAATTAGAGTGTTCAGAAACTAAAATAGTACCTGCATTCCATATATAAAATNTAACATGGCCTTTATCTTTTTCCAAAATTAGAGTGTTCAGAAACTAAAATAGTACCTGCATTCCATATATAAAATGATAGAACTGGCTGATAGACAACTAACAATTTGAAAGTGAAATACAGTAGAACCTGATTAAAATTACCTCACGTGGTTTCCAAAAATGCGGTTGTTACAACAGATCAGTCGTAACCCCCAACTTCTATACATCAAAATTTGCCATTTTTTGAATGAAGTCTATGTTTAATCATCTCTAGTGCAAAAATGACATGTGTTTTTAATTAAATATAAATCTATTTTAATAGGTCTTCTGGAAAAAATAGTGTTAGATAAGTATACTTAACCTCCCCTTGACTCCCAAAACGTTAAAAATATTAAGCGGCACAAAATTTTACCAAGCATTGCATGTTCAGTTGTTTTTGGCATGAAAATAACACATTTTTAAAATTAAATANGCGGCACAAAATTTTACCAAGCATTGCATGTTCAGTTGTTTTTGGCATGAAAATAACACATTTTTAAAATTAAATATAAATTAATTTTAATAAGTGTCTTCTGAAAAAAATGCTATCCGAGAGGTGTTTTACTTAGCTGCTCCTTGTCTTCCAAAATGTTAACAGCATCGAGCGGTGCGAGGTTTTACCAAGCATTGTACATCCATGTTCAATAGTCTCTGGCGTAAAATCAACATGATTTTTACATGGAATATTAATTTATCAGTGTCAGATGTCTTCCAAATAAAATAAAACCCCACACGTGTACTTGGCCTCTCCTTGTCATTTTATATGTTTAAATATTGTGTGGCAACCGAGCGCGAAGTCAATTTTCAGTGTCTTCTTGCGGGAAAAACATGATTAGTTACTAAAATATAAATTAATTAATTTAAATAAACATGAATCTTCTGAATAAACTGATATCTGGAAAGGCAATATGAAACCTCTTTGTCACCAGAATAAAAAGCAACATAGAGCGCATGTTACTCATGGCAAGTGCCAATTTTTAGTAGATGGTAGGGTTTGATTTTTACAGCTTCGAGTCGAGTTCAGTATAACATTTTTTGAGTTACAAAGGAGATTGAACAATAGATGTAAAGGTATATGTATGTACATGGGTGTAACTAGAGACATTTGTTTGTGGTGAAAAATTTTGATAGATTTAGTAAATTTTTTTAGTTGATTTCGGTGCATTTGTCGTAAATTTTAAATTCATTTCGTCAAAAATTTTGCTTAAATTTGGCTTAGAAAAAAATGGTTTGGTAATATCAGAAAAATTAAATAGCATATATTTGGTTAAAAAATGCTGGCGCTCGCACATATTTCATATTGCAACAAACTTTGGCTACTTTGGTGATGGCACAAAAATGAAATGGCAAACATTTAATCAGAAAACACAAGCACTGTCTTTAATTCCATATTCCTTGGCTTAATTAAGATTTGTCTTTCTGTCAGTCATTATATTCCCATGCATTGAGAAACTCCTTTCAGTGTCTACATTGCTGACTGGAATCCATACTGATTTCACTGCAGCATTAACAAGTCAGAAAAATCACACTTCAGCGAAAGCAACAAGTTAACAATATCAAAATCTTGATCACATTGAAACACATTAACTACAGAATCCCTGAACAAAAGATATGGTTGCAAACTCTCAGATGAAAGCTCACACAGGATAGGTATTTTTTTCATTGCATCACATATTTCATGGTTTTTTAAAGACAATTTTAGAATATTTCTTGGATCAAAGAGTTTACCAAGACATTCAATGAATTTCCTACCACTGTCAGACTCGATTAAATCATTTAATTTTTTGAGACTCCTCTCACCGACCAATTTTAACTGTGAAGTCAAATGTGACTGACTTTGTTTGGAAAGCTTTGAAAGTGCATCTGATGTTTTCTGAAGGTAAAAAACCCTATCTTTTAGCAATTCAAACATTTTTTTCAGGTCACTACATTGTGAGGAGAGAGTTGTTGGCACTGGTGCACTAGAATTTTCCAAATGCTCAAGTAATTTACAGCTTTTATAACAGTGCTCTACCAGAGCTACCAACAAGATTACATTAATTATGCGATGAAAAGTGAAAAGGGACGAAATGCAAACAAAATTAGTTTGTCACCAAGATCAGTTTATTTATGAAACATAGCGATGTCGCATCAGCGGCGATGTTTTTGAAACATCGATTGTGTCAACTTTCTGATCCAGACTACATATTAAACAGATTTATCGAATTAGCGCCTTAAACAAGTGGATTCACAACNTGTGTCAACTTTCTGATCCAGACTACATATTAAACAGATTTATCGAATTAGCGCCTTAAACAAGTGGATTCACAACGGAAATTTTTTGATGAAAAATTAGGGATAATTAATATTTCACATAGAGGCCACATTGAATTTTTGTATTCCTGTAAATATTGTTAAGTCACGATTCCATACAAACATGGCGTCTATCAATGCGCACTTGTCATGCGAACTACATATATTTGTTTCGTACATCAGTAAAATGTTCTCATGTACGGCATCTATGGCCAAACTCCAACATGTTTACATTTTACGCATCCGGGACCACTTTTTGTAGTTTANTTCTCATGTACGGCATCTATGGCCAAACTCCAACATGTTTACATTTTACGCATCCGGGACCACTTTTTGTAGTTTTTTTTTGTAAAAATGTGTGATCTATACACGCCGAAATACTATTTTTTTTGCACATTTTTGTGCGTTTTGTTATTTTTTGCGAGAAACTGTATTTCGTGTTTATTTCGCGAACCGCGAAAAACAGGTGTCTCTAGCTGTAACGTCTACCCCTTATAACTTCCTCCCCCTCTTATAGTCACTGTTAACCAAGAAAAAAGTTAGGGACTAATTTCTACCAAATTCTTTGCCTGGGTAAGTGATTCACAGCGCTTCTTTTCCCCTCTCACTGACAAGTGAATGGATATGGTAGGAATGGTAATGTCAGCCACATGAAGCAGATAGAAAAAAAAGATAACTGTTACAAGGAGGGAGTGGGAGGGTAGCTTCCAGGCTGATCCATCAGCATGGCGCTGGGTGGGCGGACAACCAGTCCACATTTAAAGTTTTTGTTAACTAATAGTTCTCTTTTATTAACACATGTTTTTAAAATATTAATGGGATGAGAAAAGTAATGACAAGTTTACAGTTATGCATATTTCTGCTGAAGGTGTAACGTGCCATGAGACAAAGGCTTTTCATGTTTAAAAACAATATGTCCTATTGTTGCACAATATTTGTGTTATACGGAGACTATACCTGTTAACCTTGACAAATTTCCAGGCTCGTTATCTGATGTCACCCTGCAAGAGGAGCTTCGCCGGGAAGCAAAATGGCTCAAGTCACGAATATAATGCCCACTGGATTTTATCACAGCCAAACATCACAAATGTCAACCAAGTGTCAAGGCATGTTGCCGAATTATTTTCATTCCGGTGTAACTTTAGCAATTTAGCAAAGTAAAATTATTGATTTGCGAGACACAAAAGGTGGTTGTTAGGTGCGAATATTTGATGTTTATAATCTGAAAGAACCATGACTCGACTGCATGTTCAATAGCTTAATGTCTGCTGTAAAGAANGAATATTTGATGTTTATAATCTGAAAGAACCATGACTCGACTGCATGTTCAATAGCTTAATGTCTGCTGTAAAGAAACTCAACTCGAGTGATGAGTCAATCTTTCTGAACTCAATTAAACTCTGTCTTAAAAATCACAACTTTTTTTACTTCAAAATATGACGTAGGGGTTGACGAGATTCAATTACTGTGNTAAACTCTGTCTTAAAAATCACAACTTTTTTTACTTCAAAATATGACGTAGGGGTTGACGAGATTCAATTACTGTGAAGTAACATTGCTAATGTAGTTAAAAGTTTGTTGCTTCACACGTGCTGGATGGAGGAGGGGAGGGGAGAGCTGCCGCCGCCAGCTGATGACGTGTGATCAATAACTNGTTGCTTCACACGTGCTGGATGGAGGAGGGGAGGGGAGAGCTGCCGCCGCCAGCTGATGACGTGTGATCAATAACTTGCCAGGCACCTACAGACAACACCCGTGGATTACCTGCTTCCCCTCCCTCAGGTCTTCTCTACCACTGACTTAGCACACAATCAATACTGCTCTCCAGGCATGTATAACCACACCCATGGATTGCTTGCATGTTCAGTATTAATTGTTTGTACATACACAAATACGTACACCATTGCAGCAGACATTTAATATATCTGCACTAGTGATGGGTTGAGTCCCGAAAAATTGAGTCAACCAAGATAGATTCTTAATTCAAGTCGAGTTTTTTTNTCTGCACTAGTGATGGGTTGAGTCCCGAAAAATTGAGTCAACCAAGATAGATTCTTAATTCAAGTCGAGTTTTTTTACAGCAGACATCGAGCTACTGAATTTGTAAGTTGAGTCACAGTGCTCCTAGGTTATAAACAACAAATATNTTTTTTTACAGCAGACATCGAGCTACTGAATTTGTAAGTTGAGTCACAGTGCTCCTAGGTTATAAACAACAAATATTCGCACCTAACAATTATCTTTGTGCCTCGCGAATCAATAATTTTACGTTGCTAAACGCTAAAGTTGCGCCGAAATGAAAACAATAACTCGACTACGTGCCTTGACATTTGTGATATTCAGCTGTGATAAAATCCANAAAGTTGCGCCGAAATGAAAACAATAACTCGACTACGTGCCTTGACATTTGTGATATTCAGCTGTGATAAAATCCAATCGGCATTATATTCGTGACTTGAGCCCTTTTGCTTTCCAGCGAAATGCTTCCTCTATGCCACCTTGCAGGGCAGCACCACCCAAATACGTAGTCATGGGAGCCATGGGACGTACAGTATTCAAACATGAAAAGATTTTGTCACATGGCACGTCACACCTTCATCAGAAATATGCATAATGGTAAACTTGTCATTACTTTTCTCATCTAATAACAGTTTTTAAAAAAAAGTTTGAAAAAAAAAAACTGTTAGGTAACAAAAACTTTAAATGTGGGCTACTTGTCTGCTCACCTAGGGCGGTGGCATGCTGACGGACCAGCCTGAAATCTACCATCCCCCTCCCTCCTCGTAACAGTTATCTTGTTTTTTTTCTATCACCATCTTCTACCATAGCCATTCACTCGTCCGGGGGAGGGAAAAAGTAGTGCTGTGAATTACTTACCCAGGCAAAGAATTATTCTTATTGGTAGCAACTAGTCCCAAACTTTTTTCTTGGTAAACTGTGGTTATAAGAGGGGAAGGAAGTTATAAGGTGCAGGCGTTATACCTGTGTACATACGTAAATATTTACATTTATGGTGCAAACTCAATTTTTATTTAAAAATTTTATACTGAACTCGACTTGACTTGACTCGACTCGAGTTTCATACAACTTGACTTAACTCGACTAGAAGCTGTAAAAATCAAACTTGCCCATTACTAGTCTGCACATATTGTTACCATCGTAATACAATGGACAAATATGATTTTTGCACTACTCTACCAAAATAAAATGCACACGTTGCTTCAAAACACTTCAACATGCAAATTTTTTTGTCATATTTATGTCAGCCTACTGCATGTGGTATATGCTATTAAAACAAAGTGTTATATTGTTTATGTTGTTTACCATAAGTGATTACATTGTACTTTTTTATTCATTGATTAAAACATACCAGACGTGNTTATATTGTTTATGTTGTTTACCATAAGTGATTACATTGTACTTTTTTATTCATTGATTAAAACATACCAGACGTGTGTAGTTGATATAAACATTAAATGAAATTGCTTGGCGATGTTTATATTGACATGAGGCAGAATGATACACAAATAGAGGAAAGCAGAAACTACACAAGGCTTTCAAAAGTGTTCACTTTACCATAAAATATCTACATGCAGTGCGACAAGTCTCTTTCCGCTTATTTAAAAGAAATCTGAAGTCCATATAAAAGGTGTGGGTCGTCAAGAATCGTTCACAAAATCAAGCCAAAAATGTTACCAAAAAGGAATCCCCCCAAAAAAAAACTTCAGCAAAAGTCTTTAATAAACACCCAAGATAAATCCAAGTTGTAATAAAATAACACAAGCAAAGTGTGAATGCAAGCTAGCGAGAGCACAATGGAAGGGCAAATATTGTACGTGATATTAGTCACTGCACTGCACCCAATACAGCGCTCATCAAGAGAAACGTAATGTGCAGCAACCAAAAAAAGCCAACAACTATATTTTTCAACCAATTTACCTAAAATTTTCTACCTTTTTTGCTTATATTTTTCACAGTTCCTCAAAAACCAGTAGTTATAAAAAGATGGACACAATAAATGGGCACAGTATAGAGTTCTACTGTTGGTAAGAGCACAAATATTCAGTGGTTTGAAGACTTTTAGACACACACAAAAATTAACAACACTTTTTTTGCACTGATGTATAATTACGTTTTATGGTTAGACTAGTTTTGTCGGTGGCGAGAGATGATCACTCACTCCAGTTTCACAAATGTGTTATTACCATAGATTTAAAGGTGGCAAGAAGTATAAATACTGAAACTTCCAAAGTATGTCTCATAACGTGTAATATGCAGGATGTGAGTGTGCAAATACTTGGAGATGATCTCACATTAACGGAGTACAAGAGGCTCAAATGCCACTGATATCTGTCGGGGAGCGCGGCAGAAGCGAACCTGGGTTGCTCGTCGCAGGCGACTCGCTATCTCCGCGCGGTGTTGCCAACTCGCCAGTCCNCGCGGCAGAAGCGAACCTGGGTTGCTCGTCGCAGGCGACTCGCTATCTCCGCGCGGTGTTGCCAACTCGCCAGTCAGCCTGGTCAGAGCCTGGGTGTCCGCGGGGGGGATGTGTGGCAGGGGCGCCTTCCCGCACTCAACCAGCCAGTTCATTTACACCCAGCGCTAGTTCCAAAATATACTAACTGTGCCAGATGTTAGTATACAAACTATATTTTATGCATTGATTGTAGTTTAAATTTTCAAATAGTCAGTAAAGACAATCAGGCATTTCGTTAGTTTTTAATGTAATGTAGTAAACATAACTGGCCAAGCCACTTTTATAATAATTGTTAGTAACGTGAAGTAACTGTAATTATTCATTCATGTGTAACTACCAACGTGTTGGCAGCTCTTCTGCTTTANTGAAGTAACTGTAATTATTCATTCATGTGTAACTACCAACGTGTTGGCAGCTCTTCTGCTTTAGCTTGTTCTTGTCAGAATCTTCGATAGTCTAAGCTTTATCATATAGTAACTGTACTTAAAATGTCTTTTGGGGGGCGTTTCTCTGCTCGAATGAATATGATTGAATCCACTATAATTTTTCATCACTTTTATCACAATTTAATTTACGATCTGTTAATGTGTTAGAAAATTGCGTAGAATGGTTAATGAATTCCGTATAAATATCTTTTTGTTTGGATTGAAATCTCCACAAAAAGTAAACTATTATAAAAAAATTATTGTAATTGGTTATTTACAGGAAGTTCACAGATATGCACAACATTTTCAGCCCTTAATTTCTGAGGAATATACCAACTATTAGTGAAAAAATAAATGATGACACAGTTTTATCAGAATAAAAAGCGAAACGAAAATACAATATCGGCAGTCACAGCCTGTAAATACAAACCATCACAGAATTGAATATTTATGCTATGGAGTCCAATGCTCTATATTATGGATTACAATTCTCTACACTGTAATACAGTACAGTTTACAATGTAATCACAATGATATTAATGAAAACAATCACCAATAAAATACACAGTACAAATATGCTGTTTACCCAATATTTACATAGCAATCCAAGATATATGTTTAATTAGCATACATTTACACTATATACGTTTTTTCTTTTGGCTATTGAAAACTGTTGTGTGTATAGTTAAAAAAATATGTACACATACTGCAAACAAACACAGCTGTACATTGTCTTGACTTTAGTAATTCTTAACTCAACAAAATTAATAACATGACAGTCTCGAAAACATCTTAATGAAAGTTATTTTTCCTCTGTTTTTATTCGCTGTTCTTGAGCTTCTCTTATGTAGGTGGGATCACGTGCCTTCAAACCTCGTGTAATGAGGGGATCTGCTATTTCTGGAAGCATGCATTCCTCAAAAAATGGTTTCAGTTTCNAAAACTGTTGTGTGTATAGTTAAAAAAATATGTACACATACTGCAAACAAACACAGCTGTACATTGTCTTGACTTTAGTAATTCTTAACTCAACAAAATTAATAACATGACAGTCTCGAAAACATCTTAATGAAAGTTATTTTTCCTCTGTTTTTATTCGCTGTTCTTGAGCTTCTCTTATGTAGTTGGGATCACGTGCCTTCAAACCTCGTGTAATGAGGGGATCTGCTATTTCTGGAAGCATGCATTCCTCAAAAAATTGTTTCAGTTTCGGAAGCATGAAGTTCTTCCACATTTCTGTATCCACCCAAATCCGTTCAACGTGAGAATCATTGTTTGCATAAACAACAAAGTCACAGTATTTTTTGTTGCAGATATTTAGTTGCCCCTGTACCTGAAAAAAGTAATTGTGATTTCTTTTTAGTTGCAGAATTCCATCATTTTCCTTTAAACATGTACTTTTCTTTTTGGCGATGAATTCTTTCAGTTTGTAGTCCCCAGCTGAAAATAAACATTTAATTTCCAGCAATCCGTCTTCGCCCACTAATCCGTCGGGAGACGCTCCGAGAAACGGGTATTGTGGATGTACAAAAAAACCTCATTCATCTACTTGGACATTTTTTATCTTGGAATACAGTTCTTTTGCCACTTTTTCGTTCGTTCTTCCAAAATGCATGGCCTTTGAATTTATTTCTCTGTAATACAAAATTGACTTCAATAAGCCATGGCAGGAAGTGTGTGCTTTCCGTTTACACACAGGGCCGAAATTTGATGCTGTGTGCCTGCTTAAACGCGCATCCCTCCATCTGATGTTTTCATGTTGACCAACAGTATTTCTTTCCAGTTCACGGATCGTTTGAAGTGTTACTGTATCACTGTTCAAATCTTCTAAAATTAATTTCATTTTCTTATCCAGTTCTTCACTACTTAGCGCGTCTTCCTCTGCAGCACTTGGACCATACTCCATATCAGGACCAGCATTGTCAACTTTTCTTCTTTTCTCTGAAGGTCCTTCTCCATACTGAAGACAACGAGCTGAACTGCGTTTTTCTCTTCTTTCAAAAGCGCATTTTAAATGTTTTCCTGGACTTAGACCAAATTTGTTCTTCCACGGACTAAAATGCCAGCGAGGACCACAAACCCAGCACCCATGCAGCGTGCAAAGTAAGAGCCTCTTTTAGCAAAGTTTACTCTTTTTCCACCTGTATATTTAGCTACCATACTCATGTACCGTTCAGCCTGATTTGTAGTTTTATTCATGACGAGCCTGTCAGCTTTCATGACCATTGAATCGAGTGCCTTCTGAATAGCTTCCATTATCCCCGACTCTTTCATTAATGGCACGAAATTTTCGTCCGTTGTACTCTTCTTTTTACAGTACTGTTCGCGGCAGTTTTTGTGGCAGCCGAGTACACGATAAGGGCCATTTCTTATGTTCCGCTTCAATTGAACAACCGCTCCACTTTCATTTGACTTCCCAGCACTTTCAATTGCTTTTCTGGCACCAGATTTCAGCCTTACTATCCGTGATTCAAGCAAACGTCGCGTAAGAAGTGGAAATGACAAATTTTTTGAGATCTTGTGTAAATGGTTTCGATAGTTTTTAACAGTATGATTTGCACACTCAACTTTGACGACTTCTCTTCCGTACGGAACTCTCAGTTTGATCTTCGAATAAACACTTGAGTCCCCATCACCAATATAGAATTTGTATTTCAACCCATGCTGTGCGATGCTCATGCAGAAGCCGTCTACGATTATGAGCTGTTACATGCCAGTACTGGGTCCACTGTAGTTCTTAAAACAAACATGTTCCTTGGCTTTTGTATTATTAGTTCTTGCAAATTCACACAACGAACAAAATTTTCCTTTCACTCCCAGGTACAACAGTTGGTTCGTCTCAGCTCCAATGATACAAGCCTTCATAAGAAAGTACACTTATTGTAATTTATATATACACATATATTAAAAATGTATAAATTAACAAAAATTGGATGAACTTATCTGAATTCTCGATATATTTTATAGTAAAACTTATTGAAGACAATTAATAGAGATATGATTTTTAAAGCAAAATTACCAAAGTGTTTGTTATATTTCAACTATGCATCTTCACATATAAAACTTTACTGTAGTTAATGGCTGTCAAATGTGTAAGAATCTGCCTTCCCATTTGACTTTACTTGTGATGAAACTGCCACTCTAACAGTGAATTTCTATTATGCATGCATAAAAATGTAGCAGCCATATGTAGAAGCACAAAGCAGCTAAGATATTAATAAAAATATCTTGCCCAAAATAACTTTTCTAATATACAAAATAACTAATATTAGCGTTACTGGAATCAATATAATGCATATTGCACAGTTTACGGATTTTTGAATGATTTCAGAAACAAATATATAGTGCCTTTAAGTACAGTCAAGAAATATTGGAGCAGAAATAATTCAACAAAAAAAAATACGTTTGTTTTGTCGGTTGCGTGTTGTGTAACGGAATTTTTATCACCTATTTTCCACAAATCATACTTTTGTGAGCCATGAAACATCAACAGCTAATAAAATTAATTAACATTATAATAGTTTGCGTATTTTAAAATTTCAGATTTTCGGAAGTTGTTAATTCATACGGTTGTTTTAGAAGAAATCTTTAGAAGAAATATTTTTGTTTGACAAAAAGAACGGACAAACTAAAATTAAAAATAACTAAATAAAAAAAAGTAAAACAGTTTACCCAAACTCACCACTCCACTCGTTGAATTGTAACTGTGTCCGTAGGTCCTCTTGTTCCATCCACCATCTCCTATGACACTAATATATGGTATTCCATTTTCTACATTGCCTTTTACAATTGCAATTTCTTTTTCTTTCTTTCTATTTTCTATCATTTTCTTGGAGANCTGTGTCCGTAGGTCCTCTTGTTCCATCCACCATCTCCTATGACACTAATATATGGTATTCCATTTTCTACATTGCTTTTTACAATTGCAATTTCTTTTTCTTTCTTTCTATTTTCTAACATTTTCTTGGAGAGTTGTTGTTGCCAAAACTGAATGGAAAGAAAGGAAAAAAGAGTTAATATTTGACATTATCGAATACACTAATTGAGGAATTAAGCAATCTACCAGTCAAATGGCTCGTCTCCTTTGTGAAATACATTTTTTTCTTCAACGGAATTGCGATTCTTGAGAAAATGCAATCTTGGCTTATTTTCTCTGTATATTATGTTCAATTTTTTATTTACTTTCATGTGCACAAATCCCATGCAATTACAAATGTTCAGAATCTATCGTTAAAATAATGTTACACTTAGTAGGCCGGCAATGTCTGACTTGTTCACTTTTGCAAGTTTAATGATAATGCAAAATTTATAAATATGGCAGGTTTAATCACGTCATTATTATTGTATTTCCTGAGAATTATTTACCTTTAGCATTACCTATTAAACAGATATTGGCTGGTGGCGAGATTTTACAGTATGTCGTAAAATAGCACTAACGGCACGAAAACAGAAATGAAAACTAAGAATTCCATGTAACATCCGTTAGAAATAATTGAATCTACTTGCTTGTCCCATAGAAGTTTTGCGTCTGTGAAATGTTTCTCGTGCCATCATGGGAATGTCGAGTACTGACATAAGTTCCCCTCAACTTGTGAGTATCCAATACCCACAGAAACAGAACCCCACACCACAGCATCATTTACTTCTTGCGAGCTGTCAGATGTCACGTACCTACGTGAGTCACAATTGTCACAAAAGTAAACTAAAGTAAAGAATAATCCACTGTGTGTTTCTTTTTCCAGCTTATATGAGCCCAGCGTGCAAAATCGAGGATGTTCTCCCAATTTTATTAGCTGCTTAGTTAGATGTGTAATATCAACAATTCGACGGCCGTTAATAAAGCTTTCAGTTTTTTCTGTTTCCACAATTAAAGGAGGAAGATCAGTAGCATCGACACCAGAAGGTAATACATTTTCTTCTAAATTTCTGAGGGGAAAACAAAAAAAAATTTTATTAATAGAACATCTGATTACACCACTGTAAATTTAGAAGTAGTATTATTTTGCACTATATAATTTATTTATCAAAATGTGTTCTGTTATGGCGTTTAAGCCTGTAAATTGTATTGCATGCTATCAACCAAAGGCAGCTAATCTACCAGTGAATTCATTACCCAGGGTTGAAAACCGGTATGACCAAATCTTTGGAAAACGAATAATTTACGTATCTGTTTATTTACAGGAGAATAACTAAAATGGCCAGAACGTAGGAATGCTGGTATTTCAACAAATTGTTCCATTTTGCATGGCGGAGCGGGGTCGCGTCAACGTTTTTCTGTTGTAACGTTTTAAATATCTGATACATGCGCCTCACGACTTCTCAATTTTAAAAACTGGATTTATGTTATATTTCATAAGCAGCAGTTTCACCAAACACGGCGGGACCGTCAGAAAGAAAATCTCAAATATGAAAGAAATGTACGTATTGATTTAGCATGTAGTTTTGTA
Source organism: Clitarchus hookeri (assembly GCA_002778355.1). Classification (NCBI taxonomy): domain Eukaryota; kingdom Metazoa; phylum Arthropoda; class Insecta; order Phasmatodea; family Phasmatidae; genus Clitarchus; species Clitarchus hookeri. The sequence goes on from NQII01000413.1 coordinate 192,159, forward strand.
GCAAACCCGTAAATATTTTAACAATTAGCCACACGGACCACTATGCGTAGCCCTTTCGCGTGTCACGCCAAACAAATATTTTTGTGCTGGCTGTCGGACGCAAAACGATTAATGTTGTATACAAAGAAATTTTCTAAACTACTATGATATAATATTGTTATATTAGTGATGTATGAATGTGGATAAAGCGAAGGAGGTAGATATATCAGGATCGTTGTAAGTGGTGGTCCATAATCTCTGCCTAACCCCCTGGGAGACAGGCATGACGAGTATGTATATACGTTATATATGATAGTAGTGTACTAATTAATTGTTATATAATATTGTAATTGTATTTTCCCAATTTATTTATTAGTGTATAGCTGTAAAAATTAAACTGTACCCGGGCGAAGCTGAGCCGGGTCCCTAGTACGCAATACAACACAATTTACTTTAGGCTCTTTGAAGTATCACTTTCGTGTGTGTTACGGCGGTTAGCAGCATGCGAGATAACTGCTGATAAACGGCGCGACTGTATACAGCACTGTGCTGACCGCGAAAAATAAGGCATGAGGAGTGAAGGTCAGTGGACGTGGGCGGTAAGCTAATACAGTAGCACAAAGTGACATCCTGGGCATCGAAATCGAGACTTGAATGGTGAGTTATTACACCTGTAAGCTATTTCAACAATCTTGCAACTTATGAGTGACTATCTGTAGCAGAAAACAACATACCTCCGGCTGTAACCACTTGTTATACACGAGGCGGAAGTATATGGCTATACTCGTTTACAACGGGACTAAATTATGGATAATATATAAAATACATACATTGCACGTGTATGAAAACATAGCTTACCTTTCTGCCACAATTTCTGCTCTTCGTACCTTAGCCATGCGTCTCAGCATGGACCTCCTTCGTGCCAGAAATGACGCGTTGGTATTTTTCTTCCTGGGCATTTCTATTCCTGGAGCTCAATACTTAGCACCGCAAGAAGAATAAAAACGCTGAACAGAGCGACAATATCAACCCTGTTCTGGCAGGCGGAAAACTAGCAACGCTGTGCCCAAAGGCGCACTTTCACGTGCAAGATTGGCGTATTTGAGCCATCTCGGAGCCGGGAACAATAGTTAAAAATGCTTCACGCAATTTAGCTCTTTTGGTACTGAAGTTATGTCTATGGCATCACAGACTTTTTTAATTGTCATAAATTAACGTAAATTACTGTAGGAGAAAAATTTTTGTATGTCTTATAGCCTGTACTGCAGAACAGTTTTTAAATTTTACTAAATTTTAAAACAATTAAAAAAGTATGTTGTTTACAAAAAATGGCATTTTGCCCTCGTACAAATATTTGTGTTGTAAACCTGAAGCGAATGAGACCTCTGCGAACATTGCACGTTAAAAACTGTGAAAGATAAAGGTACTTAATTTTAACCTTTTATTCTATATCTTAGTCGCATGGCCGGGTACGGCCTTAAGGCCTGGAGGCAGCTTCGTCATCCAAATAGCCAAACATCGTAATCATGTATCAATGGATGTACTATAAATTTTACGTGTCTATTTGTGCAGGTACAAGCATCAACTTGTGAATATTTGGTTCCTTGTTCACCTTTCACATTATTATAGTATTGTTTTTGATGTTATGAGGAAAACAGAATTTTAAAATTAGTTTGTAGCAACTTTCATCCTTCTGATTAGATAACAGTGCTGATATTCCCTGATAATGATTCTGTGATTTCTTGTGTCACAAATAGGTGTCTGGTTTCATAACTTTTGTACACTATAGACTCTAAGGTTTTGAACGAATTGCAGAATTTCTTTAGCATTTAAGGCTAGAAAATTGTTATGATTTTATGGAGAGGTAAGATGGTTGTTTACAGAAAGGAGTGAGAATATCAAGTTGGAACGAGATACAGTTTAGAACATAGAGAATGGAGTTAACAAGACTGCCACAGAAAAATACTTAAGCTAAGAACGAAGGGCCAATTAAATTATGCAGCAGAACATTATTTATGTGGAAGAACTGGGACAGGATGCTATCTGGATTAAAGAAAATCCAAATAATCTGAATTTTTTGAGACAAAATAGAAAACACAAATGAAATACTATGCACATTAACATTTTCACTATTATCACATAAATATGGTACATATATAGCAAAAAACCCTTAAAACTGCATCCACAGAAACTGTCAGTTTAATGTACAAAGCTAAAGTACGTAGGCAGGAGAATCAGCAAGTTATTTCATGCCAGATTTGTATTGTTACAAGAATGCTTGAGGGACATATCTTACTTAGTTTGTGAGGGATGGAGGTCTTAATAAAAGTAAAAGAACTACATTTGATTTATAATTTATTAACACAGCTATTATTTACAGCACTAAATTATCTATCTCCACTCTTACTTTTTTCATTTCTACGTGAGGCAATATTTAATGTCCATTTCAACTCTAACGTCCTTCTCAATGTCGCTGTTTCGTTTTCAGCCTGCCAGCCGCACCTTCACTGCTTGATACTCGCAGTCGCAGATTTCCCTTCCGCAGGTCACTTCTCCTGCCACTCGTCTATCGCTAAAACTCAGCCACTCATCCATTCAATAACTACAACTCAACTCCCGGCCTGGAGGCCCGACGTGCTTTTTATATTCTGCTGGCCTTCACCTGGATAGTTTGATGCGCCCCGAGTCACTCTTAGAGAAACTAGGGGGCAGCAAACCACTAGAATATTTTGCAGATAAATACAGAAATTCAATACAACCAAGATCAGTAGTGCGTGCTGCAAAGGATTATCGTGTCGGCTTGCTTTTTGGTAATAGATATGTAACTCTTGGTTTAGCGCACGCCTGTAATTCACAACATTCCATTGACTTGCTGCCACAACTATCATATAACTGCTGTCCATCACTTCCACTTGCTCACGCGCGATGCGAAGCAGTGAGCGCGTAACAGTATAATGTTAACATGTAGCATGATCTAACAGACAAATCACTATAATTAGTGAAAGGTCAATTTTGTGTACGTCGCACTTACGTTAAAAGTAGAATCAGCAATCTTAAGTAAAATAAAAATTTATTTAACAACAAAATTAAATATTATACTTTTTAACATATTATGTTGCACTTGGTTGTTATTCCAGATAAACCAGCAACTCCAGATCAATAAGGGCTGGATAATTATCTTATGTGTTTAAATTCCCATGATTTTATACTTTTTGGCTAATAGTTGCTAGAAGGAAAGGGCAAACACTAAATTAACTTCAAATTCTTATTAAAAACGTAACGTGCACCCATGCCTTACCTAAAATTTGGACCAAGGATCCCTGATACTGTAAGCTGGCAGTGTCAGCTACTACACGGTTACACAATATAAGTGTACAAAAGTGAAAAGGTTAGGTGGTTCCTTTGATGTAAGCAAACTCATTGGCCATGCAAAGCTATGATTTTGACTGGCTATTGCACGCCATGGAATATTCCCTACTTGTCGGTTTGCCATCTGACAAGTTAGTCTTCAGGAACTGCTTAGTAAATGCGTTCCGCCATGTTGCTGGCTGGTGAGGCCATTTTGCTAGCATTCACAGTTCACGCCACCATTTCACTTCTGTATTTTTAAGTACTCTGTAACACGAGAGTTGCCTAAAAAAAATAAATTACTGCAAAAAAGACCTTATGACCAATGACTGAAGGGCCAAAGAATCTGCAAAGTCATTGCACAATTTGTTTGCTCTTAACCAATAATTTTTGGAAGCTCGCACAGTTACGGAAACAGCCTTTGAGATTTCAAAATAAATTGCTACAAATTTTTTAATTAGTGAATAATGCAAAGTAAAAATTTTCCTTAAACTATGATTTACCATACTGATTTATTCTGGTGTTCTAGATGACATGGCCTTTAACAGAAAGGTATGCTTTATGAAAGAATGCTGCAGTACATTTCTAATGCTCTTTTAGTCTTGCAAAGCTTTTATTAAATTCTCAGTTAAAAACATAATAGTAACATATTTGTCATTTTCATTTCGTGAGAAAAAATGTTACATTAGCTCAAACCTAATCAATGGTGAATGCATTACAGCTAATCCTGAATCAGTTTTGTAATTAATCCAATCCAGCTTCTATTTCTCCTCAACAGTGAGTGCCAGCCACACTGCTTAAATAAGTCAGCTACAGTATAAAACTGCTATCTGCACTTGGCACCACTATACAATAGTATGGTTACTGGAAAACACCACAATTAGTTTTGTAATTCAGGTGTTATATCAGCTTTCTCAGAGATCACACACGTTTGATGTGCGACTCTAATGATTCCTCCAGTTTTCTATGAGAAAACTGTGTTTTAACTTGAAAGTTGCAACACGAAATTCATTGCAGTTGTCGTGTGGTTAGCTTGCCATTCCAGTGAAATATTGTTTCTTAACTGGTATCTTGTATTGAATTTTATATTTTCTGAGGCCGTAGGTAGACTTTAGTGGCTGTCCCCTTTGTACATTATGTGATTCATTTGCGAAGTGTACCTAAGCATGAAGCTATCTCAATCAGGTTATCCTGTTCCATGATCCTATCTTTGGTTGGTGTCTCAGATGGAGTTTGTACAAGGTCTGTGCGGGTGGGCAGTATTTAGTCCCAAATCAGCTAATGCCAGCCTCTACCCTGTGCTAAGAGTGGATCTGGCTCGGGCCCTCTGCTTTTGTGCTTGGTGTGCGGTTCCTTCTAACACTTTCAAAACTTGGCTACAGATCTTGGGAAAGATGCAGGGAGCCAACCCAGTGACTGTGACAATGGGCTGCTGAGCTGAATGGTGGGCAGTGTTCACATGCTTCATCATTGGGAACATCTTCCAACCACTGGCTGGGTCCGATTGCAGCACAAGCCTCGCCTACTTCTACATTTCCATTACCTTTCTGTTCCAGTCCTGTTTCTTTTTCTATACACATTCCTCCACTCCCTTCACCCATCCATCTCATGATCCTCCCTCCTGGTAGCATCTGTTTTGAGATAACATAATACAATTTTGTAAGTGTAAAAGTGATACATACATCACCTAGTGCTCACTTCTTAATAGCCCACGCTTCTTATGTATAAATGAAGTGTGTGTAAGATTAAGATTTAGGAAGCTACAGATGTATATAAGAAAGACGAAAAGTGAGGAGCGGCATTACCTTGAGCTGCTTTATCTGTTCCCTCTTATCAGCAGTGTTGAAATAACTATCATGGCAGCCTTTCGTAGATAAGGTTTGTGATCGCAACAAGAAGGCGGCATTGTGCACACGTGTGGCACACTCCACAAGCAAGCGAGCAGTGTTTAATTTATCAGAAACAAAGTCTTACGAAGTGACGTTTGTGTCGTTCGGTGCAGAAGAAGAAGCAGAGATGGCAAGAGGCATACCTGTGTGAAGTGACAAGTATGAAACTCCAGGTACGTATGGGGTGAGTTTTAAAGTTCCATATCTGTGCAATGGTTTCTGCAGAAAAAAATAAGAGCAATGCAATGTTGATACATCCATCTTTATTGAAGGTGACGCAGAAGGATACGATGGCTGTTCCTGATGGCAGAGGTGGCTGGTTAAATCCCGCTGTGGATGCCAGCCCGAGTCCTGTCACTCTGTTCAGATGTAAGTCCACTTTACTGTTCATAACATTAAAAAACAAACATCATTTGGAAAAAAAATGTTTTGCTTGTTACAGCCAGCAAAATTGTATCATGATTTTTAATGCACGTAATAAAATAATTGTAGTTTTATAATATTTTTTCCTCAAGGCTTTAACCAGTTTTTGAAATTTGAAGGGTTATATCTTTGGTTAGTTTTATAACGTAATTTTATATTGTAGATTCCCAAGTGGTAGAGACTGTTATGTAAGAGGGGAGGGAGGAGAGAGAGTATATCTAGATACTCCAATTTCATCCTTTGCATATTCACACAAATTTTAGTTCTACTAAAGATTTAAATTTACTCAGTGTTCTCATCTGGGAAGGGTAAATATGAAAGAGACAGGACTGGTGCCTTGCTGAGCCAGCCACCATATCAAGATAGGCAGACAGACCTGTTGTTCCCAGCCGTTCCTGTGTAGATGAGGCAAGATGAGATGGGGTTGATAAACAGTGGTGGAATAAAAAACAGAGGAGACTACCAAAGTGCCTTAGAAAACCTCCCACACCATGATAGTGTCCACCATGTGAGAATCCCTTTTATACGCTGTTACAAAGTATCAGACGTAAAACTTAGACTGGTTAAATACTTCTCAAAAACACTTTTTTAATAAATAAATAATTTCATTACATTTAACATTTGTTTGTTGTGCAAAACATAAACCGACAACCTTAATTTATTTTCCAGACAGAACTCTAGATGATGCTGAATTCAAAAGCATAGTGAATTATGAAGATAACAATGCATCTTCAGAAACATTACCATACGAAAAAAATGCTCCTGAAACACAGGTTAGTTTGGGGTTAAGACATTTTATCCAAGAAATTAAATGAAAGGTAAAATACTTTAAGATTGGCATTATGTATGGTTAGTTTTTGAAAAGTTACAACAACGAACAGTTTATGTTTCACTAAAAATGTGTTATTATAATGTTAATAATATTTTATAAATTACAGTTTGTAGTGTCTGCATTCTGGTTGGTAGTTCATTCGCTATACGTACTCGGCCATGGGCTTGGAAACATCTGGCATGGCTGCTAATCTCTAGGAAATGGCAAATATTTATGTGCAATTAGTTTTAGCATTAGGATGTTGCCTCTGATTACAGTAGAGCTTTAAGTAGTATATCTACCTTACTCTATCAAATGGGTCAAACTGGAATTTTGGTGCCTTCTTTCCCTTACTTCATTTGAACATAGGATGTACTGTAAGTTTCTATATCTAATTCACTTCCTGATTTCCTGTTGATTTTTAATTTAAAGCAGAAAGATTTGTTATTCTGAAGCCATAAATCATAATTCACTTAAATACATTAGAACCTCACTGTTGCAACCCCCTTTTTTTATGACCATCTCTCTTTAATGACCCATTTTTGAGGAACCGTAAAAAATTTAGTAAAAATAAAGGTAGGAAATGCGAGGGAAATCATTTGAAAATTTAGTCACAACGACGCATTGCGTTTGACACTACTCAAAGCAGTGCATATCTGAAAATAGATACCACCCCCATTTTGATGTATAGAGGATGGGGTAGTAAGACCATCCCTCACTAACAACCCTATTCCTGCAGACCATGAGGAAATGTAACAGTGAGGTTCGACTGTAGCCATTAGATTAAATTGCAGTATATTATTTCAAGTCAAAAATTATATTTATGCTATTACAAACTGAAATTATTTTTATTTAATGTTTTATTGAGTAAACCATGCAAAGCTCATTTATATAATATTACTTATGTAATGGTAACCCAAAAAAATACAATCGCAACTCACTTGTCCTCCCATGCCTCCCCTTGGTCCTTGGTGATGAAGCACTTGCTCTGCCAATCCCTACAGTTGCAGTAGTGCAAACAGTATTGAAACAAATACTTATTTTTCTTAAATTGTGCTACGGATAATCCTGAAATATTTTATAGATATAAAATATATAAATAGAATCTGTGCAAAAAATTTTTTGGGTGTTGAGGAAAAAGGAATACCGTAAATCATGTTTTCCAAAAAAGTGTTTGAGGTGGACATGGTCTTCTCTTCCCCTTTTTAAGCCTCCATTTTGGTGATTTAGTCCAAATACTCACACCCAGCAGATATATTGTAAACCTCTTGGAACCTTGTGGGACTTATAAAACATTGCAGGCATTGTAAAAATAAGCATGCATTGTAAAATGACAAAGAAATTTCCAGAACATCAGTACCATTACTAATAAATCAGGTGAATATGCCATAAGAAATAGTAATAAATGTAAATTATCTCTGTGTTATCAAACTCATGCAGTATGGTGGCAGGAAAGGTTGTTTCCAAGCTAAACAGGTAGTGTTATGTACCGGGTTAGCTAAGTTATGTTAGCAAAATACGTAGAAGTTATATACTGAGTGTAGTAAGGTTTTGTTGTCAGAATAGATAGTAGTGTAAGGACAGCATAGTTCTGTTGTGTGTAAGTTAGCAGCTACGACAGAGGACAGATATGATCACGTGTGGTGCACTTGACCAGTCAGTGTGCGCTCGAGCGACATGGCCGGCATGCAGGAAAACAACTTTCATGTGACTTGGGGATTGTAATGTAACAATGAGCATGTAAAAGGTAGACTGTCTGGTATATAGATACAAGGTAGTTTTGTAGGTCTTAGGAGCTAGCAAGTGTACATTCCAGGCCCATGCACTCATTTTACAATTTACAGGGAGTTGTGCAAATGTACCAACTGACCTTGTTCCCTTTCCATCCTGTTATGTCTAAGAAGACTGGTTTATACTACCCCTGACCTCATAGTGAAAAGTCTAAGGCTCCTGCCCATCTGGTGTTTGAACTGCATTTCAGTAGGTTTGGAACACTTGTTTTTCCGCTAAACCATTAAACATGCATCCAATATGTTGATCTATGAAAAGAACACACTTCAGATGAGAGCTGTTGAGTGCTTTCAAGATGTCACGCACATTAGAAACACCATTTCGGGGCACTTCAAAATAGTTAAAAAACTGCTTTTTTTCAAAGCGCTGTATCCCAAAATATACGCGTCAGATTCATACAAAACTACTCAAGAGCCCTGCATTGAACCTTCATACAGACTTTCCACCAATAAAATAATAGGGTCACCACTGAGAGTCCCATAGGTACATGCAGCATGATGAGAACACTACATGCAAATTGAAAGCCTTGCACTTAGCAGCGATAGCGCACTTGATGCTCATGGTAGTGTACCCTTATCACTACTGCGCTTCTAGTGGCCTCAAACGTGGAAACAATCTTTAGTTAGACGGGAGCCTTAAGAGATGCTAGCATTGAAGATCCTTCCCTTCTGGGTTGATTTAAAAGATACAGTAGCATGGGAACAGTATCCGATATGATGGATTGGTGTGGCATGCTGCAGCTATAGATGTTTACCGAGCACGTAGGAAAGCCTGATTTAGTTTCTTCTTTCCACCAGTTATGTTTTGTGAGCATCCTTCCATCACATGAAAACATTCATATAGCTGTGCACTGAGCGACTAGCATCACTGTGTCAGTCCAGTAACAAACAGAAATGAGTTACTGCTATCGGTTTAAATTCTAATCAATTTAAAACTATCTAAAAAATTTTGCAGTCTCTAATTTAAACATTACACTTTCAATAGGAGATTAAAATGTGGAACTGTTTCATAGTTTACTGCCAATAATACTTTTAGTATTCTAGTATGGATTAATGTTAAAATATGCATATACAAATGTGGGCAGATAGTTTTTTTTTTTTTCAAAAGTTCATTTTAAAAGTGTAGCACCCTGAGACAGCCTGTGATCCCAGGGCTATCGGGTGTCCTGTGGTTTATCGTTAGATCCATCTGGGGAGAACTACAGACCGTGGTAGGGTCTGCTCAGCTTGAATGATCTGCTTCAGCAGTATGGCGTAATGTCACTTGTCCATAGGTCCTTGAGCTGTCACTCCATGGGTGTGTCTCACCCCTGCTAGTGATCCTTTCAGCATCATCAGCCCCTCTACGGATGGGGCCAGTGATGTGATTGACACTAGTCGCGTTGTACCTGTGGCCATACCACATAGAAGACACCAGCTCTCATCTAGCTATTTAAGTTAAGGCCTGGCTTCACTTCTTTTGCAGAAATTCTTAGTTTTTACGTCATAATTTTTGATTTGTAGTAATTACTGACAATGTATGATTATAGAAAATTTACATTTTACGAGTTGTTTAATATGTTTGTCCTGAATTTGAATTGTGTGTTATCTGCTAATTGTGAAAAGTCGAGAACATATTCATATTTTATCAATATGTTCTTGACTTTTTACAACTAGCAGACAATATACAATTAAAATTCAGCACAAAAATATTAAACAACTCGTAAATTTTCTACAATCGTACATTACCAGTAATTACTATTATTTCGAAATTATGATGCCAAAACAAAGAATTTTTGCAAAAAGAGTGAAGCCGAGCCCAAAAGCAGCATTCAGTGTGGTTGATTAGTTGGATGGATGGGGCTAATAGCTGTGGTTTTTGCCAGGGCAGTTCCCTAAAGAAATTCTTATTAGCAGCGTGTAATGAAATAGTCTCCCCATATTTTATAGATAAAAAAAATAACAAAAAGTGACAAGGATATAACTGGTTGGTTTGGTTAGAAAGTATGGTGACAGCTTAGCAAATGCCCACATGGCACTATTACTGGATTGCTGCAGCGAATGCTCACTTAGAAATGCTACTGAACAGTTCAGCAGATGTTTATGAACATCTGACTTACATCAAGTTACTGTGGTTGACATTCAGTCAGTGGTGTAGGAGAGCACGTGGCAAACACTAAACATTTGCATGATGACGTGTGGCAGGTATAACACACTTCATCCCTTTCCTTAAGTAAGGGGAGTATAGTGCTGCCAGGTGATTACTTATATTTTCTGTGCACATCCATTCAGGTATTACATACTGTACACTCTGGGTTAAAGGAATGTAAGAGTATAAAAACTGCAAACATGCATTTTAGATAAATAATGAATAAACCTTGAGGGAATCAAAAATTTTATTGAGGTGTGTTTCTTTTCCCTTAGCAGAAGCAAGTCAATGGGACTCCAGTTAAAGGAAAAGAGTTCTGGTGGCCCAAGCAAAATGACGATGCTGAGGACGAGGACAACAGCACCATGAAAGACAGGAAGATGGGTGCATGGTCCAAGAAGCCAGAGAAGACTGATCTAACAAGGCACGAGAAGAGTGTCCAGAGGAGAGAACGGAGGCTGCTGAAAATGGATCTGGACCAGAAAGAGAGGGAATCTGCATACCAGCAGGAGCTCCATGCAATGCAGATGTCCGTGCTTCAGGCGGAGAAGAGGGCCCACGAGGCCAAGTGCAGCTACTACTTGGCCAAGATGGGAGTAGTGGAGCCTCACAGAGACCTGCGCAGGAGGACTTTGCCTTGAGACTGGGTCTTTGCCAAGCTCTTGCATCACTCGCCAAGTTGTCAGGTGGCAAAAAGAAAATTGTTATTTAATATTTGTACCAAACACTGTTCAACTTTTAAATATTATGTGCAAGGTAATTTCAGATTGAGCTAAGACTACGGAATTTAAATATTTTTTATTTGCTGTGAGTGACAGCACAATGACATGTAATGCCTAGAAGTTGAAAAATATTTGAGGTCCATATAAAATTATGTGTAATTTTATGTTCAATGCTCTCAAAGGTACAGTATGTTTCTGAAAAATGTGGCTCAACTATGTGGCCAGCTCCTCACTCCTTGAGACGACAATATGGTGTGAAAAAAAGTTCAGAAATCCTTTACTTTCTTGTTGTGCTCCAAGTTAGTTGGAAAACAATGGCAAAATTATAATAATGTTCCACGAAACTTTCATGAATTCTATATGCGATAAGGCAAAAAGACTATACAAACATACACCCAAAAATGTATTTTTTGGATACAAAATATGCACAAAATTTGGAAGCAAGTTTGAGCATCTAAGGCAATCATGTGAAGCAATTGGGATATCCGTTTCTACAACATGAGAATACATAATAATTGCAGCACTTGAAGAAGTACACTCATGTAATTTTTACTTGCATACCTGTTAAGTGGTAATGCAGCGTGAAATGTACATCACTATGCACATATTTTCATGTCCAAGAAATCTTCCAAGACTGAAATAAAATTCAAGTGTTTAATTTAAATTGTGAAAAAGTACTGTGTGTAGTGATTTGAGGAAAAGTACTTTTGTTAACTGCATGACAAACTATTATCATGCCACATGGACAAAACAATTTTAATAATATCTTATAATCTTTATGAAAATAAATGCAAAAAANCAAACTATTATCATGCCACATGGACAAAACAATTTTAATAATATCTTATAATCTTTATGAAAATAAATGCAAAAAAGCTATGCAGTAAATTAAACCGAGCTTTAAATCTTGCCTTATAGCATGAACTCCAATGCATTTACCACTATTGATGGTAACCTAATTAGTTTGTATATCAGACGTGTTTATGGTGTAAGCAAATTTTTCTACACAATATTAAATTATCCTGTGGTTCATCAATGATGTACATGTTTTTTTGATCCAAACAATAAAAGAATAAATTTAAAAATAACTGTAACATCAAACAAAACAGTTTATGATTCATGTGAAAAAAACANAAAACAGTTTATGATTCATGTGAAAAAAACACATTAAGTACTTGTTTACTATTCCTGAAATATTCACTTATATATGGTGTTACTTTGTATTGCTGATGTACAATTTAGAAACTGCATGCAGTAAAAACTTTGTTTGCAGTTTTCAGTTGTGTAGGCCCTTCTTTATGAGCGGTAAACTAAGGAAAGATGTGTTAAACAGCAGGAAAGTTAAAAATATAGGTTATAACAAGGGGTTCTCTTGTGTTCATTACAAATATCTGCTCAAATTGTCACAAAAATNCCTAATTAGTTTGTATATCAGACGTGTTTATGGTGTAAGCAAATTTTTCTACACAATATTAAATTATCCTGTGGTGAATCTTCACCAATGATGTACATGTTTTTTTGATCCAAACAATAAAAGAATAAATTTAAAAATAACTGTAACATCAAACAAAACAGTTTATGATTCATGTGAAAAAAATANACTGTAACATCAAACAAAACAGTTTATGATTCATGTGAAAAAAATACATTAAGTACTTGTTTACTATTCCTGAAATATTCACTTATATATGGTGTTACTTTGTATTGCTGATGTACAATTTTGAAACTGCATGCAGTAAAAACTTTGTTTGCAGTTTTCAGTTGTGTAGGCCCTTCTTTATGAGCGGTAAACTAAGGAAAGATGTGTTAAACAGCAGAAAAGTTAAAAATATAGGTTATAACAAGGGGTTCTCTTGTGTTCATTACAAATATCTGCTCAAATTGTCACAAAAATNAAAGTTAAAAATATAGGTTATAACAAGGGGTTCTCTTGTGTTCATTACAAATATCTGCTCAAATTGTCACAAAAATAATTTCATTGCAATACCACACCAGTGATTAATTACTTTTTTAACACAATTTTATTAAGTATCAGGGATTTAAATTTAAAACTTGTGGTAAAACAATTATCAAACTGTAAAGTTTTACTTCAGCTGAAATGTTTCAAAATGTAGAATATAATATAACCAATCTTACCCGAATATAGAATTAACTTGAAAATAAGACTGCCACCCACATTTTTACTTGGTCTAGAAAAAAATTTATTTCTCCGCAAACTATTTTGACATGTAGTTTAGCAGAATTCTTTTTTGTTGGAATCTCTCTGTGTGAGAGAGAGGGAGAGAGAGAAGAAGAGGGAGGGAGAGAGACACTAATCACATTAGTATGACCACCTGCTAGTATTCAGAGCCTTTCGCAGCATATGGACAGCAGCTAGACAAGCTGCAAGTGATTCAGTCAGGTGCATGGCGGAGGAGACAGATGACGAACACTATGATCGAGGTGGCCGCACAGATGTTCAATTGGATTGAGATTTGGCTGTTTGGGGGCCAGGGAAGAACTTTGAAGTCTTGATCGTGCTCTTCCAGCCCCGTGTGACACTTCTAGCCATGTGGCAAGGCGCATTATCATGCTGGAAGATCCCATCCTCCCAAGGAAAGACAATCTTAATGTACTGATGGACGTGATCCCAGAGGATGGATTCATAACCAAATTGATCAAGAGTGCCTTCCACACGGATGATGGGACCTAGAGAATACCACGAGAACATTCCCCAGACCGTAAACACTGCCCCCACGCTTTGTGTTGGTCCAGCAATGGATGCAGGGTGTCGGTTCTCCGATGTTTCTCGCCGGACATGCTGACGTCCATCTGTTCTATGCAGCTGAAACCGTGACTCGTCGGAGAAGGCTACCCGTCGCCAATCAGCAGCGGACCAGTTGCCATACTGTTGAGCAAATTCCAGTCGTTTCTGTCGATGCACCTGTGTTAGCCTGGGTGCAGTCCCTCTGCCTACTCTGGAGCCCCATTTGCAGAAGGGTTCGCTGAACTGTTGCAGTAGACACGTGTCTGGATGCCCCCTGGTTCATTTGGACGATGAGCTGTTCCACTGTAGCCTGTCGGTTGGCCTTCACGCACCGTCGTCGACATTGACCTCGGACATCAATGGTTCATGGAGCTCGACAGTTTCCATTACGGTTATTCCCAATGGTGCCATTCATCAACTCACGATACACCTTTACCACAGAGGCACGCGAACAGTTCACAAATAACGCTGTTTCCGAAATGCTGCCCCACTTGGCCCGAAAGCTGATGATATTCCCTTTTTGCAACTCAGTTAAATCACTTCCCTTACCCATCACAGCAGGAAACGCACTGTGTACAGCCAGCCTATCGGTCATATTATATACCCGCTTCACCAGCCTATGTCACGGGCCATACGTCATGGGCTACGCGTGGCAGATGGCACTTCTAGCAGGTGGTCATAATGTTAATCGACTCTGTGTGTAGTGTGTGGTGTATGTATGTATGTATGTATGTATATATATATATGTATACATATACAGTGAAACTTCCCTTAACGGACACTTCTCAAAAGCGGACAACTCTCTTGAGCGGACAAATTCTGATTCCCCGGCATAGTCCCATTCGTTTCTTCATATTAAATTCTTCTATAAAGCGGACACTCCCTATAACGGACGCGGACAGCTCTTTCGTGTATATTCTGACCCCAAAAATCTCCCAAAAGCAGACATCAGCTTCCCGGAAAGGAATGTTTTCTGAGAAAAGCCTTCAGCAGCCTTACGGAAAGGAACGTTTTCTGAGAAAAGCCTTCTCCCCTCTGTTTGGTTTGCCTGCCACCAACATCCTTTGTCTCAAATTCCTAGATTTCAATCGCGCCACACTGTACAAACATGTTTACCTCTTAAGTTTGTTTCCGATTTTCGAGCGATAAACACAGCTCTAATATGCCTCCCCGTGTGCGTTTGACACTTAAAGCAAAAAGTGGAAATAATTAAAGCCAGTGAACGTGAAAAACTAAGTGTGCGATACTGCGCTGCAAAATTCAAAATAGGAAAGACTCAGGTGAGTGAGATTATAAAAAATAAAAAGGAAATTTTAGATAGATTCAGCAAACACGGAAATGACGAATCCCGTAGATCATTTCCAAAAACGGCCGGTTTGAGCATTGACGATGCAGTTTTCAAATGGTTTTGCCGTGCTCGGGCTGCAAACATTCCACTTACCGGTCCGATCATTCGAGAAAGGCCTTAGAAGTTGCAAAAAATTTTGGTCAAATGGATTTTAAAGCCTCTGTAGGATGGCTTGACAAATTCAAATCTCGGCATAAGATATCTTATAAAACCATTAGTGGAGAAGCGGCCTCAGTAGACCCAGAAGTAGTACAAAATTGGACAGAGAAGCTTCAACAATATTGCGTTGGTTTTGAACCCAAAAACATTTATAACTGCGATGAGACCACCTTATTTTTTAGAGCACTTCCGGATAAAACCATGCAGTTGAAAAATGAGCGTTGTCAAGGAGGAAAAGTTTCAAAGGAGCGTTTAACTTTGCTCTTATGCACAAATATGCTTGGTGAATTTGAAAACCCTCTGGTCATAGGAAAGTCAAAAAATCCTCAGTGTTTCAAAGGTATCGATATCAATTTGTTGCATGTGGATTGGCATTCTAATTCTAAGGCGTGGATGACCAGAGATGTTATGAACATTTGGTTGACAAAATTGAACAACAAAATGATTCTACAAAATCAAAAAATAGTTTTATTTATGGATAACGCAGCCTCCCATCCCAATACAAATTTCAGCAATGTGGAAATTGTATTCCTCCCACCGAATACAACTGCTACATGCCAACCTTTGGACCAAGGGATTATAAAGAACTTCAAAACTCACTATAGAAAGTGTGTTTTGAAGCACCTGTTGGCCAACATGGACAATGCGACATCGTCAAGTGATCTTGCAAAGAAAATTAACATCCTGGATGCGATTCACTGGATAACGTCCTCCGTGAAAAAAATAAGCAAAGAAACTGTGTTACATTGCTTCATAAAGTCGGGATTCGTAAATTCCAGCGATGAAGCCGCAAATCTACAAGATGTTGATGAAGATGGAGAACTTCAAGACCTGCTAACATCATACGGCCCGACGAGCGAAACAACGTACGCCGACATCGATGGAAGTCTGGTCACAGAAAATAATTCTCTGAAAGTTGCAGATCTTATTCGTGAAGGTACGTAATCATACAGTTATACGTACACATATGTACGTAATAATGTTTTTGTCTTTAAAAAAAATTAATTTTTCATTTGTTTACATTTCAGAGGAAAGCCTAAATGACGAAGAAATTTTACGAGAGTCAGAAGTGGAGGACGATGACCCACCGATGAAGGCTGAAAAAGTCTTGATACAAATTAAGCGGGTCAGAAATTTTTTTATTTCAAACAGTGACGCTGAGGGACTTGACTTAGCATTGAGGATTCAGTCAAATGTTGAAAATAAAATTCTTACTAAAAGAATAAATCAATCAAAAATAACAGACTTTTTTTAAGTGTTAATTTCTGTCATAAATTTTATTGCTTCATAAATATTTTAAATTGTTTTTATACATTTTTAAGATAATGTACGTATGTAATACGTACATACCTACTACTGTACATACAGTAGTTGTTTTCTGTGCTCCGTGTTGTGAAATAAATTGCCTTTTTCACGTAAATATGTACATAATTTATTATTTACCTATGGCACATCTTGTATGTTTGTATGTATGTACAATTTAAAACATTATTTTCATTTTTCTCCCAAAAGCGGACACTTCTATATAGCGGACAATATTTCATTCCCCAAGGGTGTCCGTTATATGGAAGTTTCACTGTATATGCCATTTTTGTTTTGTGCTATGATACTTATGTTTGATAGGATAAATTAGAAAGCAAATAGTTGTAAACCAACATCTACTTGTGACAAACTTGTGAAAACGGGCACTTGTGTTGCAAAATAAAGAAAAACTTGCAAAGTATTGCTTGTAAGTGTCCCTTCATCTTTACTCTTGAGCAAAAAGTCTGCAGCCTTTTCTCATTATTTGTTTTTTCTCTGACAGTGCTTTTCATTTTGTGTGTGTGAGCTGCTGTGGCACTATGCAGTCCAGGATGTATATGACCAACCGGATGTAACATTTGCGTGATTACGTCCAGTCTGTAATCAAACACTGTCATAGGACCACTGGAACATTGATTGAATAAGTGATATGTATTCAGCAGAACCATCTAAATAAAGTGACTGAAAAGTTTTTCTTTGGCCAATGATTTGTTTCCCTGAAGGATAATAAGATAACATTTAATATTGTCTATTAACTCCTGAAATATGTACATCCGTTATAACTAACAACTGGCATCTGCGTACTTTTTCTTTCCATTTGTTTTCCACTTCCACAAATCTATTTTCATATTCTGTTGAGGTGTAACTTGCATCTTGTTTGTCTTTCCATTTTCCTATCATTACTCCATCAGTATGTCTAGCAACCATTTCCCTTTTAAGTTTTGCATTTTGTACTTCCTTTGGCAAATTTTTTCTATCCAGCCTTAGTTTTCCAGTAGAGCGAGTTTATTTATCCAAGAGTTTTGTAGCTGATTCAAAACTGTTTTAATAGTTGTCCATTTAATATGGTGGCAAGCATTTAGTTTCCCTTCTATTAAATGTGTAATCACCTTTTGCACATATCCTTTACCACCATAATCATCAAATGAACCAATATGTCCAACAAGATTTTGGATTATTTCT
This sequence comes from Clitarchus hookeri, assembly GCA_002778355.1. Lineage (NCBI taxonomy): Eukaryota > Metazoa > Arthropoda > Insecta > Phasmatodea > Phasmatidae > Clitarchus > Clitarchus hookeri. The sequence continues at coordinate 209,986 of NQII01000413.1, forward strand.
TTGGGGGTAGTCAACATGTAGGTTTTAATTCCAAACTTGTCTCTCTTGTTTTTGATGCACTGGCAAAATGCTAGTCATTCTTGCCAGAGGACCATGAATTCACCTAGTGGAAGCTAACAACCTGGATATTACACTGCTGGCATCCTCTATGGCAGGTCTTATTTTGTTCAAGCTATCTTCTGGTTTAGGTTCAACGTAACCAGGGTTTCTTGAAAAATGAAGATCATGCAGTATCATAAGAAACCTGTTTGGACTCATACTCACACAGATACCATAATTATGAAATAAAGTCTCTTTTTTCCAGTAAAGTCAGAATCTACTCATTTTTACATTACCTTTAAAGAGAAACGCCCAAAAATACCAACAATTCTTCTACAGTTTAATTTTTCCATTGACAGATTCACAATTTTCTTGTTCTTTGGGTTCTGTATGTGAAATATTTGTAAGGCATTGTAATTAGTCTGATCCACAACTTCTTGCAGAAATTTGTCTTCCAACAGAAGACAAATTTGCCGTGCTCGTGTGGCAAATCTGTAGTAATTAATATTTCACTTGAAAAAGTGTTTTTTTGAGGCAGAAATGAATTTAATAAGACAATTAAAATTGATTTCGTTATAGTCTTCAGTAATTAATCATTCAAACCCACGTCCTCTGATTTTCCTGCACATTTACGCCTGACACAAATTATGCTGTGTCCAGACGCAGTGCTTATGCATTATCAGACGACAAAAGATTTCAAATAGGTCCTTACAGGATAACGGATTATTCAAAAGACGCATGTCTATTGAAATAAATTAATGTAAATCCTCAGATTTCCTAGCAGAAAGTAACTGAAAATGAACTTTACACTTGGTAATACAAGTCGCTCCATGTTCAAACAATTTTTGGCGACAAGGGGAAGTAAAGTATACGCTTCTGGGGATATAATTTTATTTGCGAAGATGCTGTCCATTGATTAAAATTACTATTTCATTTTAAAATCATATTTATTTTACACTAGATACAATTAAACGCCAACTTTACAGAAAAAATACATTTTTTAACAAAAGAAAACATTTTTGCAAAAACTTTTTCATAATTAGTCATTAAAATGTATTGCGTTACATTTTCAGGTGAAACCTTTGGTTTTTTGAAATACGAGTGACAATACAACTATTCTTAGTGGCGGATAATCTTGATAAAATTTCTACGTTAGCTGGCATGTAAAGTTGTGGAAGCAAGCGCACAGCCGAGAGAGGACACTGCTTTTCTTGCTAGACTACAGCTTCCCCTCTCGATGGCTTGTAAGGGGAGGAATAAAGATGCGCGGCTGAGAGAGATATGGAAAGAGGATGCAAGGATACCACACTGGTTGCTAGGTAACCACTTACATTGTCGGCCCTATTAAGGAACAAATTTGAAATTATTAAAGAGGTGATTAAGTAAGGCCCCTCGTGTCAGGCATGTAAGGGGAGGTAGCATGGCAATCCATAAGCTGAACTGGATAGCGCCATGCCGCAGTGGTCATAAACGGCAGCATGTTGAATGTATTTCACATACAATTAGATGTTTGTATAAATAACCAGCTTAAAAACTACAGTTGTGGAAATATTAGGTAACGGGGCCAAAATTTATTTTGATCAATGATGCATACAATAAATTATAAAAGCAGGAAATTTTATCATTATTTATATGGGAATTTTGCCGGGACTGCTGAAAATTAACTATGGATACAGTTTATCGGTACATCGAAAGTCCACTGTAGTCCATAGGTTGGTTTCCATTTAGATGAATGTAAAGACACTCCTGTTTAGTAACTGAAAAAAAGTAATTTCCAAGAGGGTCACTTTGCCAATTTAATTCATATTTGTTTTGTGGGATTAACCTTCAGAACCACCTTCTCCTTCCCCCCTCAAATCTTAGTCTACAAATCTGATGTAATGTCAAACTCACAGTCGGAAGTCTCCAAAATTGTAATTAACTCATCAGTTGTATGAAATTGCTTCTTGTACCTTTTCTTTTTTGGGCGATATGGACCAGGCTAAGACACACTCCACTAGTTTATGATACACTACTTGTCACTTGACTGCAAAAAAATTGAACTACGCATGGCAAAATGTTGGCAGATATCTTGCCGCAGTGCCTAAGTGTCCACACGCTTCAGCCTCATTAAACCTGATTTGCTGTCTATAATAAACTATGCTGTACAGTTTTATGCCATGATTTCAAATACATGCCTAGCCACTCAACTCTAGTTGTAGGTACATTTATCAAAATGGATGTGAGAGCTGTAAACACAAGTTCAATCTTTTGATTAAAATGAAGTGTTGAGTGTTTGTGATAATTTTCTGTGAGCATTATGTATTAGTTCTGTTTGCTGAACAAAAAAGCTGTAACTTGTTAAACAACATTATCTGTCAATAAACTATGGATCATAATCAACTCATGTCTGTTTCAGTGATAAAAAATTTGTACAGCAAAATCAATAATTTTTTTATTATCTATGCGTGAGCAGCTTGGCAACATGTTTTGATGTAGGTAGGTAGGTAGGACTTAACATTTCATCGATGTCCGTCATTACCGACAAGACATGTTTTGATAGTCACGTGGAAACCAAGTGGTAGTGGAAGGATACGTAGTCTGTTTATTACTATTACTACATAATCAGTCAAAAAGTGGAATTCTTAAANCCAAGTGGTAGTGGAAGGATACGTAGTCTGTTTATTACTATTACTACATAATCAGTCAAAAAGTGGAATTCTTAAAATGAGATATGACACTCAATTAATAAAAACGCACCCCGTAATCACTTTGGTAAACAACATAAATTATAGAACATTTTGCTTTTTGAACCGTTTTGAAGCGACGGGTGCATCTGATTTTGATAGAGTACTGCAAAAGCCACATTTGTCCATGGCATTCTGGGGGATCCAAGCAGTCCATGGGTGTGGTCTGTAGGTTATTGAACATGCACAATCAGCTGGTGGCGGCTGCCCTCTCCTCCCCTCCCCCNCCCCTCCCCCCCAGCACATGTGAAGCAACCCTTTACAAATGATCCGTCCATCCACACCAACCAGTTGTATAGTTCATTGACCACTATATTGCGCCGTTAACACATGTTTCAGTATTGGCAAGATGAATGTGCTGGTTATTCGTGTTTTTAGCATCTGCCACCAGAGAGCTCCCATGTCCATTTCCAAACCTGTTGGCATTGAGGCCCCCATATTCTGAGTATATTTTTATTTTTGTTTCACTGCAATCATATCTTGTCAACCCCTACATCATATTTTGAAGTGAATAATATTATTTCATTCTAAAAACTTGTAAATTTTGAGACAGAGATGAATAAATACAGTTATTAAATTTGGTTTCTTTGCAACCTTCAGTAATTAATAATTCAAAATTGGATTTGCTGTGAGTTACGTGCGCTCTGTGCCTGCTCATTATTTGATGACTAAGTAGTTTCAATATGCCTTTCCAGGATATCAGTTTATTTAGAATATGCCTGTCTATTTAAATAAATTAATATTTCAGTAACCAATCCTCCGTTTTTCCACAAGAAGCCACAGAAAATTTACTGCACACTCGGTCGCCATGCAATATTTAAACATTTGTGATGACAAGGGGAGGCCAAGTACAAATATGAGTGGAGTATCATTTTATTTGGAAGATATCTGACTATTGAAATAAATTAATATTCCATGCAAAAATCATGTTGAATTTATGCCAGAGACAACTGAACATGGACCAACGATGCTTGGGGTAAAACCTCGCACCACTCAATGTTATTAACATGCCGGTGACAACGGGAGGCTAAGTAGGTATGCCTCTCAGATATCATTTTTATCAGAAAGCATCTGCCTATTAAAATAAATTTATATTTAATTTAAATATGTGCTGGAGACTATTGCACATAGACTTACAATGCTTGATAAAACATTGCGCCACTCAATGTTTTTAACATTTTTGATGGCCGGGGAGGCAAGTGTACGCCTCTAGGGTATAATCTTTTTCAGAAAACGTCTATCTATTAAAATGAATTTTAATTTAATTTAAAAAATTTGTTAATTTTTGCATTAGAGATTATTAAACATAGACTTCAAGCAAAAAATTGNCTGTGAGTTACGTGCGCTCTGTGCCTGCTCATTATTTGATGACAAAGTAGTTTCAATATGCCTTTCCAGGATATCAGTTTATTTAGAATATGCCTGTCTATTTAAATAAATTAATATTTCAGTAACCAATCCTCCGTTTTTCCACAAGAAGCCACAGAAAATTTACTGCACACTCGGTCGCCATGCAATATTTAAACATTTGTGATGACAAGGGGAGGCCAAGTACAAATANAGAAAATTTACTGCACACTCGGTCGCCATGCAATATTTAAACATTTGTGATGACAAGGGGAGGCCAAGTACAAATGTGAGTGGAGTATCATTTTATTTGGAAGATATCTGACTATTGAAATAAATTAATATTCCATGCAAAAATTATGTTGAATTTATGCCAGAGACAACTGAACATGGACCAACGATGCTTGGGGTAAAACCTCGCACCACTCAATGTTATTAACATGCCGGTGACAACGGGAGGCTAAGTAGGTATGCCTCTCAGATATCACTTTTATCAGAAAGCATCTGCCTATTAAAATAAATTTATATTTAATTTAAATATGTGCTGGAGACTATTGCACATAGACTTACAATGCTTGGTAAAACATTGCGCCACTCAATGTTTTTAACATTTTTGATGGCCGGGGAGGCAAGTGTACGCCTCTAGGGTATAATCTTTTTCAGAAAACGTCTATCTATTAAAATTAATTTTAATTTAATTTAAAAAATTTGTTAATTTTTGCATTAGAGATTATTAAACATAGACTTCAAGCAAAAAATTGCAAATTTTGATGTGTGAGGGCTGTGGGTGGGTCAAAACCAATCCACAATTTCTCAAAATATCTATAGCAACTGACCAGTCATAATGACCTCATTTCTGGAAACTGTCGGGGGTCTAAGGTTCTACTGTTGTTTAATGTGCACAAATATATCACAATCTTTCTCTTGGTCTTATGCTCTGTATTGCTCCAATACTCTCACATTGTTTCATTCTCGTCCGCTCTTCAGTTTTCTCTTTTCCCTCCTTTCATCCATATACTTTGCGTGTATGTGTTTGTACACATGTATGTGTGTGTGAGAAAAAGGAACACATTGCAGTAGTATATCATCTGAATAAAAATTTGCAAGTAAAAATTTTTAAGTAACTTAAAGAAAATGCTTATAACACCAGGTTATATAATAACACAAAATAACTATTTTGAAAAAAAAAAATTACTTTTGAGTGTGTAACAGTTAAAAGTATGAACATGTTGCAGTACCAGTATTCACCGCTACCATTTGAATGCACTAAATCTCTTCTGGTCTCCATTTCATTTAATATCTTAAAGTGCCAAACTCCATTTGTTGATTTTCAAGAGCTTTAACTGTCCCTTTTATAAAAAATGGGTACGTGTACTTATGTACTTCTTTGGCGTGACTAAAATAATATTTTAGTACGTATGCAAATAATTTATATATAAGTAGGAAAAACAATAAAATGACTGAAGAAAAACATTAAATACGATTAATAAAGGTTTGATTAAAGAACATAATTAAATTACCCTCAACGTGCCAAAAGAAGTATAACTTAATAAAATAATACTTACCAAAAATTAACCTTCAAATACTCTAAAACACTTAATTTAATTATATAATTTTTGTAACTAACAAATTTTTTACAGCACAATGAGAGCAAAATTAATTAATAAAAAATATATATATATATATATATTCACAATGAATTACTAATATAAATGAAATGTTTTTCAGTTTGCTTATTACATAAACTGATTTTCTGTCGGTTTTAAATATAACCACGTGCTATGTTGCGTACCTTGTGTTTGTATATAGCTAGATGATAAGTGCATGCGCGTTGGGTCATACTCCTACCACGTTCACTGTTGAATTTCTTTACACTGTGTGCGTGCAACTATATGCGTATGCACATTGGGTCATACCCTTACCAGGTTCACTGGCGTGCACATGCAACTATACGCGCATGCCCTTTGAGTCATACTGCTACCATGTTCACTGTCGAATTTTGTTACACTCTGAACGCGCAACTTCCGTTGCTCACTAAACTTTTACCCTCAACGCACCAAAAGAAGTATAACTTCAAAAGTTATTTGCAGATTGGATTAAAAAGTGTTTGTAAATAATGTAGATATACATATACATATACATATATGCATATACATATACACACACACCTACAGAACATAAAAATATTTGACAGTAACCATCTTTAATGAATTAAATTAAAAAANACACACCTACAGAACATAAAAATATTTGACAGTAACCATCTTTAATGAATTAAATTAAAAAATCAAGATTTTTTTTACGCTAAAGGTTAAGGAAATGACTGCTCCGTAAAATGTTAATACTATTCATATATACAGTAAACTCTCANTTTTTTTACGCTAAAGGTTAAGGAAATGACTGCTCCGTAAAATGTTAATACTATTCATATATACAGTAAACTCTCAATTCTAAGACCTTTCATGGTTTCCAGGAAAATAGTTGTTATTTTGAAGGAGTCGTAGTTGGAAATATTTTTCATGGTTCCCCAAAAAAAGGGTTGTTATTTCAGGGGTCTGAAAAACGAGAGTTGACTGTAAAAACACCACAATGTAGAATAATCAAAACTTAAAATGCCTGTAAATTTCAAAACTTTATTTGGCAGGGGGATTTACCTCGCACTGCTCTAAACACTCATACCACTGTGTGTAATGGAGGCTGCTGCAGTGAGAAGCCTGTCTACTGAGTTGCTCACAACTCAGTCACATTATTGCTTCCTGCTTTTTAACCTATGCCAAATTAACACAGTGGCAATAGTAGCATTTGCTACAAGCCCCATGGTTTTGAGGGTCCCCTACTAAGTAGAACAAATAGTATTGTTAGAATTTAGCTTTACTGAGTTAGTTGGGTATAAGTCTATGCTGCCTAGTTTCACATAAAATTGTGTGCTTTGTGAGATCACAAAGCTGTGAGAATGCGGTTAATTTTTTTTGCCTTCATAGGCTTTAATGACTGGAGTACAATGCATTTTTTTATTTATAATAACCCAAGAAATTTTTTAAAGCTCTTTTAACCCCGTAATACTTAAAACAATATGAGATGTCATAATTATTTAATGTAAGATACAATTCTTTTATTATTTACAAATGGTTGCTTTGTAGTAAACTGAGATTGTTATAATTTTCATAAGAAAAAAGAAACGTATACGTGTGTTATAGTGTAAACCACATACATTTTTATGAAACATAACAGCAATTTCTCGTTGGCTGTACAGGCACTGCCTCCAAAATAAACGTTAGTGTTATGAATTTGGCCAGTGCAATTACGGTAAGAAAACAACACTTTTACTTAATGCTGAAATAATCTTCAAACTCAAAACATGCACTTTTGTTGCAAATGGCCAAGTGTTTTTCAANCACTTTTACTTAATGCTGAAATAATCTTCAAACTCAAAACATGCACTTTTGTTGCAAATGGCCAAGTGTTTTTCAGCTCTTACTATGTTTAGATGCACTTCAAACTGTTCTTCCACTTACACCATATTTGTAGGCATCTTTTCAGGAGTACATTTCGTTGTGTTTTTGCATAGTCGACTTGTACAATACTTGCTGGTGTTTGGTGATGCAACAAAAACATTAAAATCCTCAGAAACAACAAAATATGATAAAAATNCACTTTTACTTAATGCTGAAATAATCTTCAAACTCAAAACATGCACTTTTGTTGCAAATGGCCAAGTGTTTTTCAACTCTTACTATGTTTAGATGCACTTCAAACTGTTCTTCCACTTACACCATATTTGTAGGCATCTTTTCAGGAGTACATTTCGTTGTGTTTTTGCATAGTGGACCTGTACAATACTTGCTGGTGTTTGGTGATGCAACAAAAACATTAAAATCCTCAGAAACAACAAAATATGATAAAAATTTCAAATGCACGCATAACTCGCAAAGGCATTTGCATGTCAACAACAAAAAAAAACATGTACAGTGACGTCACAGGCACATCAACATGGTGGTGTCTGTTTTTTCTGCCCAAAATCATGGTCTATTTTGAAGTATTATTCTCTAGTTATACACAAACAAATAAAAAAAGTACCACAGCAAGAGANTATTATTCTCTAGTTATACACAAACAAATAAAAAAAGTACCACAGCAAGAGACTTAAAATTTATCATATTATCACACGGTAGGCAGAAAAAAGTAGGAAAAATTCCTATTGAATGCTACTAAATACTAAAACACTAATATGCCAAAATTGACAATTCAAACACAGCCTGAGCCTTGCACCACGCACCTGGTTCTCCATGTAAACTTGTCTTTAATTATATTTCATAACTAAACTATCTGTGAGTTATTTGTTTATTTCAAACCAATTTTTTGAAGTGCATCTGTGCCAGTAACAATGTTGCAGCCAGCTGTAAGCGGTTCACGATTGGCTATTTTATGGCTGAGAGCGTGGCACAANACAATGTTGCAGCCAGCTGTAAGCGGTTCACGATTGGCTATTTTATGGCTGAGAGCGTGGCACAACTAGGGAACATTGTGGAGGTGAGAGAGGGAGAGAGAATGAGCGAGATATGAAACAAAGGGTAGAAAAGAGGAAGGGAAAAAGCAGCCAGCCAACTTGATGGTTTATAATTTTTTATTTAAAATGTCATATTAAATGTTGCAATGAATCTGGACGATACCCAAGGAAAATGAAATACGCCTACAGGAAAGAAACACATGTTCAGACATTTATTTACACAAAGCAATGATGATCCCCAGACGCCACAAATTAGACCACGTCCAAAGCTACATTTTTTGTTCTCAGAGAAAATATGCCCTGTCCTTAANATCCCCAGACGCCACAAATTAGACCACGTCCAAAGCTACATTTTTTGTTCTCAGAGAAAATATGCCCTGTCCTTATATGATTCATTCAACATGACATAACAGGCTGTTAACAGACAACAAATAATGCTCCTTAGTTTACTTTATGGCTTGCTTTCGCAACATGGAATATAAATGTTTTAATTTATATTGTGTACAGTTGCACGGCCCTGTGAAATAGTTGTGGTTCATGTTGTCATTTTACATATGATTAATGTGAAAATGTGTAGCCCATTATGCTGTGGTGGTTGGGCAAACATTAAAAATCATATTTAAAGCACATACTTACATATTACACTAAATGAATATAATTCATTGCATTGTAGGATGGCAACAAAATCCTCTGCTTCAATTCTTAAGCATGACAGCAGTCGTATGCCGATGATGTAAAGTGAACCAGCACAAGTAGCCAAATTACACTATTACAGTAAAACCTCAATGATAAAAACACTTTTATTAAGACAATCTCTCTTTTAAGACCCATTTCTGAAGAACAGTAAAAAGTTATGTTTAAAAAAAGTTGGAAATTTGAGGGAAATTGGCTGAAAAATAAGTTTGATGTGCTATTTTTTTCTCTTGGGGAGCACTCTACTGCGAGCAGTGCATATATTAAAGTAGATACCACCGCCATTTTTATGTATATCAGGCTGGGTCAAAATTTATGCAAAATTTCCCAAAACCTATATTTAGACCATCCCTCACTAACAATCCTTTTCCTGAAAACCGTGTGTGATGAGAAGAAGACAGGCATTTCTACCCACCTCCTCCGTGCTGCAATAAACCAACCCGCCACCTTCATCCTTCACAGCAGAGGGCTCCATGGACATCCTTTTATTATTTCCTACTTTCTCTCTGCATGACCTCCACGTAATTATTAATAACATGCTGNGGGCTCCATGGACATCCTTTTATTATTTCCTACTTTCTCTCTGCATGACCTCCACGTAATTATTAATAACATGCTGTGGTATTCTGTCTTTTAAAGGCGGTGCAGATTCTTTATCATTCAATTCCCTTAATGCCTTTTCTGATGTTATACTGTAGATTTCATAAACCAGAATAAATTCCTGCCCTTCAGAAAAATAGATGTTCTTTCTTTTCGAGTGTGTTCTGAAAATAGAGATGTTTATTTTAGTGCAGTTTGGCTCGCGTGGGAAAGTGGTTGTGCCGGGGTTTGCACCAGTGTCCAAAGCAACTCTTTGCACTGTGTGATGCCTTTTTAGGTAGCAATGGGAGCGCATGATAAGATAGTGCTATGCAGTGCCCTTTTTTGGGTATGTTTATGGCAGTGATGGCTGCAGAGTTATCAGCTGTGAGCGCCCGCTCCCACTTCCCATTTCTCAATCACCATTTGGACGACTTGGACCTCGCACCAGGCAGTTCAGTTGCCCGTCCACCATAAGGGACTGCATGTGTCATGACAAGCATGTCATGTAAATAAATAATAAACTCTGTGACGTTGTTCTTGGAATCTGCCTGGCTTGTATCGCAAACTGTTTCGTGTCTCTGCTGTGTGAAGTATGTGAACTGCATAAACTTGAATAAATCGCGGAGGAAATTATTCGACATTCGCTTTGCCTTTTTTTAAGGCACCTTTATTTACGTCACATGCTTCTGCCCAGTGAGTTTATCAAACTGTGAGATTCAGTCAGTTGGTTTTTGATGGATGCAACTTTATAATGTGTAATAAACAAGTCTACTAGGGCAACATTTCACATAACAGTGACCAAAGGCAGTGTCAACAACAGGATTTATGGTCATGTTGTGGAACAATTACTATAGTATTTTCAAATGAGCAATACTTTTCTGCAATCTTCTGGCCACAATTTGAACAATGTTTGTGCACTCTGAGTCATGTAAGCCTATAGATATATTCAAAGCTGTGCATTCTACATTTTTAGACATTGAACAAAGGGGCAAATATCTTGGTGTGAAGAAATTCAACAATAATTTCAAAGAGAACACAAATGGAATTGAACATATTATTATTTTAGTAATTACAGTTATCTTGATTCACTTGCAGAATCTCAAACACCTCAAAAATGTAAGATCTGAACTTTCTTGTAATTATTAATAGCTTGAGATGTATTGTTTAATAACTGACATTTCTTTGAAGTCTTGTTTTTCAAATGTAGAAATTGCCTTTCAAATGTATTTGTCACATGTGGTTTCGAACTGTAATGGAGAACACTAATTTTTTTNTCAAATGTAGAAATTGCCTTTCAAATGTATTTGTCACATGTGGTTTCGAACTGTAATGGAGAACACTAATTTTTTTAAGTCAGAAAGATATAAAATGAATTACGGTGCGCCATGGATCAAAACTGATTGTACAACTTGACACTGATAAGTACCAAGCATGAACATTTTATAAATCATCAACAAATTTTGTTATGCTAAATCAAGGAGTGTAAATTAAAAATTTTTTTATTTTATTAATTTTGAAATCACATACTACTTATAATTATAGCTATGTAAAAATACTATTACTAAAATGTTTAACATTTATAACATTATTGTTTGTATCTACAACAATGAGAAAATAATTGAATTCTCATATAATGCAAGCAAATATTTATATTTAATTTTAAAGTACTTTTTTAATTTTTATCATTTTTTTTTTATGTGCTACGGGCCCTGCATGTTACTACAGTATATGGCTAAGGAAATGCAGTCCTATCAAAAGAATAGTAAAAAAGAATAAGTTCTTGAGTCTGCAATCAAATGAATTTGCAACTTATTAAAGTGTTTTACTGCATAAAGATAGTAGNAAAAGAATAAGTTCTTGAGTCTGCAATCAAATGAATTTGCAACTTATTAAAGTGTTTTACTGCATAAAGATAGTAGAATTTGGAAGGAATATAACTCAAGTTTTATTGCTTGACGGTAACTTCAGGGGAAGTTAGTGGTGTCTATATTGATAGTTAAAAAATGTAAGAGAGTTACACACTACTTTATTTTAACAAATAATGCATTGTGCGTGTTTCTAGCTCCACTTGACTGGTGAGGAGTTTGTCGAAGTGTTCGGAATGACTTACGAGAGCTTCGCAGTGATACCACTTTGGAAACAACAAAATCTGAAGAAAGCTGCAAAGTTGTTCTAACACGATGTTTTACACTGTTATATTATAAACAAAATCATCTCAAATGCCAAAATACTGTTGTAGCTGTAGTGAAAACATTCCTAGAAAATTGTAGTAACATAGTGCACCTGCCAAAGTATATACATCTTTTTTTTATAAAAAATGTATAGAGTGTACCTGTATTTAATTCACACACACATATATTGAAAACAGAACTGCTATGGAATCTGTTATTTACAAACATTGTATTACTTAGTAGCATCAACCTGTGATGCTTCTACTGATTACACTAATTACTTTATATATAGCTACTATTTATTTTATGTTAATTGTATGAAAAATAAGCCTTTCATACTTCAAAACATGTTTTATTACTATAGCTTTATACTTGTTTCTTTGAAAATAAATTTAAAAGTTTACGAAGTAGTTTGCATAGTAGATAAATTATTGATTCATTGTGATGTAAACATGTTATGAAAGTTATTTTGAAAATATCATGAGCCTCACCTTAAAAGTTGTTGATAGGTTTTTCACCACATGGTTTTTTTATTTGTGTATGTAATGTTGTCTTAATGTCTAAAATGGAGATCTGAATATGCAATACTTTAAGGTTTTACTGTTAACTTGTACATATTACATCTGTCATTACATGCATTCAGTCATGAACTAAACAATGTTGCGACACTGAAAAACAGTGCATGTTATATGAAAAAAAAACCGGTTAAAAATTAAAATTCAATCAATTATATTCTGTGTTGACCTGATAGATATTGTCTGACTCATATAAGTTGGCAAGATTTTGACAGTTCAAGGAAAGTAGCGCCAAATGTTTACTTTTTGTTTATGTATCCTTTCGCCATCAGCTAGTGTGTCAAGTGGAGGCTGTATTTTTTATCAACACGCTGTCAGCTAATCCATTTGCCATTTTACTGTAATGCTAAACAAACATTAAGGTATCTATAGACTTGACATCTGTCTAAAAAATTTGTAGGTTGTAAATGTAAAAATATAAACCCTTGCAAAAAATTTAATATTTGCTAACTCTTTTTTAATTTTTTGAGACAGCAAATTTGGGTTAACATTTGCGAGATGGTAATTGTAGTTCTTATCACACTTTGGACATTACAGCTAATATGTTAAGAATTGAAATAAAAATAATTTTGGGAACTTGCTTTACAATGCACTTTCATTCGCCAACTCACCGACGACTTTGCAAAGTGGGCGGCAGAACAACATGGTGTGTAAGGGACATAGACCCAACGATTACAGACCCAAAGAAAATTACTAGTGAACAAAACCGCTGTACACGGAAATACATGTTACTTTAAAAACTATATAGAGCTCGTGGAAAAATAAAACCATTGGTATATGTTTGTAAATTTGTTATTTGACACAAGAAAGCAATATTTTTCTGGCTGGTTAGTGCTTCGTGAGAGAGACAGATGGCGCGCTTGGCATGGCAGGTAGAGCTTTTGTGAGCTGCATGCATTTCTCAACAGATGGCAGTACATTGGCCTGCCTCCTGATCCCGTCTTTATAAAAGTCGATTTTTCTCCTATTACTGGCTTGAAACGACACNGCAGTACATTGGCCTGCCTCCTGATCCCGTCTTTATAAAAGTCGATTTTTCTCCTATTACTGGCTTGAAACGACACAAGTTTAAATTATATTTAGTCAAATTATTTGAAAAAATAATTTAACAACACCCTGCAATATTTCTGTAGACTTTTGGAGATTGGGGATACGACGTGAAAAGATCTCCCAAGGTTTAAAGTTGTTTCATTTTAATATGGATCGTTTTAATGTGCATTTCATTTTGACCACGTAAAATAAATGTATAAATTAATCTAAGAACTCTTTCTTTTCCACATATTTTCTGCTTGTCTGATGTGCATCGGCAGTGCACTCAGAATAGGCAACGTAATATTAATTTTTGTTCGTTCATGCATCAGCTGATACAGGATTTTGTAAATGACACATTGTTTGTTTCATATATACTTCAAGTGCCACTCAGGACTATCAAAATCTTGCCAACTTATATGAGACAGACAATAGCATGAGAAGACAACAAATGAATGATGTGATAACTACTCAAGATAGCATCATAAATAATGTCCATATTGGTTCACTGAGTTCGCACCACGCAGTGCTACTGTCATATGAATGGGCTTTCAAACGCATCATGTCTAGGATCTAAGCACTCAAAATCGCAGACATTTCTGCATACCAAAGTGCATAATTTTTACACTAGTTTCCACTGGGCAAGGGGGACAACTTATAACTGACCTGTTCAGAAGATTGTGAATGGTGCGTAGGGTGACCCCTCTGTGCACTCCATCACTGTCAGGAAGTTCCACAATCCTGCCAAGTTTTGGCTGGCGGGAGTTGCTCACCTCACTTCAACATCAGGTGCAGCAACTTCAATGGTCAGGTCTACATGGAGTACTGGTGTAGAGTGTGCAAGTACCTGCGGTGCAATCTCTTCCAGAGGTCGATCAGTTGCCAGTGTTTGCAGTGGGGCGCTGGTACAGTGGTGAAGTCTTCTGCTGATACTGTGGTAAAGGGCTCCATTATGAAGAATTGGCTGGGAGTATTATGTAGGTTGTTTGGGTCATTACTTATTGAGCATAATGGCTGCAAGTTAAGAATTGCTTCCATCTGCACTAGGACAGTGTATAACTACTTGTACATAATGTAATTTTCACCCACAACCCGAACCATGCTAGTTTTCACCAAGACTCTTGCCTCTCACAGCCATGCAAAGAGGGGAGTACCTGGAGGGTTAAAAGGCGTGTTGCTAAGGCATTATTTACCTGATCTTGATGGGACGGCAGATATTATAGGTTGTACAGTTCAGCCAACTGTCGAGACGTTCCTGAAAAGTGGGTGCCGCAGTCACTGTAAATTTGCAAGTATCTGGCCGGCCAACCGATGAACCATTTTTTTAGCTGTAAGAAATATGTCTGTGGTCAAATCAAGGCAAGTCCAAGGTGAACTGCCTTAGTTGCAAGGAACACAAAATTTTTCTCTAAAACCTTAATCTCCTGTAAGACCTGCATCTCTAATTTTCAAATTCATTTCCAGAAAAATGTTCAGGTGGTACATAAATTAATATGGTATACAGTACAATCCAGAACCACTCTCTTAGAATTCCCTAAAGCATCATGATACCTGGGTGTTGATTCAACTTATGCTCAGGTGGTAAGTGAATCTGTGGGACCCTGGGAGCAATACAGGATGTTTGTCATAGCTATTAAGTCCTACTGCTTTCACAGGTAGGGAGACACAGGATCCTCCTCCTCCAATGCTGCAATGTCCCTGCAGAATGCTGTCCTTGCACAGTTAATATCCACACTACAGTACAGAGGCATAGGGGACTCAGGCTCACTATGAAATTACTGCTGTCTGCTATCAGGATGCTGGTCCCAACTCCACAATCACAGACACTCGACGCGTTAGTTGAGTGAGCCCAGAAGATCAAACATGATAACATGAAACGAGAGGAGTGGACAAGGAAGAAACAGGTTCCCTTCTCACATGCTCACCCACACCTTACAGTCCGTCCCCAGGGAGCTGAAAAACAAGTCAAGGTGACTCCCGTTCACACCAAAATGCTGGTACTGCCCAAACCAGCATTTAATAAAAAAATAATAACCTAATATAATAAATAATAATAATAATAATATAGATTTTTCTGTCATAAAGGCTAAAATAGCAAACAAAACCAAATTGGCAGGAACAATTGAGAACATCCTTGATGCGAGGGAGGGAGCCAAGAATGAAAATACAGAGAGAGGGAAAGGAAACAAAGGATGCCACCCCCCCCCCTTCACCATCAGGGAGAAGAAATTATTCTGGGTAACCATAGTTCATGGAGCAGCAGTGCATAATAGCCTGCAGGCAACGCAGTCTGTACGTCAGCAATCCTGAATAAATGGCCTTTGACTTGAAGAATGGTGATCTGTGCTCAGCCCCAACAACACATAACTGAAAGGGAGATCCGACATCTGTTGAAAGGGGAACAACTGGGTTCCCTAATGAAAATACTAAATACACATGTCACAGTTTTTGACAATACTGGCCCTCTCCATAAAACGAATACCATTATACATAAAGTGTGGCTTCAACACCATAGACCCTAGTATTGTTGATCTGGTAAGCCTTTCAAACACCGGTGCAAGATAATACTGAATCAGGTAGCTGACATGAAAGCCCTAGGGATCATGGAGCCGTCCGATTCCCCATACAATTCCCAAGCAGAGCTGGCCTAGAAAGGATGAAGAACTACACTTCTGCATAAGTTACCAGGTGCTAAATGATATTTCTGACCCCAGGGCACCACTAGAGATTAATATTGCCCAAACCCTCTGGGAGTTTGGAGACGNTAGAGATTAATATTGCCCAAACCCTCTGGGAGTTTGGAGACGCCCATGTCTAGCGCTGATTGAATCTCACATTTTTAGTTCGGTTCGGTTTTTGGTTTAAAATGTCCGTTCATGGTTCGGGTCAGTCATGGCTACACATTTTTATGAGTGTAACAAAAATTACAAAAATATTTATGCACACAAAAAGTCTGTGGTCAAATTGGCTTTCATATCAAGCAAATGCTTAATGAGTTTTGTTTCACTAAATCTAAAGACATCAATCACCCTATAAAAGTAATAATATTACCAGTGTATATATGACAAATATCACTTTATTAGAACTGTTCAACAACAGTGTCACACTTTATTTGCATCGTTATGAATACCTGCTCCTGAAAACATTCTCTTGTGAAAAAAGGAACACAAAAATTCACAATAAAACATTTATGAACATAAAATGTCTGGTGTGAACTTCACTTTCATTTTAGGCACACACATCAATCTTTCTATGAGTTAAGTTAATACATTTGAATCTGCATGTGTTTCTACAACATTAACCAGCTGCTATAAAAAAAATTTATTTTCGCTAAAAGTTTGAGAAAAAAAGAATTTCACTCAATATGTTTGATAGACATTTCAGCTGAAATAATGTAAACAAATATCTGCCCCAAGCAACGCAAGCGGTATAAAACCTTACTAAAAGAATTTCATCCCGAAGCAAAAACAAAATAAATGTTCTTTATCATTCTTCTAACTACACTCATGCAGGCAACGGAACACGACCTTGTACAGTGGCGAGACCACTGCTAGTTTAAAATAAGGCTGTTAAAAAATGTAGTGGTTAACCTAAATTAATTGGTATTGCCGAAGAAAATGACAAGGCAGTCAGCATGCAGAGAAACATAATAAGAAAAATTGGTCTTGTGCATTATTGTGTTCGTGCAATGAACAAAACTTGAGTCCGTACCCTTTCACAGGAAAGGGAAAACTGCTTGAGCAAGTGTGGCAGGGCTGGCTTGAAAGTGCCATATTTATTTGCTAAATAATTAAGAGGGAGCTGTTTACTTGTTTTGTTAATATGAAATTATAATTGAAGTAATTTACAGAATTAAATAAAATCAGACAAAATAAAACAGTATTCCTGAATTGGCTATGCATGGTTTATTGGGAAAGCATAACTTCTTTATCCCTAGGAACTGTTAAGGATGATTTTTAATGCTGCATGTAAGTAGTAAAATTGTAAATATAATGCCATGGGTACACTACGTACCTTCGTATAAGTGGAAGTGACATTATTTGGTAGATTTTTAATAATTTGTTTGTTTTAACTTTGGTGCAAAAAAACCCAACGGNATAAGTGGAAGTGACATTATTTGGTAGATTTTTAATAATTTGTTTGTTTTAACTTTGGTGCAAAAAAACCCAACGGAAAATTTTTTTTCCTTAGAATTTGGGTTAGTTTTGATTTTTATAAAAATGACCGGATCAAACCGAAAATTCGGTTAACCGATCAGCCCTACCCATGTTTTTACAACGTTAGACATAAGGAGTGGCTTTTGGCAGATTCAAATGCACCCAGACTTCAGANATTCAAATGCACCCAGACTCCAAAAAATACATGGCTTTTACAACACTGGAGGGAAACACTTTGCAGTTCTGGGTGTGCTCTTTGGGTTGAAGATATGCCAACCACATTCCAAAGACATGTATCAGCTTTGTTCTTATGGAGTACATAGGCACCTTCTGCTAAGTGTACGTCGATGATTTATCATATATTACAGTACCTGGGAGGAACACCAAACATGTGTACAAAATACTCGAGGTGTTCAAAATGCATGNGGAGTACATAGGCACCTTCTGCTAAGTGTACGTCGATGATTTATCATATATTACAGTACCTGGGAGGAACACCAAACATGTGTACAAAATACTCTAGGTGTTCGAAATGCACGTGTTGGAATGCCTCCTGGAGAACTGCCACTTTGACAAGACACGCATCAAATACTTGGGCAACAGAATAACCCAGAGAGGAACTTTTCCTTACTGGTAAAAGTCCGATAAATTACAAATACCCCTACCCTTACCAAATGGTGCCAATTGTAACTTTTCTTGGTCCTACGTAACTGGCTGCAGGACTTCGTCCAGGATGTAGCCTCCTAAATGACACCACTCCAGGAACTCCTATCCAAGGCAGCCTGTTGGAAATGGTCAGAGAAGCAGCAACTTGAATACTAACCCAACTCTCCTGAAAACCCCAAGGATTTGAACAGATCAGGGAACCAGAAGACTGTGAGAGGATAACGCCCCCCCACATCCATCCAAGCTACACAAAGTGGCCCAAAAACTCACCAGCAGATGAAGTTCAGTGAAAGCAAAGAGATGCTACAAAGGAGTAGCAATGCAACCCAGAACAGAATCCTGCGAGTTAAAAAACCCAACAAGTAGTTTGAGCTAGACCCCACACCAAAATGAAAGGGTGGAAAATATGGATACCCTACTCGTTTCAAGGTACCTGTGAACATGATCACGACCACTCCCCCCTCATCTAAATACTGGACACTCCGGCACCCTGGCTTACGTGATACATTCAATCTTGTGTAAAACAATTATGACTATGTGCCAAAAACAAAGCACAGCTGGGCCTCAATCATGTCTCAGAGATTCTATTCATTCTGAGGTGCCAATTCAATGAAGCCATCAGGACCTCCCCAAGCAAGCTTTTTTTCTGAAGCAACCAGTTAGAAGGAGAGGGGAGTGGGAGTTAGAGACAGATCCTATGACCTTCCTGACAGCTGAGGTCACCTGCCGAGGGGTGCAGACATCAAAGTAGGTTACTAAAACCTCCCAACACAGGTACTTCCAAAGAAAGTTCCTGGATACTGCACCAGACTAGGAACACCATTTACCTGACGGCAGTACCGTACTGGTCCAGAATCGCCTACTAAGCATCCCCATAGGTAAGTTCCATGCCGGGTTTACATCCAAGTGGGAAAACCTCTACATAATATTCCAAAGGCAGGGAAATGTCCACTGGGTAGAAAGCTGCCAGGGGCAGGTCTGCAAGATCCCTCAAGAACAAATTAGACCCCTGCACTCCCAGTTCATAAGGGACTCTGAAGAACAAGTGGACAACTTCCCCCTGAAATGGAACAGAACCCGCCACTGGAGGAAGAGGACAAACAACGTCTCACTCCTAGAAGTCTACCCCCAGATTTGAGACTTTGAAGTTGCACTTACTACCAGGACATCTGACTGGGGTCTGGCATACATGCAATGGAGAGACGCCATCTGAATAAAGGTAACTCCATAAAAAACAGAACACCTGCATCAGCCTCCAGCTGTACTGCGTGGAAGCACCCCAACTATCAGCAGATCGTCCAACCTGCCTCCCAACAGGGTAAACTTAGAGGGTGAATGACAAACCACCATACTTGGGAAAGTTAATAAAATAATCTAACTGATTAAAGTTAAAGTTGGCGCCTAATACACTCAACATGGAAAAATGAACGTGTACAGGCCCAGTATCTCTCTGGAGACTAGGGAAATGGAGTCTCCTTAACGACGATTTTAAGGGGGTTGCATGGGTCTACGCGGTTGCACACTGGGGGCTTCTAGCCCTGGCTCACCAGAGTGCGTAGTTGGGTACTGAGTGTTATGCTATCTCTTTTATGGCCCGCCCGGTGTTGGATCATTTAGGAAAAATAGTTGTGGGAACACAGCTATGCTCTGTCAGTATGAAGAATAGAGAATTATAATTGATCAGATTCAGTGGGTGTCCTGGAGGTGCAGGCACGATCGTAAAGGTGGTTTAGTATTATGTAGCAGCACGTGGGAGGGCAGGTTCTGGCGTGATCCACCCAGGAAGGAACCTACTCTTCTTGGGGCCAGTGCCTTGGGGTAAACCCCTGCTGGAGTCCTATCAATCAATCGGCGCA
>NQII01000413.1:230378-281099 GCA_002778355.1 Clitarchus hookeri
CCCCCCCAAGTGAGAAGTTCAGTGAGTGATGTCAGCAGCTACAGACCTCAACTTCCCCTCTGGGTTCACAGTGTTCCCCACGGCTATTGGTAAGCGGCGTGACCAGCTTGTAGCCTGAGAGTCGTCATGTCTTAACGTGTTTGTTTTCCTCAAGCCTCAAAGAAAGGTTCTCTTTCCCCTTGCCAAAGGGTGGCATTACCAGCTGGCAGCTAGACACCAATCATTGACAATAGGTGAGAGTGCCCTTCAGTGGGGTCTGGTTCGAAAATCTGTCGTGGCGATTGTGAATGCACCGAGAAGTAGATAAGTGGATATGCACACAGAAGGCAAAATGGGTAAAGGAGGTGAAAGCGAAAGAGGATGATTGAACCGAAAGGTGGTCAACTGGTGGATATATGTTTTATTCCGTCATATATCTCTGACCTGTGCTCGCTAATGTCTGATGGACGAGGGGCCAAGTTTGTCAAGCTGTTTGCCGCAGGGCGGCAATGAGAGATCAATTGAAGACCACGGTACAACAACACCCGACGCGGATGAGGCACGTGGCCAACACTCGAAGCAAGGAGAAGGCTCCCCTGCAAGAGCTTCTACCTAGTGTGTTGAGAAACACAAGTGCTGACAATGGTAATGTTTATACGTCAAGTCTAACTGCTATTGCTGAAGGCAAGTGGTACGGCAAGCATGGAGAGATAGCGAGAGTTGTAGATAATGCTCCGGTCAGAACTACTTGTGAACTGCCCTGTCTGCCGCCATTTTGCATCACTAAGACGCTACTCCCTCAGTGCGGGGGGAGTACAAGCCCTTATGAGAGCTCANCTGTCTGCCGCCATTTTGCATCACTAAGACGCTACTCCCTCAGTGCGGGGGGAGTACAAGCCCTTATGAGAGCTCATGTCCTTCCATTTGTTTAGCATTTCTAGCACCCAGGTTGGGGACAACTAGCCTGTCCCGCCTGGCTGTTGATCAAACTGTTGTTACTGTGGCATGCCAGCAGTCATTTTTGTTGAAGGACCCCTGGGTAGTGCCAGGAGACCTGGTAACCATAACTGTTTCCTCTCCTTCCCTGCCTGTGGGGGGAAAAGAAGAGGAATGGTTCCTAAAAACCAGGAATTTTAAAATTCAGAACTTGTTAATAACCGGCGCGAAGATCGGAGTTTAGTTGTTTTGATTCTAAACTGGCAACAATAATAATAATTTGATTTTAGTGTTTGTTAAATATATAAATATAAAATAAATTATATATTATTTTATTTAGTTAAAATATATGTGGGTATAGTATATAAAATATATCTTAAGTTATGTTGTGTTTAAACTCGTCATATATTGTGTTTTTTTTTAAATTTAATATAAGTATTTGGAACCTACTGTAAACAATAACGATAGTTAATCCCAATATATAAAGTTTTGTTGAATCTACTGGTATTCGCAATAGCTGTGGTGTTACTCGAGAGTGCGCAGAGCGCATGAGTGTGGAGGCGCTGGAGCGATGCATAGGCTGCGCGAGCTGAGGGCCGACAGTGGCGCCGCCGCTTTGCAACACCGGAGCAAGCTCCTCAGCGTGGGGGTAGTACAAGCCCCGTAAGGGGCCCTTGTCCATTTAGTTGTCTTTCATTTGTAACGAGGCGGCATGTTTTCCGGAACATGTCCGGCTCTCCACACCTCCTCCCCTCCTGTATCTGATCCGCCAAGGTATCACAGGAGACAGTCCAGTATTACTACCTTGAGTCTCTCAAGGAAAACATGCCCCTCCACTTGACTGCCCAACAGTCAAGCTTCATAGGTCTGAACGACTTCCACTCTAACATGGAAGACAGTTGACCTTACAGTTATATAAGTCTCATTTGTTACCATGTCCCGGTCAGTCTCAAGTGATTCACCGAACAGAGCCTTGGAGCTACATGTATGTGCTCACTACGTGGCCACACAGCCCTGGTTCCCATTAACATTTAACCTCCCTACGACTTTGCCTGCACAGAGATCGTGGGAGGAGGTAGCAGTGATGCTGCAACCTAGTATAGTCCCTTTCTGTATTCTGAATAGGCAGGTTTAGTTAGAGACTAGACAGGAATTTATTAAAATCCCTAGCCAGTCTTTGATTTTTTTTAAAGCTGATACTAAGCCTGAATAGTCCAGTGAATTTATTTGTGTAAGGTCTGGGTAAAGACGTTGCCTGTAGAAAGTGAGAAGGTAATGATTGTGATTATGAGATGGTACTTATAAATATATATATTAATATATTGGTGGTGTTGTTTGATCATTTGACGTGAACCACGCGTCAACGAGTTCCTTGTGCTCACTCTGACTGCCGCAGTCACAACTACACCAGCTACACCGGGCCGCACCAACCACATCAGGCCAAGAGTGCGTAGTGCTGGTCGACAAGAACGGAACTTGCACCTTCTTGCCGACAAGGATTACGCAACTCAAGAGACCGCACTACTCATGTGTTACAAGAGGTAACTCTTTTAATAGATGGGTAGGCAATCTTAAACGGTGTTTACCACAAAGCCACAGCTGTTGGGTACACTGGCAATTGGTCGTGTCCTCGCAGCTCGCGCAGCTAAATACGACGTAACGCACCACCGAGTGACGTTAACTGGCTGGTACACCCTCACCGAAGAGTTTAACGCATTCGCATCTCAATATAAGACCACATGTTTTTCACCGCTTAAGTGCTGGGTCCATTATCATACATAATTCACACATTATTCACCTGTAGCAAGGACAGTGAATAAACCGCTCAACCAAGTGAAATCAGTGTCAATTCATTGTAGGGCATCCTTTGTAGCATCACCCACATTTTGTTAGCATAGTTAAGGCGTACAAGACGGCCTACAGTCTCGCCATCAGATATAAAAAGTGCAACCGTAAGTAAGCGACACCCATCAACAAACATTACTTCACGATGAAACCTTATTTCTGTTATCTGATCGGGCTTTAAGTCTGCATACAAAGTCATATTCTGTGCAAGTACAAGTCAACAATGTTCTCATGCAATTTGAAATAGATTCTGGTTGTTCGAGGACACTTATAAACCTGGAAATGTATACTACCAATTTTGCAAACTCCGATCATTGTCCTGTTTTGCATCAAGTCCTTGGAACATGGGCTTCACAGTCTTTAACCATGATTGGAGAATTCCAGGCTGTTGTAAAATACACCGGCGGAAATAATTTTGTAGAAGACTATTGTCGGCCGAAATTAATTGAAGTTAAAAAATAGTTAAGGTCGCGGGTGCTTGCCGGTGTGGGCAATATTTCCACTCTTGAACAGAAGTGTCTTCCTCGCAGGCTAGTCCGCTGCCGCTTTCATCACTGGAGCAAGCTCCTCAGCGTGGGGGTAGTACAATCCCTGGGGAGGGCCCTTGTCCACCCAGTTATTTTTCATTTGAATTGCAGCGGAAAAGAGAGGCTAACCCTCTCTCTCCCACCACACCCATAAAACTGTCGTCCATAAGCCAAGCTCACTTAGATGTTAGAGCAAGCTGGGTCTCCCTGGCAAGCCCTGGTTCCCATTAACTTTTAACCCCCCTCCGACTCTGCCTGCACAGAGGTCGTGGGAGGAGGTAGCAGTGAGGCTGCAACCTAGTATTGTCCCTTTTAATTTGGTATTTTGAAAAATGCAGGTTTAGTTATAGACTGGAAGATAATTTATTATAACCCCCGGCCAGACTTTTATTTTATGAAAGCTGCCTCTAAGCCTGAATAGTCCTGTGAATTTATTTGCGTAAGGTCTGCGTAAAGACGTTGCCTGTAATAAAATGAGATGGTAATGATTGTGATCATGAGGTGTTACTTACATATATTTATATATTGATAGTTGTTTGATCAAGTTTTGCATTTTCAATCATTTCTCAATCCCTGAGGCGTTGTAAGGTACATGAGTCCTAAGGCAGGTTGGAAATGCACGTGGCAGCATTTTTTGTTAATTTTTGTTAATGTTAATAGTATTTTAATTAAATAAAATTGAAATAGGAGGCGGTATTTCTTAAAAGGAATTTTAACTTTGAGAACGTCACTTATGAAAGGAGACAGTGCTGCCATCTCTGGGTGGGGAGATCAAGGCCCCGCCCCCGGTGGAGAGGTCGGCCAATCAGGGCAGACCCTGCTAGTTCCTTACATTTTGTGAGGTGTTATGGACTTGCGGTAATTACTTGTTTTATCCAATGTAGTGTTGGCAGCATTGCCAGGCCATTATCAGTCATGGCGGTGTCCTAGGCAGTGTTTGTATAATGTAAACCTTACCGTGAACAAGTAGTAAAGAAATGTATGCTCTCTCCTTTAATACAACTGTTCGATATGTTCCGTTCCTTCCCAGTTACACAAAATAGTCCATACTTCAGTCAGTCCAATGATTGTGTTGAAGCTGCTGTCATAATGGCTAAGAGACTGCTAAAAATAGGCGAGGATGTTTATAAGGCACTTTTGGCTTATTGTAGTGCACCACTGGACTGTGGTCTTTCCCCCTTGGAGATAATGTTAGGTAGAAAAGATCGGACCACAGTACCTAGCCTGAATTCTCCACTGAAAAAGTTTAGTAAGAAAATACTTAGGAAGCTAGACCAAAAGAAGGAATAATAAGCCCAGTGGTACAACAGACGTCATTGGGTACGAGAACTTTCTCAGCTGGAGAAAGGGGGATAGTGTTTGGATTTCAGATTTGCATGTATGTGGGACAGTGTCAGGTACACCAACTGATCTCGCAGCTCCCAGATCATATCTAGTCTAGTCAGGTGGTGGTATATACAGACGTAATTGTCAACATTTGGTGCTTGCCCCAGCTTCTAAGGAAAGAGAGGAGATGATGTACAGGGAATGACTCCCAGCAGGAAAGACATGGCAGTGTAATTGAAGAAAGGAGTAATAGTGAGGGACAGTCCTAGGAATAGGGACAATTACTAGTAGACTGGAACCTGAAAGTGATGTCCAAGAAGTACGTCAGTCTGGCAGGGAAAGGGTTCCACCTGCTTGGGCGACAGATTATTGTAAATATTAAATGCATACAAGTTAGTATTACCTAGGAAACTACTGTATTTACTCTTAACTTAGTATGGTATCATTTTGATTCTGTGCTTAACTCAGGTATGAAACTTGTAATTTGTTTTTGTGAATCTATATTTATCTTTAGTTGAAAGTTGTAATGTCTCTGTGAGTCTATTTATAAACAATAAAGAGAAAGAGAGAGATGTTGTATCCCTGACTCAAGTAGTAACGTACAAGTAGACAGAGACGCCATGGCCGACTTGTATGAAGGACACGTCACACTAGATAAGAGACAATGGCCATTTTATTAACCTGTATCTCGCGTATTGTATACAACAGTAACCTACCCCAGTGAACAACTCATCCCCCTCCAAAACTTCTTACAGGAGCATGTTGATCTCGACATTGTGTCAAGGAGGGGNGGGCTGGAAATATTAGTGGAGCATGGTGATTGAGTGCATGGCAAAGAATAATTTCCCTCAGTCACTTGCCCTCTGGCTACAAGACTCTTTTATGTCACTCCCACACAAGTGTGGCTCCTTATGATGAAATGACTTGCAGTGTCTGACCTCAGTACATCCCAACACCCAAAATGCTGGACCATGGGCTAGGATGTTGTCCAGGACCTACACTGAGTCACAATCCTGCCTACATCATAAGTGTAAATATTTAATGAGAAGTTTATTAAGGGACTGAAAAATGTATTAATCCGGGAAGTATTTATATGACTATAGTCCAGATGCAAAATTTTGCAAGGCTGTTAAGCAGGAAAACTTCTTAGCCAGAGCTTTATCCTAGGGACATACATTGTTCTCAGAAAGCCTGGCTGGAGTGTAGTCTAGGTAAGCTGAGGAAAGGGCTGGAGCAGCAGAATGAATTTGTGGGAAGAAATAGGAGTGCTCTGAGAAAACATACAATATGGAGTGTGTGCCATGTTAACTGCTTGAGAGAATCCATGCCTCAAAATTGATGCTAAGTGAATTTTTGTGCATATTCATAATGTTAGCTGTTACTACTATATGATCAAAATTTGTAAACAATCTTAAGTATAATCACAATAACCTAGGCTTGCCAGTTCGAGATTTTCTAAAGTTATTCTTAAAATGTTCTGTTAATACAGTACAGAACTGGTAATGTAATTTTATTATGAATGTAAAATTAACATACAAATTAAACTGCTAACAGAAAGATGAAACCAGAGCTCATTAACTCATGTAGATTGTATACTAATGTTTATAAGCAACATTTTGGAATACCAAAGTAAAATAAGTATTACATAATAGGAAGGAAATTTTTTCTGTAAAGAAAACCAAAACAAAGGAGTAGGTGTTTATTTTTTAGTACAGCATTTTTAGTTATTACACTAGTAAATTGTTAGGCCTACACATGCAACATTACAATTTCTCTGTAACTGCTCAGAACTATAATAATGAGCAATCTGTAATATAAAGAGATTCTATAACTTACAACAACTCTGTAATGTATAGCAGATAGAATATTTCACAGCTGCAGATTTGAAGTTGACTTGAATTTACTGTACACTTTACATCATGCACTAAAACATGCATAATTGTGTTACAGAACTTACTGTGTTCCAATTATTACACTGTTTTTATGGCATACATCAAATAAAAGTAAAATAATGTAAAATATTTCTACAATTATTTTGAGTTTCTGAATGTTAAACTAATGTAGAGAACACAGATTATTTTTTATAATTCCTTAACTCTTGTACTAAGTTCAAGTACCTAAGATTTGTACCAGTTGTAAAAAAAAACAAAGACCAAAAATAAATATATAATTTTTCTTACTCATAAAAATTTTGAATAAGAAAAAATTATGTTTACAATACAACATAAATTTCATTTCTTGTCCTGAAATGAAACAATGTTGGAAGTTCGCATTCCAAGTTATGTCATTTAGAAGAGGCCAACTTTCTTCTTCAAATTCTGCTGCTTCCAGGCAGGCAGTTTGGCAAACTCTTCCCAATTTATGCCAAACATCTCGAAAAACTGCTCTCTTGACAGGTGAACCTACACCGAAAGGACAGTAGCTTTTCACAGTGGAATAGGCTGTCATCACTGTCTTTGCAGCACTGACAACACTTAGTTTTGAACCAGTTACAGTTATTCTTAGCAGCACAATGGATTGCACAGGTAGCATTAGCAATTTGGCATGCTCACTAACTCTCAAAATGTCATAAAACCAGTAGGTGTGATCTGTAGCATAACCATAATTTAAACAACACAGAAATGTATTTTGACTGGAAACCTGATAAGATAATTCGGAATTGTAGCAAACAAATTTGAAACTATGCACTTATAAATTCTCTCAAGCTGTGACAGTGCTCTCTGTGCCGTTTAAAATGTTAACCTGCACATCACTGGCTGTTAATTCTCAAAAACTGAGCAAGAGAAATGAAATACTGTATGTAGTTCATTTATACCTGTTCCCTGTGGCACGTCCATGGTTTGAGAAAAGACGATAAATGACGCTACCTTGTCCGCAGTAGATGTTTCACTACAGAAAATACAATGAATAAAACAAGCCAAACAAAAGAGGAAAGAGAACCAAAGTGGAATAACAGTTACAGACCCAGATTTGATCAATTTATAGTTTAACCCAAGTGAACTAAAATTAATTTATTTCACTGCCTATTACATAGACTGATAACTAGTTTATATCCAAGAGTCAAACTAGACGTTCTCCAATGTCTAGTTTAACCACAAAAAACCATCAAAAATACTTCACAGCAAAAAAAAAAAAAAGAAATTAAATTGTAAAATAGTTAAAAAGTTAAGAAACTGGCATTTTTACAAAGTTTTACGGTGATCAACAATATCCCTGGAAATAACACTGGGAGAGAAGAATATGGCACAAGAAAAGAAATCTGTTCTGCGTTTGGTGGCAGCACTCACCTCTTTGCGAAGTGCATGGACATCTGCTGGGAGAAGTTCGGACCGTTTCTTCAGCAAGGCAATAGGATACTTTGAAAATTTATCAAACTCTGAGTCTAGCAGCCCCTCATCAGTAGCTGGCGGCTTCTCAATAGGGTTTGCTGCAGGGACATTAGAACCTTCAGGAGGTTTAGTTTGTGTCCCATTTGTTAATGTGGGGCTCCTCACACTTCTAGTAATTCCTTCAGCTTCACTCAGATGTGGGTCGACGTGAACCACGTAGATGTGGGAATTAACACAATGGTTTAATTCAGTTATCTTGCCTTCTGTTCTCTCAAAATCAGGAAGAACCTACAAAAAAAAAATAAACACCAAAGTTTAGTTAGTGTACTGAATATCCTGATTCCCAGATAACTGACAAACTACTGTATACGTTTTTTGATGAATGCTCTGAAAATTTATGGGATGTGGTTATAAATGTGATGTCTTGCAGTTAATGTCAATATTTGCAACTAAATACACTGATCATCACATTTTCAACATGCTTCTTGCCATTTAAAAAAAATGCTTTTTGGGAATGTTGTAGGATTGCTGGGGCAATATTAGCATGTACTGCTAGGAGTGCTCTGCTTGCCTCTCAACCGTTGTTTCTGTTTTAGCTTATGACATCTAGGCTTTGTTAGCTGATGATTGCATCTCCCAGGCTGTCATAGAGCTCAGGCGATTGTTGTAGACTTGGAACAAGTGCCACTCATAATGAGCAATCTACCTGGGAAACTGTTTATAGGGGGGCTGCGTGCATGTCTTGTCAAAAGAGCCAGTTGGAAGCAACACTGGGTGATGGAAAGCAAGTCTCCTGATCATCTGGGGAAACTTGCCTCTGCCTGCTGTTGGTTGCACTACATTTAGTCTAGTCTACAACTCATCACAGAAATTCTTTCCAAGCTTCTGAACTCCTGCCTTAGGTGTACAGACCAAACTAGCACAGTCTCAGCGCTGCAAAATTGGAGAAATTCCCTGCGTGATCTTTGTATGTTCTGATATACACATGCAGGAGAGTGTTTATGTAGGGTGGGTATGCTGTTTGAGCAGCTTCCCCTTAGATCTGTCCCTGAACTGCTAATGTATTTCCAACCAGAGAAATTTCATTTTTAGGGTATCCAGGACAGAAGAGGAACGTTTTAGGAGGTTGGAAGACTTAATGGAACTTGTGTTATGCTCAGTTGGTGTTGTGAAATAACTGATTAACGTTTTTCATCCACTATGTGCCATCATCAAGAAAGTTCCCTATCAGGGTTAACATCATGCATCAGATGATCCAGTTATCACTCTTCTGTATATTAAGTCCCCCACTTTCTATGCTCTAAGATTATATGGAACTCCAAGACCCACAGACTTTTGGGTTAGCAGTAAATCCACAACCCTATAGTGTAATTAAATAATTAACTATAAATATTTATTGCTTACCTCATTGACAGTGGGGGGTCATTAGAGATCTAATCAGATGCTCTGTAAAGAAAGGAAAAGGAATTAGCAGTAGTCTGTAGGCCTGCATCAAGGAACCATTCTGGTGTTTACCAGGCATGATTTCAGAAAATTACGAAAAACTAAAGCTGAATGGAGTGGGATTCAAACCCAGGTCCTCCAAATGCAAGTCCAGTGTGTGACCAATGTGCCGTCATGCTCGTGACAACTGCACCAGGGTGTAACTTGGCTTTCTCACACTCCACTGTCTTCCTTCAGAAATGGTGGTTCTGGTAGACAGGATTGAAAATATATGCTAAATGTTTGGTTATTGTAGCTTTAAAATAGCATGACTAATTACTGTAAATTTCTGATATAGATAACCAGCAAGTAGAAGTGCACTTCTCAATTAGCACGGTTGGCCCGTGTAGGTAGCTAAGAGACAACTAAAACCTGTATTCTTGCCTCTGGAAATGCTGTTACTCCAGCTTGTGTACCAGTACGGTCACAGCTCAAACAATAACCACACAATAGACCTAAAGTAAGGTGATCAGATTTTTTTATATTAAAAAATGGGATACATGTGGTTCACTTTACATAATGATTCAATAGTACACTATTAGTATATATTTGAACAAGCTTTTTTCACTTGATTACAGAACTGATATGTGTTGAGTTTCAGCATTATTTTTAATATTTCAAAAGTATATTGGAATATTGTTTATTCCAAAACACTGACCTCAAGAGTATTAGAGATTGATTTATGATGAAAAACAGAAACAGGATATGACCACAGAACTAAGCTCTGCACCACAATGAATCAGTATTATCCTTTACATGTTTATGGAAAGAAATTATTTCCTCCAACAGTCTATCTTTTGAGATACCCTCATGGCATACTAGGCATGAAATAGAATTAAAGCATCTCTTGATCACCATCACAGCATTCACAATCTTGGTGATAAAACTATTCTTTTCATCAGACCATCAAAGAAATTACCAGTGAAAAAATTCTTTCTACGTTTTTTTTGGTTCCTGGAATTGCCATGAGTAACCTAAAAATGAACACTACATTTTTGAACTACTGCGGTCACATCACAATTTAAAACAAGGGACAAAACAGTACTGATGTCAATAAAAGAGNACTACATTTTTGAACTACTGCGGTCACATCACAATTTAAAACAAGGGACAAAACAGTACTGATGTCAATAAAAGAGAACAATTCAGCTTCTGGTTAAAGCCGGACCACCAACATAAAAAAGGGTAATTTCATTAAAAATGGGACATCTGGTAACTGTAGTCTAAGGTCAATTTTTTTCTAANCTACATTTTTGAACTACTGCGGTCACATCACAATTTAAAACAAGGGACAAAACAGTACTGATGTCAATAAAAGAGGACAATTCAGCTTCTCGTTAAAGCCGGATCACCAACATAAAAAAGGGTAATTTCATTAAAAATGGGACATCTGGTAACTGTAGTCTAAGGTCAATTTTTTTCTAANCACCAACATAAAAAAGGGTAATTTCATTAAAAATGGGACATCTGGTAACTGTAGTCTAAGGTCAATTTTTTTCTAAACTAGTATCATCTAGTGTTTTATTGGTGAACACCTCACATTGGAAGAGGGCTTAATGGTCTCAGGGCTGAGCTTCAATTTGCTAACAAGGAAGGAACCTGCATGCAAGGGCTGGCCGGCATTGTAACCAAAAAAGGACTGTATAGTCAAGGTTGCAGTTGGCTACTTTCTTAAGGGCACCATTTTCCCCGGCCCCCAAACAGCGCAGAGCTCCAGTGGTATTGTCGTCATTTATAAACTGTTAAGTATTTTTTTTNCATTTTCCCCGGCCCCCAAACAGCGCAGAGCTCCAGTGGTATTGTCGTCATTTATAAACTGTTAAGTATTTTTTTTCCATTGCCTGCTTACAAACAACATTTTTAAAAAAATTTATATCCAAAAATTTGTTTCAGTTTTCTTAAAAAAATTTTCTTTTAAAGTGACAAAGAACTAATGTGAGTTTTTATCAATCATTTTTTGATTGACATTTCTGGTACAAGCTACTTAATTTTACATTAGGTAACTTGTACCAAAAATGGTACTCGCCTCTATTGAACTTTCAGTGGTGCAATAATAAAGACAAAGGTGTGTGTTGTATGTCCCTTTTGCAAGTGACAAAGAACTAATGTAAGTTTTTATCAATCATTTTTGGATTGACATTTCTGGTACAAGCTACTTAATTTTACATTAGGTAACTTGTACCAGAAATGGTACTCGCCTCTATTGAACTTTCAGTGGTGCAATAATAAAGACAAAGGTGTGTGTTGTATGTCCCTTTTGCAAGTGACAAAGAACTAATGTAAGTTTTTATCAATCATTTTTGGATTGACATTTCTGGTACAAGCTACTTAATTTTACATTAGGTAACTTGTACCAGAAATGGTACTCGCCTCTATTGAACTTTCAGTGGTGCAATAATAAAGACAAAGGTGTGTGTTGTATGTCCCTTTTGCAAGTGACAAAGAACTAATGTAAGTTTTTATCAATCATTTTTGGATTGATAAAAACTCACATTAGTTCTTTGTCACTTGCAAAAGGGACATACAACACACACCTTTGTCTTTATTATTGCACCACTGAAAGTTCAATAGAGGCGAGTTGACAAGACTGCATGCCAGTTCTGTTCCTTTTGCATAAAGGGACCAGATATTTAATGCATGTACCTAGGTCATCTTTAGAGTTTCCACACTTCTAGGCCTTGTACATACTAAATACCTCCCGTAAGATGGCACCCTAAGAGTCAGTTGTATCAACATGGTGTCTATTCTAGTGTTATCTAACATCCTGTTAACGTAACACATTGTTAAAATCTGAACTGTGTTGAATCATCACTGTGGTGAGACAGTATCCTCCCACATGTTTATTTATTTACATCTGAACTGAGTCAGTATATTTTAATTTTTATCACATTTATTTTGTTTAATTATGTTGCATTTAGTTTGGTTAGAATTGTATCGTCAGGACAACCTTTCTTAAATGTCTTTATAATTTTATTTTCTTAGGTATTGTAATTTTACTACAGAGTGCAGTTTATATTCAATGATAGAAGTTAATGTAATTTTATTTTCTCCTTGCAGCAGCTTATTCAAAATGTATGCATGTAAGTTTATTTTTGCACCTCAGAGAAATTAACTTTTACTATGTTTGACCTAAGTATATGACGTTATCTTAGATATTTTTCCGGGTCATTGTCTCTGTGTGTGAACCCCGGGACTCTCAAATCAGACATGATGGAAGGCAGTCCACTGTAATTTTTGTATGGCAATTTTTCTGTAATTTTTGCTAAGACTGCCCAGCATAAGCGTAGGAGAGATTTTGAGAGGTGTCTCAAAGTTCTATAAATGTGCGTGGACAAGCAAGAGTCCTGAAATGCAAGATTTTAAATTTTGAGTGGGTTTTATTCAACCAATGCTGCAGACTCCACTTCGGAAGGATGAGTATTCCTAAAGACTTTTGCTACCATCTTGTCATCATACATAAATTAATTTTTCTATTCCTCATCAGAAGTTAAATTATTTCTGGAAACTTATTACCATTCATTTTATTTGGAATTTTTACAGTTTTAACTACCTAATACTTTCCAGAGGTCTGAGATTTTTCATTATACCATTCACGCTAGCCGAATTGAATGATTTCCGGCATCTTTGAAACTCTGATAATTTTGTTTTATTGAAGCCAGAAACTCCAGTGTCAGTTATTTGGTTACGTAATCTGAAATTTAATATGGCTCACAAAAGAGAGGTGATAGTTAAATTGATTTTAAAATTTTAATTTGCCTGATTCAGGCTCACAAAAGAGAGGTAANGTAATCTGAAATTTAATATGGCTCACAAAAGAGAGGTGATAGTTAAATTGATTTTAAAATTTTAATTTGCCTGATTCAGTTACAGTACAATTTTCTCTAATTTCAGATTGATTTTATTTTAATTTCCACAGTAATTTCAATACTTTTTTTCACTTGCAACTATGCCAGATTTTATTTAATAAAGATAATTTTTCCAGTTAAAATGTGTTATGTCAATGAAGTGTCGTCTGTAGTTAGCATATTTTATTGGTTGCATTCATAGTGTTTTCCTGTTTTAAATTATCAAGGGTTCCTTGCTTTTGTCTCTCTCGCTTCCTATATTTTCTGCTGTTTAAAAACTACAAATTTGGAAATTAGTGAGTTTTCTTTCCATGTACGTATTCTCTAAGGCATCGTATGCATGAGTTAGTTGTCAGATTGCACGGAGAAATGGCTGGAAAATACTCTTACACACACTGCAATAGTTAATTCAATTTTCAGGTCCAATTTAAATCGCACACTAACTTACCTAAATATATTCCTATCCAGCCAATCATTCACTCATTCACATACAGTGGCGTCTCCATTATCCGTCAGTCTCGGCACCGTTACCGTGACGGTTGAGAGAATAGACGGATAATAGAAATGCCCCCCTCCTTGTTTNTTATCAAGGGTTCCTTGCTTTTGTCTCTCTCGCTTCCTATATTTTCTGCTGTTTAAAAACTACAAATTTGGAAATTGGTGAGTTTTCTTTCCATGTACGTATTCTCTAAGGCATCGTACGCATGAGTTAGTTGTCAGATTGCACGGAGAAACGGCTGGCAAATACTCTTACACACTGCAATAGTTAATTCAATTTTCAGGTCCAATTTAAATCGCACACTAACTTACCTAAATATATTCCTATCCAGCCAATCATTCACTCATTCACATACAGTGGCGTCTCCATTATCCGTCAGTCTCGGGACCGTTACCGTGACGGTTGAGAGAATAGACGGATAATAGAAATGCCCCCCTCCTTGTGTCAAAGACACGACAGATACTAGCGATAATAATGTATACAACATTTAGCACTATATTTTAAACAGGTAGCAATCAATAGAAGTATGTATTTGATATTAAATATTGTAGACTTCTGTTTATTATGTTGATAAAATAACAGAATTGAATACAGTACTATTATGTATATGTTCAGTAGTATAATCCTACCTAAAAAAGTATATCACTTTCCTTTGTTGTAATACTCCATGGGCTTTTGTTGCTGCCGTGTTGCGTATCTTACGTAGGAGTAATATCAGTCTTAGCGTCTGCCTCTTGATGCTCGTACNATTATGTTGATAAAATAACAGAATTGAATACAGTACTATTATGTATATGTTCAGTAGTATAATCCTACCTAAAAAAATATATCACTTTCCTTTGTTGTAATACTCCATGGGCTTTTGTTGCTGCCGTGTTGCGTATCTTACGTAGGAGTAATATCAGTCTTAGCGTCTGCCTCTTGTTGCTCGCCATTCAATGCACTTGGAAAACATGTTTTCAGCGTCACTGTGGTTAATTATTTTGGGGCAATCCTTCAGTGTATCATCCTCTTCTTCTTCACTTAAACATTCTACCTCCTGTGTTGCACTTAATACAAATTTCTCATCATTTAATATTTCAAAGCCTCCGTCAAATCTGTCAATTCCCAGCCATTCCCTTACTTCACCTATTGATGTTTTTTCTCCACCTGGAATCCCTTGACACAGAAGTAAAATTTCCTCATAATTTCCAGATTCGTTTATGGCCTCATTCTCATTTACAGTCTCAGGCCACAGTTTGATCCAGCTACTGAACTGACTGTAGGAATGGGAGGGCGGGTTAGTGTCTAGGAAGACTGAACGATTCTACGAAGTATGTACATATGTAGGTTGTACATAAACAACAAACGTGAGTCATTCNTGTCTAGGAAGACTGAACGATTCTACGAAGTATGTACATATGTAGGTTGTACATAAACAACAAACGTGAGTCATTCGCATTCTGCACTGCACAGAATGTATTTTTACTGGGCATTCAATGACAAAAGTATTAAAGTACAGTAAACGTATTGTTCAACTCAATAATGTGCTTAATTTGATCTAATATGAAGCAAGAAAAAAGTTATTTCATTTTTAGTTTATTAAGTTTGTTTTTTGAATCCAATTTTATTATTTTACTTGTGTCAGTATACTGACGGTTAACAGAAACTCACAATTAAAAGGGTGATGGTTAACCGAGACTCCACTGTNTTTACTTGTGTCAGTATACTGACGGTTAACAGAAACTCACAATTAAAAGGGTGATGGTTAACCGAGGCTCCACTGTATTCCCAACTCAAACACACATTCAACAAACCACATTTATCACTTTGGTTAGATACCACAGTGTTGAGAGGTTTGGTGGTTCTTTTATACATATGTTAGCAATGAATATACTAGAAACTCTGTATTTTATTCTGAAAACTTTGACGATGTTGGCAAGTGTATTTATTTTTATTTGCGATATTTATAAATGTATACAAATGAATACTTTGGCTTGCTAGATGTCAAATATTAATCAGTTAACATGCAAATACCCCATAAATGATCAAAAATTGTTTTAAATTAATATTATTTGTTGTGTTTCATACAAATTTCTTTTGGTAGTAACTATGTTTCAAAATTTCATTCATGATCTCGTGCTATAACAACTAGAGTATTGTTCTTGATATACTTCAAATTATCAAACTACAAGTATACAATCTAGTGTAGTGGTCAGACCACTTGCCTCCCACCAAAGCAAACTGGGTTTGATTCCCGGTCAGGTTGCTCTCGGATTTTTGCACATGAGAATTGTGCTGGAAAATGCTGCTGGTCGGCGAGTTTTCTCGGGGAACTCCCAGTTGCCCTGCAATTGCATTCCAGTGCTGCTCCATACTCACCTTGCTTCCCCCTCATCAGCTTTCAAGACCCTGATTGTAAGAGCCTCCGAAACCTCTCCACTTCAGTCTAAATATGTGTCAAAAATCAACACAATATAAGAGTTGTGCTGATATCAACTGCATTTTTATAACTATTGAAATATGTACTATTGATTTATACAATGTTTTCTGAAATGAACATTTCTCGCTTTAGTATGAATTCAAAACAAGTTGTTTTAACTCAATCTGCAATATCTGCATTTCCTTTCTTCAGAAACAGAATATAGCGCACTTTCACTTTTATACAGCTTGCGAATGTTAATTAATTAAATAAAAACAGCATCATTTGTACAAACTTGAAGTTTGCTTCCATCAAATGAATAATTTTGTATATACCTCNGCGAATGTTAATTAATTAAATAAAAACAGCATCATTTGTACAAACTTGAAGTTTGCTTCCATCAAATGAATAATTTTGTATATACCTCCTCATAACTTACGAAATTTTTGTATTTTATCTAAAAGTGACAATATTAGGGTACTTGTTGAAGTAATGTGAAAACGTAATGTATAAATAATCATTGAATTAGGTAAAATCAGTACCTAAGTATAGTACTACGAATAAAATTCATTCCCCTACCTAGGATGTCGAATTATTCTTGTAATTTTTTGGTATAAACTTAAATTGAACTTATTAATATTGGAATTTATTGTTTTAAATAGTAATAGCAACATTATGATGCAATTTACAGCTGACTGGTGTAAGAATTTGAACATTAAAAGCCACTATATTCATTTTCACAACTGGTATAAAATTAGACAAAATACCACTTTATACTTAAAATCAAAAATAAATTTGAGTTTAAGTGAAACTAACATGATAATATTCCTTATGTGTAGCAAATATATTGTATAATGGTGGGATTTCACACACAAATTTACAATAAACTATTAGCCTTTCTTCCACATAAACATTAGGCCTAATCTTGTAGATATTTTTTCGTTATATGTATGACTCAATGAAATTTAATAAAAAAAATGTTAATCTCATAGGAGACACAAATTTGGTTAAAAATAGTGTAAAAAATAATTAGTACAAACTTTCAGTAATCTGTCTACATAATGCATGTGAATGTGAGTTTGCTTGGTCAGGGGCACACATTTTTAAAATACAACATACACTTGCACAATTCACTTTCTTTCTCTTTACACAAGTCCCCTGTCTTTAAACCAATAAAATTATTTACGTCCCAATAACTCAAAATATTACTTTGCTAAAATATTATTTCTTAGTTGCAATCAGCTTCAACAAGTCACAGAGTAGTCCATTTTATTTTTCATGCTCATGTTCCATCCAGATAAATGCTCAACTTGCCATCTAAATAGCTAACGAGAAAATAAAATCTCTGGATAGCAGTAACACGAGCTTGCACAAAGCATTTAAAGCCTGACACGGAAATAAGTTTTATCCAGAGTGGTAACCCTTGATGGTACAACTGGCCCTAGGTGAGCAACGTAACATAACTAAGGAGGCAGGAAAGAAAAAAAGAAAGAACAAAAACTGTACAAGCACTCTCAACAGAAAAGAGAGAAATGAGTAATTACTCTACAGTTACATGCAATGTGAATACAAATTTACTGTAGATAATATGCCACAATCTCCATTAGCAAAGTTGTGAAAATATCTTTGCTCTATAATATGGTACCAAGCAAGGTAGTTAAGTGGTAACACAATGGACCCACATTTGAGATGACCTGGTTTCAATTGTNTCACCGTAGGGCTGTGGCGCCGGGCAATTTATAATCATCACATTACAACTCTGGTATACGATCGCGTCAAGAGTAGTCCATTTTATTTTTCATGCTCATGTTCCGTCCAGATAAATGCTCAACTTGCCATCTAAATAGCTAACGAGAGAATAAAATCTCTGGATAGCAGTAACACGAGCTTGCACAAAGCATTTAAAGCCTGACACAGAAATAAGTTTTATCCAGAGTGGTAACCCTTGATGGTACAACTGGCCCTAGGTGAGCAACGTAACATAACTAAGGAGGCAGGAAAGAAAAAAAGAAAGAACAAAAACTGTACAAGCACTCTCAACAGA
This sequence comes from Clitarchus hookeri, assembly GCA_002778355.1. Classification (NCBI taxonomy): domain Eukaryota; kingdom Metazoa; phylum Arthropoda; class Insecta; order Phasmatodea; family Phasmatidae; genus Clitarchus; species Clitarchus hookeri. The sequence continues at coordinate 248,592 of NQII01000413.1, forward strand.
AAAGAGAGAAATGAGTAATTACTCTACAGTTACATGCAATGTGAATACAAATTTACAGTAGATAATATGCCACAATCTCCATTAGCAAAGTTGTGAAAATATCTTTGCTTTATAATATGGTACCAAGCAAGGTAGTTAAGTGGTAACACAATGGACCCACATTTGAGATGACCTGGTTTCAATTGTNTATAATATGGTACCAAGCAAGGTAGTTAAGTGGTAACACAATGGACCCACATTTGAGATGACCTGGTTTCAATTGTCAGTCAAGCCATCCTGAACTGAGTTTTTCATGCTTAGTTCCTTAATATACTCCATGGCCTTATTCTCTTCCTGTCCTGATTCTCTGAGTCAGTAATTCAATCTCTAATTACCCTGCTGTTGTCAAGATGCAAGCCATATACTTACACAGTATTCTGAACTGTAATTGTTTAGTAAGAGTGGTGGATATAAAACACTCAAGTGGGATCTTGCAGTCCTGTCATATTATAACCAAGAGGAAAGGGTGGACAAGCCGGAATAGTGAAATAGTGGACTATAGACCATTCATGGTTACTTAACACTTGTTTGAAGCCCTGCCAAAGTTCTACTTCCATGATATTCCTCTGCTCCATGCAAACAATGTTTAACTGAGTCTAAAAATTTACATCAAAGAGACAGTACACCACATTCGTGTGCCCTCAGTGTAATACAGTTTTGCAGAAGAACTATTTCTAACCAGGCATTACTCACACAACTATTTTTTCCCCGTTTTTGTTCGCATTAAATAAATTAAATATTATAAAGTATAGCTAAAATATAAGTAAAAGTTCAATTTAACAAAAAATAAAGTATGCTTATGTTAACACAAGTATAAAATACTTGTGATGCATGGCATATTTAGGAGACAACCAAGTACGTCATTAATGGAGTGATTTTTCAAAGGTTTGATTAAAAAAATGTGAATAAACCATGAATAGAGTATAGGTGTGTGCCTGAGGAATTACTCTTCCTCTTCACTGCTTGCCAGGGACACTGGCAAGATAAGACTACCTCTGTTCCTATCATCAGATATCATCCCGTGACGTCACACTGGAGTCAGCCACACCTGACTGCATTTTATTTTGATGTTCCAGTGATCAAGTGCTGGACCACTAGGCAGCCTCCTATACTGGAGGCTAATGCCAAGGTCTTCAGGGGTCCGCCTGAATTCGAGGCCTCAAAACGCATGAGTTCTAAGGTCATCTCTTGCTCACTCACCACTTGCCTCATCGCCTCCAATCACGAGGCGCCCACCTGGTGTGCAGGAACGTGACTAAGCGGTGACCCCATATTTTTATGACATGCAAAAAGATAACTATGAATTTTCTCTACAGAAAATTAAACAGCTAAAATGATTTTGATACCACACATTTGAGTCATTTTCACATCAATAAAAATAATCCTTGTACTCTAAATCAGAACTCGAAAAACCTGTATTTGGGCACAAAATGTTTCCTAAATGCTTTTCATATTCAGACACTACTACAAAATATTCAACTGTTTATGAATCATGTTTTCTACCAAAACTCTGCAACGCACTTCATGTGCCAGCCAGGTGGCGACCTTAAAGGCATTAATTTCCGCTGAAAATAACTGCAATGAGTTACCTTAACATAGCTGCACTAGTGAAAAATGAAANAGTTACCTTAACATAGCTGCACTAGTGAAAAATGAAAAAAAGAATACCTTGATGGAAGTGAATCAAAAAACCCTAATTTGTATACATAGTACTACTATAGGACAGCATATTCAACTACAGTAAACTCTCACAAATCCTGGCCCAGAGAATCTGTTGTGCTGTCATAAGAAAAAAATGAATTTAGTTTTCAGATAAGCATACTGGAGGCTGCTTCTTTTTTCCCCCCCTTCTTCTTCCTAAGTATAATTAAAGTTTTAAATTACAACTNTGGAAGTGAATCAAAAAACCCTAATTTGTATACATAGTACTACTATAGGACAGCATATTTAAGTACCAAATACTTCTTTCTACTGTAGTCATAATCAATATCGCCAACATAACATACATCCTGCATCAATTTATCAGCTGATACAATACTTCGCAAAAAGAGCATTTACTGTTTACATAGTGTGTAAGTTGGTCACGTTGTCTGTCAAATTTTACCCCATTTATATGACATGGACAATACAATAGTAATGTATTATAGTGTGACAAGTTCAATTTTTATCTGTTAGTATATATTGTGGCATAAATATGGAATACACATAATGGTAAGGTGAGTATAATGACAGCCGTTTCTTTATCCCTGTCGGTTTATGTGCATATTGTGTGTTCTATATCTGATGGCACTTGTGGCCACTATGTTGAGAGATTGTAAACAACAGATAGCATCATTGCTTACAGCACGGTGGGTGGAATAGCAGTAATGGGAAATGTAAGTGTGAAAGGGAGGTAGAGTTATTTTCCTTGTACTGCAGATCTTAAATTAATTATGTATTCAGTTCTTTTCTGGAATTCCAATAATTAAATGCTGTTGTGTGTATGCAGAGAAGAATCGTGCTTATGGTTGTAAATTGTAAAACTTTAACATAAATTGAGGTTTTGTAAAAAGTTTACACAGAAATCTATGATTTCACAAATCCGTCTGTCGTGAATCCCGAACTGGTGAGAGTTTACTTAGTCAACAGCACAGGACTGTGGAGGAATTGAGCATAATATTGTAGTTTTTAACACATTACTGTACTCCAAAGTTGTGATGAACACTGTAGGCATGGCAGGATGGCATATGTTAAGTATTGTTTTTGGAGCTCCTGAATTGTCACATTGGAGGACTATGTAACACATTGGACAAAGTGTCAGCAGAACATTGATGAGGCACTGTTGGTCAGAGGCAGACCAAATAGCAACTACAGAACAGAGCAATTATAGTGTCACACCGAGAGTATCAACTAGGACTATTCAAAACTATTTGCTTGGAGCAGGATTATGATCACAGATTCCTTGCACACCAAGTCACTGTGAAGTCTGCTTACAGTGGTGTTGAGAAATGGGTACCTCGAGAGACTAATGTTGATGTGCAGTGTTCAATGATGAGAACAACAGATTCTGCTTCAGTGCTAATGATGGTCATATGCGTGTGCTAGTGTTGTTACGAATGTTGGATTTCCCACATTCGTGAATGTGAATATTCATCTCCAATATTCGCGAATGTGAATATTGGCTTTTTCAATATGGCGCCCAAAGCATGTGCCCACGAACTCACATTTTGACAGCGTTTTTAGGACCGGCCATGTTTAAACCACAAATAGCAGATACTGCATGAAGTAAACAAACCGTGATTGCTCGCTCATTAAATAAAGTTAGCTGCTAATAGTTTTTTCGTAAAGATTTGTTTTCAGGTAACTTACATTTTTTTGTTGAATTTCTATAGAAACCATGTTAAATTGTTATAAAGTGTTTAGTGATATTTCAACATGGGTAAGTCGTATGTTAGCAAAGTTTGGACTCATTTTACAATATGTGATGCTGAAAATGTGAATTACAAAATATGTAACAAACGATACTCACGTAAAGGAAGATCAACTAGTGCTATGAGAAATCACCTGGAAGGTATGCATAAAAATGAGTATAATGAATTTAAAAAACGGGAAAATAAAAAGCGCAATGCTTCTACAACAAATGCTTTGGCATCCTCTTTGCGACAATGTACTAAAACCGACCTAAAACAAATGTCTTTGACTGATTGCATCAAAAAACTAAAAAGTGGGATAATAACAACGCCAAGTCTATGGAAATTGACAATTTAATAAGCAAAATGATTGCTTTGGAGGACTTACCCTTTAGTTTTGTGGAATGCGTTGGATTTGTCGGATTGATGAACCACCTATGTCCGTCGTATAATTTAAAAACTCTACAACATTTGACTTTGTTTATATGCAAGAATTTCTACGACAAGGTAAAAGATAAAATTTTGAAATTAATCAAATAATTTTAAAAAATGGCGTTTACAACTGATATCTGGTCTGATTCTTGTTCAGGGGTATCATTGAGTTTTACATGTCACGGCGTAACAAAATAATTAGAAAGAAAAATGATTGTGTTAAAAGCAGAGGTATTTAACGATGGCTGACATACTGGTGAAAATATAGCTATAAAACTTGAAACCATGTTGTCATTATGGGAAATACCCAAAGAAAAAGTGCAATGCATTGTTAGGGATGGTGGTACTAACATGAAAAAGGTATTTCCTTGTTATTCATTAAAGACATTGATTGTTCATCACACCAAATTCAACTAGTTGTCAACGAGGAGCTTAAGGCACAAGATTCCGTTATTGCAGTGATTACAAAATGTAAAAAGATGGCAACTCATTTTCACCACTCAAATATTACTCAAGATGAACTTGCAGCTCTACAAGAAAGGCTCATTCAACCAAAGCTTAAGATTATACAAAAGTGTGCTACAAGATGGAATAGCAGCTTGTATATGTTGGAGCGCATTTTGAAAAACAAAGATTCGTTGTGTCTTTATGCTTCCACAAATAACAAAATTTCACAACTAACTTCCCAAGAGTGGATAATTGTGGAAAAACTAATTACTTTGCTCAGGCCTTTTGAAGAAATTACAAAAGAACTAAGTGCAGCCAATATTTCCATATCTTCAGTAATTCCATTATTGGCCACCATAGAAAAAGTAACTGATGAATTTTATGTGACTGACGAATGCATCGGAAACACGATTCTTGTTCTAAAACAAGAATTAAGTCACAGATTTTCTCATTTGGAAAATGACGTATTGTTTGCTACGGCTACTTTCATTGACCCAAGATACAAAGTGAAATTTTTCAAAAATTCTTCAACCAAAGATCAAGTTGTGAAAATTATTTTAGAATCCATTGGAAATGATGAATCAAGCCTATCTTCTTGTTCAAATCCTAAACGACCCAGAATGACTAATCATGGGATTGAAACCTCTGCATCCAGTGCCTGTCTATCAGGGAAATCTACATCTTTAAGAAACACCTTGAAATTGCTGTTGGATTCCAGTGAAAGTGAAGAAGGAGAAAATGAAAGTCCAAACCCTATAGAAGTTTTGATTAAAAAAACCATCAATGAATATTTAATAGATAAACGTGTGGAAAATGATGTAGACCCACTTACATGGTGGAAGGTGAATAATAAGAAGTATGGTATTCTTTCTCCTATAGCTTGGCAATATTTAGTAACGCCACCCACCGGTGTACCTAGCGAAAGAGTTTTTTAGTGGGGCAGGTCTTCTTTACACACCCCACCGAAATAGGCTGCAAGGAGAAAAGGCATCAAAACTTTTATTTTTGAAGTTTAATATTCCTCTACTACAATTTAATTACGAAGTGTTTTATGAAACTTACATAACTTATTTGAGTATATTTGGTAATTAAATTGTAACATAATTACTATTATATTTTTTATAGTTTATCTATTATTATTTTGAGTTAGAGAAGAAATGTTAAATGGTTGTATTAAAAATAATATAACTAGAACTAAAGTTAAAATTAACATGTTAATTTAAAGATTATTTTTTGTTTTAATAAAAAAAAATAAAAATGTTTTTGTTTCCTTTCTTAAAAAAGATATTGTTAACTTCATTTACAAGTAGTAGATTTAATGTACAATATGATTAGATACAGAAATATCTAGTAGATTTAATATTATTTAGATACCTATCAAGTTGCGTTTGTGTTCTCACAAAAAAAAATGGTTGCCTGTAAAGTCGGTTTTACGGGCGAAGATTTTACGTGACAACGTAGTGCTGCGCGCGNGAGTATATTTGGTAATTAAATTGTAACATAATTACTATTATATTTTTTATAGTTTATCTATTATTATTTTGAGTTCAAGAAGAAATGTTAAATGGTTGTATTAAAAATAATATAACTAGAACTAAAGTTAAAATTAACATGTTAATTTAAAGATTATTTTTTGTTTTAATAAAAAAAAAAAANCTTTCTCAAAAAAGATATTGTTAACTTCATTTATAAGTAGTAGATTTAATGTACAATATGATTAGATACAGAAATATCTAGTAGATTTAATATTATTTAGATACCTATCAAGTTGCGTTTGTGTTCTCACAAAATATCTCATTTAAAGTGGATTAGTTTAATTAAAAATGCGGTAACATATTTAGGTCCATTGTTTTGTGTTTAAGAAGTTCAAAATTTATTTTTGTTTTCATACAATTGATATTTTAGTTTGCAAGTTTAGGTAAATACCTACCTAAATTTGATTTTTGCTTAGATAAATAAGAATAAAAGATTATTAAACATGTCTGTATGTACCTAATGAGTAACATCAAAACTGTTCCCCAATCAAAACTTTTTACTAAAATATAAATACCTAAATAAAAATATTATAAATATTAGCACTTGCATTGTTATTTCATAAATATTTTCATTTTTCATTGCCATAATTTTTTTGCGAATGCAAATATTCATAACAACACTAGTGTGTGCAGCATCAACCAGGTGAACAACTTCTTCCATATCATCTAATGACAGCTACAGGGAAGCCATAGTCTAAAATGCTGGCGCACCTCTGGTGTTTGTGCAGGGAACATTGTGTAACATGCTGTGTATCCACAGTATCAAAAACTCAATTTTTCTGTCATTCATGAATCAATGCGGAGATGTGCTATTCCAATACGATAATACCTACTCGCATACCACTTTTGCAACCCAACAAGTTCTGCACAATGTTCATAAAATTGCCTAGCCAGCACAATCACCAGACTTGCCCCCCATTGAGCACGTGGACTGGACTGAATGTCATNAAAAATGGGACTGAATGTCATCTGGCCAGTCTTTGACACTGGTGACAACCTCGTGCCCAACTGCGCTACCTGGTGGAATGTGTATGGAACTCTATTCTGCAGGATGATGTTTTTATTACTGTTGTCTCCACTGCTGCTAGAGGAGGGTACGTAGAATACTGAAACAGTCTTTTGATACACTGTGTGAACTCTATAGACACAAGTACAAATGATTGTTTTTATGGTACAATGCCTATAAAGTATGTAAATAAAACTTTTATCTCCTGTGACAGTGGCTTCATTGTATACTCAGTTTTTAGTAGTATATGTATCCATGGAGGGAAAAATTTCTACATTTTTAAAGTTGTTGAAGATAACGTAATTTTTTTTTTATTGGTTACTGTCCCTGAAATTTTGTTCAATTTAATTCGCTTCAAACATACTACAATGCATTAAAAGAGTATCTTTCATCTTCACTTGTGTTATTTTAAAAAAATGGTTTTTGGCTTATTTTATTTGCAGGTTTCATAAAACATATAATTTATTATGCAAAACTGCGGAATATAATTTTTTTATTTACTGTAAATGGTGTCACAACTAATGTCTACGAATTGAGCAGTTTTGGCAAAATAATGATTTGCTGATTAACAAACATTATGAATGTCTGTTGTTTTGTTATGGATAACTACAGCTCAAAACTCAGGATATATACTGTTCATGGTTAATTAGGCACTTTTGAAATAAACATTTGAAAAATATAACTATCCTTACCTCCATATATTTTAACAAGCACACTGATTGGCGTGCACCCAGTAAAGTTGGTAACAACAAAGAGAAAGTAGTCCCATGTTCTAATGTTGAAATAAAGTGTTAGGTAAACTTTTGTCAACACTTACTTAAATGGTTTATTTTGCTTTCCATATTTTCTAGGGCATATAAGTATAAAAATTAAAAAAAAAAAAAAAAAAAATTTTTACAACTTTACTTAATTCAAGCATGAATAAAGTGACCAGGCCTATGGTAATTTTAATTGTACATATGGTGGAAGAATACACAACATGCAAACAAGTAGAGCTCAAACAGGGCTTTTAAAAGAGCTCAATTTTCTGTGAACAACCTGTAAGTGGAGAAGTAGGTATACTGTGATATCTGAGTGTACAGTATGTACTTCACTTTAAAGTACTTTTCATTTTAAAGTACATCTTTCAAATACCCGGCAGATGTAATACCATTGAATACTTGTTCAGTATAAAGTATTTTTCAGTGTTAAGAATAAAGTTTCAAGTCCCATTGTAAGATTTTTATTGAGATTCTACTGTATATACAGCGAGGTAAAACTTCGGGAAAGTTTTACCTCGCTGTAATAAAAGAAAACAAAGTAATGGAAAGAAGAATATTATTAACATTTACTTGCTGTAATGTTACTTATTTGGTACATAATTTATAGATGTTAGAAATAGGTACTGCAGAAGCAAGAACAAATACAATTTTTCAAGATTTTGCAATAAGATGCAACAACATTANGAAATACAATTTTTCAAGATTTTGCAATAAGATGCAACAACATTATCTAGGAAAGGATTATAAAAAAATCCTTTTATCACACCTGAAACTAAAAAATTTAACACTACTAAGAAATCTAATGCTTATCTTTNGGATTATAAAAAAATCCTTTTATCACACCTGAAACTAAAAAATTTAACACTACTAAGAAATCTAATGCTTATCTTTGAATGTTCATGCCTGGATTTAGACTTATCTGAATCCACAAGTTCCTTTCACTTTTTGTTTACTGTAGAGATTTTTTTCAGGAAGCCAGAAAAATAACCAACAAAGTATGCAAGTAAAAGAAAAAAATGTGTTAAGTTACTTGCAATCTTAGAAAGATCATAAGTTTAGCTACCAAGAAATATATTGCCGCAATATTTGCTGTGTGGGGGGCTAATGTCAGTATTGATTTTATAGTAATATTTGAACTCTGACAGAAAAATCATTTTATAAATGCCCTAGTTAAATTTAACTGTTAATCAGTAGGGACACCCAAATTTTGCAAAAATATTTCTGCACATGCTGTATTTCAATACCTTATGGGCATACCAGCCGTTTTCATTTGCTAATTGGCTGCGAATCTTTGTGAAAAGACATTTTATTATTTGACGGGCCAGTCAGAATTAGGCAACTCTGATACTGTGTGTATATGATTCGCGAGCACACACCTAAGACACTTAACACCTAGATCGCTATATCAAGAAAGGAGATCTGAGCCAAAGTGTTATGAAATACAACTGGTCGTGAAAACGTTTCATTAAATTCGGGTGGCTTTGTTAATCAGTGTATTCTGTCCACACTTTCAAAATGTTTACTATTGGAAACTGAATTAAAATTATATTACGAATTTGCTGTTTTTAAATGTTTTCTGAAGATGACTCAGCAAAGCCAAAACTAGGAAAATATGTTCCTCTCATGTTTACCTGTTGGGAGGGTTGACAAAATTGGCTTACCGTACCTCAGTAAATATGTGAATCAAACATAATGAGCAGTATCCATGCAGGAGCTGCACTTAAGAGAACTTTGAAAATTATAGCAAAAGAGGAGCGACAATTGTAGTAGCAAGAACACCAACCTTCTCCTCAGCAGTGGAAACAAGATATCCGTTGCCATCAGGAGGTTGATCTTGTAGTGACTGTTTCTCTGTAGACATCAGTGTTGAACGCCTTTCCAACTGGGTCAACTCTGCACAATGGTTGCCAACATTCAAATTACAAAATGTTATTTAACTAAAACTGGTTTCAAGTTAATTAAGCACATTTGAACTGAACTTGAAAATAAAAACTCTCCATTAATAGCACACTGTTTAATGTAAATACTGATTGGACTTAAAAAAGTAATTTTGATAGCAACTTATGAAAAGCCGTTAATTTAATTTTTATAACCACTGTAATAGGAATTATCATCATAGAAATATATTTTTGTATCTAAACATGTCACTGTCAACTGATCTACATATTAATTATGGATCATTCCAATGTTAACTGTGATATATGGCTATGGGCAAATACACAATGGGTTGAATAAACAACAAACCAAACAGTGTTTTTCATAAATGCTCTTATTAAGTAATATGTGAACCAGTTAAATAATATTTTAAAGTTCATCTAACCATTTTATAATAGTTTATAATGTATCTGGCCAAAACCATGGTACTTCACTTATTAAAACAATTATTTTAAAACCAAAACTTTAGTGTAACTATTACAGTGCAACNGCCAAAACCATGGTACTTCACTTATTAAAACAATTATTTTAAAACCAAAACTTTAGTGTAACTATTACAGTGCAACTGAACATCCTAATTATGTTCATGTGATACATATTCAGTCTCATACATTTTCATAGAAACAACAGACATTCCACNAACTGAACATCCTAATTATGTTCATGTGATACATATTCAGTCTCATACATTTTCATAGAAACAACAGACATTCCACAAGAGTGATACTAACTTCCATTATTGGTCACATTAAACAGGGAAGAAACAATAAATTGTTCTCATTTTCAAACTACGCACGGTTAAATGAGTTTTATTTTTAGAATGTACCATTTTGTTTTATAGAGAAGATCATTTACAAAAACTGCTATGCTACTATTATATTACATGGAACAGCAGAGATGAAAAGTGGTAACATTTAATTTTGTTTTTGTTGAAACATCTTTATCTGCTACCATGTTAGAGATCCATACCAAATACGTATTTTGAAGGTCATTGAAAAAATTCTGTTACATAAGTTAAAGACGTGTAGTACTGTCTGTAGTGTGATGCAAAAAATGGCTCTGTCAGTATTTATGTGCAGCACAAGTTGTAGATGTGCGTGCACAACTGGCAAATTGTACCAGCCATACAAGACATAGCAATGCTAAATGGCATAAGAAATGTTACTCTTTCTCACATGCTATTCTAATCAATAAGGGAGAAGATGCAGTGTGCCCAGAAGCAACTACAGTTGCAGATAACAGAGGACTACCTCATTTGCTAGCACCATTTTTTTCTTCAGCCCCCGGTGTGTGTAACCATGGAACACACAGTGGCAACAGCTCTGCTAATATGATAACAAATGTCTAGCCATTTTGAAATGTGCTCATTATAAGCTGCTGTTTACATTTTATTATCCTACAAGGAGCACATTAGTTTTATAAATAATATACAGCAAAGAAAACAAGTAAAATGGAAACTATCTGGATTTATTCAATAGGATAAATAAAGTACACTATTGACACAAATTCAGGTATAAAACCAGATCGGTCGACATAAGATCCAATAAGTTATTTGAAATAAAATTTGTCCTGATGCAGCACAAGCCACAGAATGGCTTTGATGTGTAACGGGATGGGAGAGATGCATCGTGACTCCTTGGAGCCACAAATGAAACCTTGGCAGCTAGTGGATGGTAACACAATCTCTTGTGACCAATATACAGTGGTTGGTGTCACAAATATCGTTGCTTAAGAACCAATACCTACTGCCAAAATGACAATTAGTTAACTGTTGAACATGTGTAGTATTTTTGGTACTGTCTTGTAAAGCATAATGGTTCGAGTTGTGCTATATTGTTTTCAATAGTGATGAAAGCACTATCTTGTAAGTAATTAGTGGAGTACCTCATATGTAAGTGAGTGAGTGAGTGAAAATATTTGGGCGGCTCTTAACAGCAAGGTTTGGAGAGCAGATGAGGGTGATTGACGTTGAGTATGGAGCAACGCCAGAATAAAATGACGGGGGAAACAAAATATACCTGAGAAAACCAGCCGACCAGCGGCATCGTCCAGCACGATTTCCACATGCAAAAATCCAGGATTAGCCCAGTCGGGGATTGAACCCAGTTCGCCTTGGTGGGAGATGAGCAGACTAACCGCTCAACCACCGCGGTCCCCTCATTATATGTAAGAATGATATGTAAGGACAGTAACTTTGCATAGATACAGAAATATCTTTGTTACTTGAAATGTCAGTTAGGTGGTATTGTATCGTAAGCAATGAGATGGTCTTTGGACAGGCCTTTTAAATTCAAACTAGTATAGTGCTACAAATATGTATTATTTATTTTAGTTCCCTGCAGCAGTAGTTATAATAATACAATTTAAAATACTGTACATATTTATGAACACACTAACCAGCAGATATTCTGTGGGCACAGTCCAGTAATGCAGTTCAGTAATGTGCATGCAGTGATGGTAATTCAAATTTTGTGCAAAAATTCCATTGTCAGAAAATTATTTTGACACTCGAGGAAAACATTTTGATGAAAAAGTTTTAGGCAGTTAAATCCTTTGTAATCAAATTTATCATCAACATAACAACGGGACTGAAACTTTCTTGGTAGAATAGATTTTCAATGTATGATCAATGTCAAGNAAATTTATCATCAACATAACAACGGGACTGAAACTTTCTTGGTAGAATAGATTTTCAATGTATGATCAATGTCAAGATAAGATGCACCTTGCATTCCAAAATTATTTTTTTAAACCAAGTACAGGAATTAATTGGGTAAATATAGTAACACCAAACAAAATAGCTTCCATACCATTTTCTTACCTTTTTGCAAGTCACAGATATTCTCACTCAGCAATTTGTTCTCATTTTCCAAGGACACAATAGATTTTGCTCGGATCTCCTCAATTTTCTGAAGCTATTTAATAAAATACACAAAATCATTGAATATGATATTAATATAGTATTTGACTGTACACAATTAAAATAAAGTGACCACACAAGGTGACACAGTAGCAATACACTGAGATAGCATTTGGGAGAACTTGAATTCAAGTTCCCAGTTTTGCCATACTGACCGAGGTTTTCCAAAATTACACCAAGTAAGTGTCACAATGGTTCCTTGATGCAGGTCATGGCTCACTCCTCCCACATTCCTGTTTGTCTGAACTTGCTTTGTCTCTAATGGCCTCCCTGTTGATCAGATTATTACACCCCTCTTAACTACTTGCACAAAAGAGAGCCTGAGAGGAACTAAACACACAGGGACAGAAACTGCACAGGAATGTATGTGTTGTTTGCTGTTTTTTGCATTTTCGTATGGCATTTGTAACTCTGTGTACACACAAATGTATATAAACTTTCTCAAGTACGGTTCCTACTTTTTACACAGCCACTGTGTGGCAACACGTAAATGAAACTCACAACATCCCATATACAAAATTATTTATCAGTTGATACATGGAAAGTGAATTTCATGTTGGCTATTCCGACAGCCCTGTTATAACATTTTATTTTACTGCATCACAAAACAACTGATGATGTAACAAAATAAATTTTGTGCTAAAATAGTAATGTAAAGGTGTTTCAAATAAAATGTAACTTCAACAGTGTGTTCTATCATTTCATTTCTTCCCTTCACATACCTTCTAGCTAGTGCTAACTTTGCCTCATGCATGCTTCATTTTAATTCAATGAGGCTACATAACTATTGAAGGGTATTTTTCAGATATTGGCATATTTCAAACCAGAGTCTTCTTGAACCAGTATGAGGTGAAAAATTGACTTTTAAAAAGACACANTCAGATATTGGCATATTTCAAACCAGAGTCTTCTTGAACCAGTATGAGGTGAAAAATTGACTTTTAAAAAGACACAGTAAACTATACTTTGGAATAGAGTAGCCGAATGTGCTGCACTCTGTTAGCCAGCATGCTTCTGTGCATATTCTCAGCGATGCAACTTACTCCAGTGTGATGGTTTATCAGACGAGAAGGTGCAAAATAGGTGGATTTGTCATTAGCCCTTTCGTAAAATTATGCATCCTAGGTTTCTCATAGCTGTGACAAACAGTAGCTCAGCTCCTTTTCATGCACAACCAAACTGGAAGATGAATAAACAGCATGATTTCTACCATTGCTGGTGGCCACTAACCAGGATGGAATCCTCAGGAACATGAGAGAGATGTGAAAACTGTTTCTGGCTGGTGTCTGTGTCTTGTCATTCCTGGGTTACATAGAGTTTCCTTTGAAGCCCTGCCCAATTTTCTGCTGAGGCTTTAACATCCCTCTTGTCCTTGACCACCAGATGAACCTACTTTATTAGCAAGCGACTAGAAGACCATAGATATGGAACGGAGAGGTTTTGGTGGCTCTTAACGAAGTCTTGAGAGCCAATAAGAGTGATGCAAGGTGGATATAGAGCAGAGCCANTCAGATATTGGCATATTTCAAACCAGAGTCTTCTTGAACCAGTATGAGGTGAAAAATTGACTTTTAAAAAGACACCGTAAACTATACTTTGGAATAGAGCAGCCGAATGTGCTGCACTCTGTTAGCCAGCATGCTTCTGTGCATATTCTCAGCGATGCAACTTACTCCAGTGTGATGAGAAGGTGCAAAATAGGTGGATTTGTCATTAGCCCTTTCGTAAAATTATGCATCCTAGGTTTCTCATAGCTGTGACAAACAGTAGCTCAGCTCCTAACTGGAAGATGAGTAAACAGCATGATTTCTACCATTGCTGGTGGCCACTAACCAGGATGGAATCCTCAGGAACATGAGAGAGATGTGAAAACTGTTTCTGGCTGGTCATTCCTGGGTTACATAGAGTTTCCTTTGAAGCCCTGCCCAATTTTCTGCTGAGGCTTTAACATCCCTCTTGTCCTTGACCACCAGATGAACCTACTTTATTAGCAAGCGAATAGAAGACCATAGATATGGAATGGAGAGGTTTTGGTGGCTCTTAACGAAGTCTTGAGAGCCAATAAGAGTGATGCAAGGTGGATATAGAGCAGAGCCACAATGTAAGGACAGAGGAAATGGGAGATCCCAGAGAAAAATAGCCAACCAGCAGCATCGCACAGCACCATACCCACAAATTAAAATCAGGAATAGAACCCATTGACCTTGGTGGGAGGCGGGCGCTCTAGCTACTAAGCCAACTGTGGCCCATAGAAGATCATATGGCCTTACAGGAGTGCAACCAGTTAGCTATTGCCCAGAAGTACCTTTATAATACACTAGTTGTGGGCTCCAGATATTCTAGCCACCTTGTTTCTCAATAACAAAAAAAAATCTCCAGTGTGAGTTGCGAGATAAAGTCAAGAACCCAGCAACAGAGTCCTGTCTCATTAGCTCTGCCCAACACTTGCTTCAGAAACAATGTGGGTCGATAGGTGATTCCACAACCCACTCATGAGAGAGAAGTGCTGCATTGCCTACTGAGTTATATGAAGCTAGAAGATTTGAATTACTGTTTGAGTAAGTAAATGGAAGAAGGAATGTATTACTGGCCAATTTATTTGCATTTTGCGCCAAGTCACCGGTAGAGGAAGCTATTGACATAGAGGAAGTGAAGCAACAATTCACTACGTATGCAGCTGTATTTTGCGAATTATGCAAGATTCACAACAAGCAAAAGTTAAAAAAGTCAGAAATCATATCCAATAGCATAAATGATAATGCTTCTAGCAAGTGTGTGTTCAATCAAGTCCCGGTGTGGTCAGTGGCATCCCACACTTAACCAAAATGCAGAAAATTCATTATTTACAAGGTTGGCTGAAGGGCAAAGCTCGTGATCTGGTAAGTAATGTACCAGTCAATGATAAAAATTACACTGTAATGTTTGAAAGTAAATTTAAAAACCTGCAAATCATGGCCACAGTTCACGTTCAGACGATTTTGCATCTTCCAGCCATGGACAGCCGCAATGGAGGGGCAGTTACACAATTTATAACTAGGTACAGGAGAACCTAAATGCCTTAAAGGCAAATAAATTTCAGTTGGATGAATGGGATTTTCTGCTTTTCAACATACTATTAGAGAAACTGGATGCACGCCTGAGAAGGCCTTTGAGATGTTGCAAGATGATGACGTACCAACATACACACAGCTCATCAAATTTCTTGAAAGAAAGGCTATTGCAGAGGAACATGCCCAACTAATTGCAGTAAAGGGACACGTGAACACTCGGCATCAGAAGACTGCAGGCAACAAGATAGCCTTCAGTGCTTACAAATTCCGGCCAAGGAATGCAACGAACGCCTCTTAGCGTCCAGCCAGTCCCTCCAAGACAACTCTAGAATCAGTTCAGGACATACGTAAAGTGGGACAAATGGAAGGGAGCACCTAAACTGTCCCTTTTCTTGTTTTCCTTTGTTCACTCATGTTCACTACATGCATTAGCTTAATTGGATGCTCACATCATTCCATATTCAGTAATTGCTTTTCACAGTAGTTTACTTTCAGAAGTGTGATGCAAAAATTTGTTCTTTAAAAATTTATGTGATGTCTGTTAAGTGAAAGGTTTTAAGATTTTAGAAAGTAAATAATAAAGATGGCGAACCAGTGAAGCCCATCAAAATCTACCCAGCAGACGACTTGCCCTCGCAACTCCTGCTTAAGAGGAGGAGCAAATTGGGCATAATCTAAGTGACCCAGGGGCATTTTGACCTGACGAATGGAACAACCGCTGCCTGCTTGCGGTGAATGGAACTCGAAAGAGACGAAAGGTCAAAAAGAGCGGCCAAATGGAACAAACCTTGTATTACTGCTAGTGAAGCTAGGAGCGTTGCGATTGCGGGTGCGGCATTTATTTGATTCTATTAAAATCAGTACACAATCAGTGCTGCCGGTATNTAATCAGTGCTGCCGGTTTAGATATAATATTTAGAGAAAATTCTGAAATACATTTTTTTTCTCCCCGAAACCTTTACATGTATACATTTTCTATTTTATTTGTTTTTCTACCTCATTTCAAAGAGGTTGTTTCAAATGTTCAGTGATTAAATTAAATTGGTATCACTGAATATCTGAAGCATCCAACTGAAGAAGGGTGGTATTTAAATACTATTTTATATGTCACAGTCACCCCATATTTGTCACCAAGTGACTCCTCGTTTACGGTACTATACTGCCTGTTCCTGACATTAAGTTACGTGACATCCAACCATTATTTTGTAAATTACAGCTCATGAATGGTAGAAAGGGGATCTAGGGATGTCTTCTTGTCTCTCTACAAGTTACTTGCATAATAAATTGATATAACTTTATTACCAATGTCGCGATACCACTTTATCTCTATCTCAATACCAATTCCGATACCATTCTCAATTCTCAATTCCAGAAATCGCAATTTCTTTTGTCAGTTGCAGTATAAGGCCCTGCATAATATATATTACAAAGAACTCTAAAATTTCTAAAATATTATTTTAATAAATTCTCAGAAACAGAGTGTTCAATTATACTTTTTTAGTCAGATGGCAAATTATGTTTATTTCATATTTTTTAATCAAATTTAGTTATATAAAATTTAATTCTGCGATACCCTCAATTCTTAAGGAATTGTAGAATTAAGAATCTAAAACCTAAGAATCGAGCCATTGAAAACCAATTAAATNTCCGATACCATTCTCAATTCTCAATTCCAGAAATCGCAATTTCTTTTGTCAGTTGCAGTATAAGGCCCTGCATAACATATATTACAAAGAACTCTAAAATTTCTAAAATATTATTTTAATAAATTCTCAGAAACAGAGTGTTCAATTATACTTTTTTAGTCAGATGGCAAATTATGTTTATTTCAAGTTTTTTAATAAAATTTAGTTATATAAAATTTAAATCTGCTATACCCTCAATTCTTAAGGAATTGTAGAATTAAGAATCTAAAACCTAAGAATCGAGCCATTGAAAACCAATTAAATATCTACAGAAACATCACCTCAGCTCTTGCCTTAGGTGTGGTTGACAATTGCATTTATTTGTGTACAAAATGCATTTTTTAATACTATTTTGTGCCTCTAAATAGACTGCGTGGAAATTGTCAGTAAAATTCCCCTTAATGTACATTATTGCAATGTTTGTTACCATACTTATTTGGCAATATTTTATTGCAATAGTATCACCTGCCATTTAAATATAGTAATGAATTTATTAAACTGGCAAAAAAATGTGCCATTAGAACAAACTTTTGTGAAATAACGACAGTGAAATCAGTTTTATTTAGTTTAGAACCAGTACAATTTAAAATCACATAGTCATTAGTGCGTCAACAAGCCATTAAAGCATTTAAAACAGCTACATTTGATTGAGTTATCAGGACTCAAGCATATTGCCTTTCAGGATTCATAACATTATTATTTAAAGTCTACCATAAAAATTTTTTTTTATGTTTTGTGTGTTTAATTTAATGTGATAAATCATGATTGATTTATTATTTGCTTAGTTGGAAAATTNATCAGTTTTATTTAGTTTAGAACCAGTACAATTTAAAATCACATAGTCATTAGTGCGTCAACAAGCCATTAAAGCCTTTAAAACAGCTACATTTGATTGAGTTATCAGGACTCAAGCATATTGCCTTTCAGGATTCATAACATTATTATTTAAAGTCTACCATAAAATTTTTTTTTTATGTTTTGTGTGTTTAATTTAATGTGATAAATCATGATTGATTTATTATTTGCTTAGTTGGAAAATTNTTTTTTTTTATGTTTTGTGTGTTTAATTTAATGTGATAAATCATGATTGATTTATTATTTGCTTAGTTGGAAAATTTACGTTACAGACAGAATATACAACTTCAGATTTGTTTATGAAATATGTGTAAACTGTATACTTGTTTCACCAAATCCTCAATCCATTTCGAGTTAAAAAAATTTCCAGGAAAATTTTATTATCCAAAACTTTCCGGAAAACGCACATCTCCGACTACTAGCGCAGGCATCGGCAGTGCTGAACTCACGACCACTACGTGAGCTCTCCACGGACCCACAAGAGAATGAAATGCTGAACACCTGCACACTTCCTTGTTGGTGAACATCTTGTGGCATTAGACCATGACCTAACACAATTGCCTATGAATAGATTGGACAGATTGCAACTAGTCACCCAGTTCCAGCAACAGATCTGGAAAAGATGGAGCTTGGAGTACCTGCACACTCTCCAACAGAGGACCAAGTAGTAGACTAAGCCCGCTCCAAACACCCAGGTTGGGCAGCTGGTTCTCCTGAAAGACTCAACCTTGCCAACCCTGAAATGGAAAACTGCTCGTATAACTGCAGTTCATCCAGGTCAAGATGGAATGGTTAGATTGTGACACCCAGAACACCTTCTGGGGACTTCACACATTCCGTCAAGATGATTTGTCCACTGCCTGTGAAGTAGTATGTTCACTGTCACAAGACATCTGTGTGTATATGTTTTTTTTTGTGAAAATGTGCTATTTTCAGTGGGTGCATTGTTTGATATATGCATGTGACGTTTTTGCACTGAACTGCAAATTTGAATTATGCANTGCTATTTTCAGTGGGTGCATTGTTTGATATATGCATGTGACGTTTTTGCACTGAACTGCAAATTTGAATTATGCGCCAGTCCGCCATATTGGATGAATGAGTCCTCAAAACATGGCACAGGTGAGATGATTACTGTATCGCATCGCTAACACAATTTATATTTATGTGTCACAGCATTTTTCAAACTTTTTTTTTATAACTTTTTAAATTCACCTAGGCCTTTTAGTCTATGCTCATTAAAGTTGTCCATTCTAATATATGTTCTTGTTCCAACAGAGTACCTTATTACTTCTGTTGGAAAAGTGTAGTTTGTTTTGTGGTTTTATTATATTTGTTAAAGATTTAAGACTATATTTTACGTTCAAGAATTCTTCACAAAATCTTTTAAAATATTGTTTAGATGTTAAAATATAGTTTAAAAATGCTTCAAATGGGTACAAAATACCTCTTTTGGTAAAAAAAAATTAATGTAACTTTTATGTTCAGTGTTATGAGAATGTACAACAATGTTAAAAAATATTGTGGCTACAAAAAAAATAAGTTAATAAAAATAATACACTGTACACTTAATAGAGAGTACTATTAAAACTATTAATTTGTATGTACACAATGTTTGGCACCAAGAAAATTTCTCTACAGTGCAATGTACCATAGTTTTGGAAAATGTAGTGTGTAGATTATCTTAACCAACTTTGTTTATTATACATTACACTTCTAATGACCTTACGTATTTGATTTTAGTATATGAAACATACTGATATAATTTAGATTTAATTGCATTATTATATACTTTAATTTTTTTTAAGTATCATAAATGTGTTACTTTCATAGTTTTAAGTTATGAATCTTAAATGATAGCTGTTGTGAATTGTACACAGTATAAGAAAGATTTTAACTAGACTGCAAAGTTTTGTTTGCCTGCCTGCACTTACGTCTCCTCCTCCCTTGCATTCCAACGCTGCTCNATTTTAACTAGACTGCAAAGTTTTGTTTGCCTGCCTGCACTTACGTCTCCTCCTCCCTTGCATTCCAACGCTGCTCATTCTTCACCTCATTCTACTCTCACTGGCACTCACAACCTTTCAACTCAACTCTCTTCAGGCATTTATCCACTGCTTCTGCAAATTCTCGTCACTGGGGAATGTGTAGAACGACCACACTTGTAGAGTTTATATTAGTACCACCGTATACAGCACAGTATGGATTTTTTAGACAACAAATGGTGGCCTACAAAGCATGCATTGTGCTAGTGCCGTGAGGAGCTGAGCGCAGCGACTAGACTGTGACATCGTCAACTGCCAACCATCCCCATATAACCTGTGCATGCACCTACCTTCTTTATTCATAGTGCCATGACTAGAATGCATAGTGAATAATAAAGTGCAGGGTAAATTATTTGTGAAAACAGAGTTATTTTTAATACAGCAATATGCTCAGGCCTGGCCTTAAGGTAGAATAAGATAAACAACTGTGCAGAGGGACAAATGGAAGGGAGCAGCTAAGCTGTCCCTTTTCTTGTTTTCCTTTGTTCACTCATGTTCGCTTTCAGAAGTGTGATGCAAAAATTTGTCCTTTAAATATTGATGTGATGTCTGTTAAGTGAAAGGTTTTAAGATTTTAGAAAGTAAACAACTGTGAAATGCAATTACTGAATATGGAATGATGTCAGCATCCAATTAAGTTAATGCATGTAGTTGACATCTGCTGTCAGCTTTATAATAAATGTCTCGATGTACACACACAAGTACTTCACATAACTTCAGAAAAGTTGAAAGTTAAAGTAGGTGCATAAATTGCGTTAAGACACTCAGCAGAGCAAAAAAAGAAATACTGAAATTTTTTTTCAAGTTGGGTGAACATTCTATTACTTACAGTACTTTCAAGCATATTCAGTTATGCAATTGATAACATTTTCATTATGACCAAAATATTTTACTACTAAGCCAACAAAATGTATGTTAGTTGTGGATGGCTGGAGCAATGAACCAAAATGAATAGTTCCCACTGTCACCACAGTAAACTCTAGTTTGTCAAGCAAGAAATCGACACTGTGGATTTATTAAACTAAAGTGTGTTGCTAAGGCTAAATTCCATTCACCCACATAACTACTAGATAAATAAGCTTTCTTATAATGATTGATTCATAGCAATAGCAATGATGATGATAAAAAATGATAATATTAAAAATAACTATACTAAAAAAGATAGTTGGGTTTTANGGCCCCTACTAAAAAAGATAGTTGGGTTTTAGTCCAATGCAGGTTCAGCCTGTCACAGGAGCACAGCATGTATGCACAATAGTAATGCTTACCTGCTGAATCTTCTCACTTTTGCGTGCCACTTGATCCTCGAGAAGTTGCACTGTATTCCTGGCACACTCCGCATCCCTCAGCTGATACTCCAGGGCTGCCAATTTCCGCTCCAAATGGAAGATGGTGTCTGCTTTCATGGCGCACTCTGTCACAAGCTCCTCAGTCCTTGCTGACTGCTCCCTCAGTTTATTCTCTGCTTCTGCCTGTGCAGTTGCTGAACCTCCACCACTCGCCCGCAGTTCCTCATTCTCCTTTCTCGCCTGATCCAACTGCTCCATCATGCCAGCCATTCTGTCTTCACCATCCCGCACTGCCATCTGCAACTCTTCAACCGCCTTGGCCAGCTTTACTTTCTCTGCATTCGCCTCCTTGGTGACGAAATTCTGCGCCAGCAGCTCTTTCTCAAAATCCTTCACTTTCCGTTCCTCAATCTTTAGCTTGTCCAGGTGCAGATGTAGCTTTGCCTCCAGTTTCTGAATGGTGTCTTCCTTCACTGCTATTGTGTCTTGCAGTTGTTGAAATGCTGAAACTTGCTCCCTCAGCTCACCAATTACCTGACCATTGCTTCTCAGCTTGTCCTCCTGTTCATCTATTGTCATCTTACATGCTTCCAGCTCGGAATGTAATTTCTGAGTAGCAGTTGTATTTTCCTCACTGTTCACTTTATCCTCAAGCTCTTGGATTCTTGATAAGCTAGCATTATTTTCTTCAGTCAGTTTTCTGATGGCTTCATCTTTGACATTAAACTCATGTTCGATGTCATCCAGAGTATAATTTTTTTCATCACTCTCAGATTTCCTAATTTTTTTCATTACCTTTTGAAAGTCATAAACAGAAATATTTTCAACTCTAGATGATATGGCTTCCTGAGTAATGCATGCCAAATCATCTTGCAACCCTTGCACAATTCTTGCTTGTTGAGTCAACTCTTCCTTCAATTCTTTATTGATTCTTATTTGATGCTCCCTCTCCAACTGCAATTCTTGAATAACTTGCAGGTTATCCTTGGTTTCTGCCACAAGATTAACACATCTCTCTAAAGCTGATTCCAATTCATTCCTTAATTTCTGAATAAGATCTTGCTTTTCAGCCATTTCTTCTTCATGCTTATGCTGAAGTTTCAAAAGCTGTGGTCGAAGTTCGTCTATAACGAGCTGTTGTTCATTAATTGCCCTTTGCAGCATATCTGATAAATCTTCTTGTTCCAGTTTCACAGAGTTTACATTTTTCACCCTCTTATTTACATCCTGTTCTTTCTCTTTATACATTTCAATTTCTTTTAGACAAGAAACTAGTTTTCCATTCAAATTCTTCAGTTCTATTTCTTGCTCAGTATTTGTTTGCTGAAGATCTTTCACTACAGCATTTTGAAGTTGTAATTTTTCTGTTAGTTCTTCAGTGTCATGAAAGCTCTGAGATGACGTGGTTATTAGATATTGGTGATTTTTCTCAAGCTTTTCCTTAGTTTGCTCAAGCTCTGTAATGCATGCAGACTTTTCTCTCAACTCAAAACTTGCTTCATTAAGGTCACTTGAAGTTTTTTCCAAATGTTGCTTCAGTTCTGCAATGTGATGAAGACATTTCCCTTTCTCTTCTTCTAAAATACGAATTATGTTTACTTTTTGTTCCAGCTCCCCTTCCAATCTTGCAATCTCAGCATGTTCTACTTCAGTCTGTTTGTCATTTATTTCAGTTTGCTCTTTCTTGCTTGCAGATTCTAGTTTTTCCAAAGACATGGACAGTTTCATTATCTCATGATGCAAAACCTGGTTCTTCTGCGATTCTTCAGACAAACTGTCTCTCAATGTCTCTATCATGTGTTCCATCTCCTGCCTCCCCTTCTCCAAATCTTCCGCTGTTTTTTCTTTACCTTTCAAATTCATGTTCAGTTCGTTCACCACTTTTGCATGGTTCTCATCATTCAAGTCTGCCGACTCCCTTGCAGTGCATGCCTGCTCAATTTCCTTCAGATACTTTGCTGAAGTGGACTTCAATTCTTCAATCAATACTGCCTGATTTTCACTGGCCTCTTGCAGTTGTCTGATGCTTTCATTCTTTTCCTCTAGCTCGGTCTTAAGTTTCTTTACGATCTGCAAATTCTCTGACAAAGTTTCACTAAGTTCACAAACAGCTTGCATTTGCCTGTCAATCTTCTGCTTGTATTGTTCCACTAGATGTGAATTTTCCTGCGGCCAGCTCTCAAGCTTTATGGTGTTTACTTCACGTTCAGGATGAGGTTCATCTCGGTACTCTGGTATTATCAGTTCCATTAGACTTTGCTCTCTGCTGATTGTTTTTTGTGCTGGTTCCTGCTCACTAAACAAGAGCTGCCGACTGCTTGGTTCATCGAAGGAAACACCAACTGGCCTTGGAGGGTGGCTGACAGCAAAACAACCAATCTGGTTAGGTTTGTCATGAAGCAGTTCCATAGTCTCAGTGAATGCTGCTACCTCCTCCCTCAGTTCATCTATCACACGAGACTGCACAGACCTCCCAGTCTCATAATCCCTGATTGTCGCATCTTTGTCCTCTAGTTTCTTCTCAAGCAGTTTGATGGTTTGGAAGTTTTCCAGCAATGATAGCTTGAGGTCTTCTATCACCTGTAGGGATGCTGGATCATGTTTGGTCGCCTTGCTTCCAACAGAACTCTGAAACAGGAAAACCAACAGCAAACTCATTACAAGTGCTTACAAAGTTTAAAAGCCACAATAATCTAAAAAGTTTTAATAAAATTTACCTAATGCAAATATTTAAGGAACCTAAAATTCTTTATATTTGAACTTGAGACTTCATAGTTGCAACTCTAAATTTTACTTACTGAATGGACAAATGCCTGCAATTCTCTGTTAAATAATAAAATTTAATTTAACACGACAAGAAATAATAAACTGTACAAATGGATATTTAACATTACTGCTGGAAAACAAAGAATCACAATCAGACCAAGTAGTCCGTAGCCTTCATTACACTGCACAAAACAGGACAGTACAACAGCATGACATTGTAACCACAATTTTAGCTTCTGTGTTTGATGTTGAGCATCAGTAAAGTGACACATGAGAGAAAAAATTAAAATTAACAGTGTTGGTAGAACAATTACGAAGCAACTGTTTAGAAAGAATTTTTTAACTTGTGTGTATATTGGTCTTCAACATCAAACACAAGTTGTTCACAGTTGATGACAATGAATTCAATTTCTATTCTATTCACACATGAATGCAAACACACCTGAAAGTCTATATGGAGATTTTTGGACACTTGCCATCGCGATGCAGATGTCTGTCATAGAAAAGTTTACTTGTCTTTTTTAAGTATTTTTTCATGCTGTCTTGTTTTTCCATGACAGACATTTGCATCGCAATGACAAATGTCCAAAAATCTCCATATAGTCATTTACACCAATGCACTATTCATTCAAAGATCACACACCTGAAAGAAAAAAACCTATTTTATGTAATAATGAAGTACAAAATGATATCAAATTTCACTGGTTGCCATTTGTAAATGGGCAAAGTGCTAAAGTTCCACACCAGACTTGTAAGCAAGTTCTGGCAAGTGGTGTAAGGAGTTGTGATGACCAAATCTTTAGCATTGTGAGTACTGAAAACACTTTAAAGATGAAAGTGGTAAGGCATGACGTACGCTATTCGTGGTGAAGTAGCTTTGAAACTAAGCCACTGAACAATATAATTCCCAATGTATTATCAATTTAAAAAAAACAGTTACCATCCCATTTTAGAAACATTTTCCTTGCAGTCTACCCAGCTGTGATCTTTGTTATGGCACAAAATATAACTAGTTCAATAGTAGCTTTCCTTTACACAGGCCAGATGCAGAATTGAATTCCAGAGCAATTTTTTTCCACACCTTTTCATTTTACTTCCAAATAATGCAATCAAGTTTTCTTTATAATAAATTACGGCTCCATATTTTTCCAAAAGAGAAGTTTAAAGCGTGATGCGTACGGACATATATATAAACATGACTTCACCTCATCTTCATGTGCCATCACGTCACCCCGGGCAGGGTTTGAACCCTGGACAACTTGCAGCCACAGCCTACCAGCANTGCGTACGGACATATATATAAACATGACTTCACCTCATCTTCATGTGCCATCACGTCACCCCGGGCAGGGTTTGAACCCTGGACAACTTGCAGCCACAGCCTACCAGCACACCCCTTGGCAAGGGGCACCCATGGACACNCAAATAATGCAATCAAGTTTTCTTTATAATAAATTACGGCTCCATATTTTTCCAAAAGAGAAGTTTAAAGCGTGACGCGTACGGACATATATATAAACATGACTTCACCTCATCTTCATGTGCCATCACGTCACCCCAGGCAGGGTTTGAACCCTGGACAACTTGCAGCCACAGCCTACCAGCACACCCCTTGGCAAGGGGCACCCATGGACACNGGCAGGGTTTGAACCCTGGACAACTTGCAGCCACAGCCTACCAGCACACCCCTTGGCAAGGGGCACCCATGGACACAGCAGTCAAGACCATCTTCACCTTTATATCAGATAGCAGACACCCCCCTCCCCCTCGCAAACACGTGTGATAGAAGCCAACGAATAATCAGTCCAGCGATGCCCCTAAGCTCGTGGGAGCAATGCAGCCTGCAAACGAGGGAAAACACACTTCCAGTCTCACCTGAGAGATAGCAGCCTTCGCAGCCAAGTTAATACTCAGCAACTCGCTCCACCACCTCATGTGCTGGAGCTCTCTGCTACTAACCACCTTCCTCATGAAGGACCACCGCTCATCAAGACATCTTCTAGACCTTCAACCTACGAAGAAGTCTTCAACCCTCTTAACACTCACTACCATTCTGGTAGTGACACTCGAGTCCCTTCTGGACAACAGCATTCGAGTTAGTTAGAGTCAGTTAGTATTATAGCTACCTATGGGCATCTGCTCACAGTCTATTGGTAGTTAGGAGTTAGTACGGACCACCATGTCTATTCGTCACGGAAATAAACACATGATCATACCTAACCTCAGAGTATTAATTTCTAGGGTGACCGTGACTTTATCCCAAGTAGACATCGGCCCACTAAGGGAAAGCAGGAGACTGCGTCACTGAAACCCTCTTTGCCGAGCCTAGAGTAGGACTGTGGGCTCCCTTAACTGGGCGCACGTACTTCTCAAACACACACATTAGAAGGCCACTCATACTGTAGATCAGGTATGCCAAGGTACCTGGTGCACAAATACGGTATAGCCACAACCACAAGAAACTTAATGCACAAGGCGGCTAGCCAGCCAGCCCAGCAAATTCACTCCCTCCATTGCGTTATTTTCACCGGTAGGAGTGATAAGACTAGTTCTGTAGGTCTAACCCCCTTTTGGACCACACCCACGACGTGACTGGACATTCTGGCCAGNGGAGTGATAAGACTAGTTCTGTAGGTCTAACCCCCTTTTGGACCACACCCACGACGTGACTGGACATTCTGGCCACTCTAGTGCTCCAGCCACCAAGTTATTTTCGCCGGAAGGAGTAATTGGACTGAATCTGAGTGGCCCAGCCACGGCTGGCTTTATTCATGGCTAGGGATCTTCGTCACCTGCTCTTCCTTAGCGTGGCAGACCTTAGTTCCTACCTCTATGCCGTACACCCATAGGAGTGGTACAAAGTGGAGCGCTAAGAGGGCAACTATTGCCTCTGAGCCTAGCTTGAACTGCGACCCAGCACCAACTGCACTCTGCAGTCTCACCTCCGGGAACGAGCTCAAGCCGCCTGNAGCGCTAAGAGGGCAACTATTGCCTCTGAGCCTAGCTTGAACTGCGACCCAGCACCAACTGCACTCTGCAGTCTCACCTCCGGGAACGAGCTCAAGCCGCCCGCCAACTGGAGAGGCATCACCTCCTCGTTCCCTCCAGCTCCCTCTTTCAGCCACCCTACAAGACCGCCAGCAAGCCACATCTTATCGTCGAAAGATTTTGCCAAAGACTTCCAGTATCACTGGGGATAGACAACCCTTGGTTTANTGCCAACTGGAGAGGCATCACCTCCCAGTTCCCTCCAGCTCCCTCTTTCAGCCACCCTACAAGACCGCCAGCAAGCCACATCTTATCGTCGAAAGATTTTGCCAAAGACTTCCAGTATCACTGGGGATAGACAACCCTTGGTTTAGACTCAGCAATACCAGCAACCCTACGCAGGGTCCAATATTCACAACCAGCCGCAGCAAATTAAAACTTTGTCAGACTGAGACGTCGTCGTCGTCAGTCACCCAACGTCACGTACCAAGAGTTTTTGACAATGAACCCGAGAGGTGCAATATAACCACATGCCCGGGAGTGGGTGTTAACTTCATTAGTTGCGCACATTGCCAGAATAAATTCCACTACCTATGCTTAGGGTGGAATGATGAACCCAATTACATGGACAGGCTGGAATACCGCTGTAATGAATGTCGGACCCGCCAAACTGCTTATTGTAACTGACTCATTTGCGCCAGACAAGGAATAAACACTGTAATATGCATTGCATGTGCGCAAAAAGTTTCATCACGTATACATAGGCTGGCCAGATGAAAGAATCATGAGACCTGGCTTAGTATACAGGTGTAAGGTTTGCAGAAACATGGCAGAAAATACAGACCAGATAATCCAGTCACTCACCACAGCATGATGTCCACCCAGGGTAGCAACGGGCCCCAACTTCCAGAATTTGCGGGAAGATCCCTCGAGGACCTGGTAACATTCACCCAGGAATGCGAGAGGGAGTTTAAGGACAATCAAGTCCCAGTTAAACAATAGGTCGTTAAAACCCAGAAACAGTTAAAGGGGAAGGCTCTGGACTGGTGGAACAAATATGGAGAGTTCATTACAGAATGCGGGCCACTTTGTTCATGCTTTTCTACCCAGTTCTCGGGCGAGGAAGTATTAGCGCACTTAATGACAGAGTTTCACAGTCGAACCCAGGTCCCCGAGGAGGGGGTCGAAATCTTTATAAGGCGTAAAGTGCAAATGTACCGCAGGATTTTCCCCAAAGGGAATGAGGAAAGTTGTGTACCCAATGCAACGTGTTTGCTGTTACCAAAATTACGAAATCTTCTTCAACTTCCCAGGCTGCAATGCGTAGACGAATTACTTGAGAGGGCTTGCGAGACCAAGTGAAATTTCAAGGCGTAAGCCATTCTAGACAAAACATGCAGCAGTAAGAGCCAAGAAGGTCGTTAAGCCGCCCGAGCAGAAAGGTAACCCTCCCCCTCTCCATACCATGTCGCTTCCTAAGTGCTGGCTCTGTCCAGAAAGGCACTTTAAACGGGACTGCCCAGTCAAGCATGCAGGCAGGTGGCGAGCAGGGGAAGCTGCTATGGGGAATTTCATACGAAGTAACCTGCTCACCCCTGCACAACAAGCTTCACTTCGCCCAAAATCTCACCTAGTGCATATGGCACAGCACAACCAGACCCTTAAGGTTGACAGCAGAACTACTGTGACAGTAGGGAGATACTGTCAAGTAAACCAAACAGAATTCGTAGTCTCACCCGAAATTACAAAGGAGGCAATCTTGGGGCAACCATGGCTACGCCAACAGCAGTGCATTATGGATCACGAACAGCAACGTATCTGTATAGGAGACAAGCACAGGGTGGCCGTCAACTGGGAACATGGTCTGGACGCGGCGATTCCACCCCTGATAGCACCCGAAGAAATTAATCACCAAATAGAAGAACCAGAATTCACCCAGCTGCGGCAAACTTTGGCCGACTACGCTGGAGCTTTTGCTTAAGAGAAATTACTAAGCTAGATGCGTAGTATCCAACATGAAATTTGGCCCACCACCGACATGCCTATTTACAATAGACCATACCGCGTGTCCACTAGGAGACGACATCTCTATGACGCAAGTCCAGGCAATGAAGGAGCAGGGGATTGTGGAACCGTCAGACCGGCCTTACAATTCCCGGGTTGTTTTAGTCCCGAAGAAATACAGACAGCTAAGATTATGTATGAATTACAAGGACCTAAATGATGTCACATATCGCATCGCACTGACTGCTATTAGCCTAACTCACACTCTCTGGGATATAGAAGAAGTCAAAATCTTCAGTACCCTAGACATGCAGACAGGGTACTGGCAGATTTCAGTACATCCTACAACAGAAAGTATACCGCTTTTCCTACTCCAGAGGGCGAAACACACAAATTCCGAGTAATGCCATTCGGGCGGAAGAATGCCCCCATCCACCTTCCAGAGCCTAACGTCCGCAGATGTCCTCACGGGCTTCATTGGTCAATTTTGTTTCGCCTATCTCGACGACACAATTGTGCACTCGAAGTCCTGGGAAGAGCATTGCAGAGTACTAGAAAGACTTAAATTGCATGGATTAACATGTAAACTCTCCAAAAGCCATTTTGGAAAGACTGCCATTGACTGCCTGGGTCACGTAGTCACACCCGAGGGGGACTAGCCCCAGGCCGCCTCGATCCGAGCCATAGAAGAGGTAGAACAACCAACCAATAAGAAGCAGCTGCACCATTTCTTGGGTCTGTGTTACTGGCTACGCGACTACAAACCAAACATTGCCCAACAAATGGCACCCCTCAAACCCCCTCCTAGAGACGGAAACACTTTGGCCGTGGGGAGAAGAACACATCAACGCCTTTAAATCTAAAGCAGAGCTTCCAAAATATCGAGAAACTCCACTGACCACAAGGGGACAGCCCCCTTGTATTACAGACAGACGCTTGCAAGAACGAACTGAGAGAGGTACTATACCAAGAGAACCCCGCTGGACAACCTCAAGTCATTGCCTATGCCAGCACCCACCTGAATGCCACCGGACAAAAGTACCACATTAATAAACAAGAATGTCTCACCATAATCTGGGTGGTGAGAAAGTACCGCTACCACTTGGAAGGAAGACATTTCATACTCTGCACCAACAGCGAAGTCCTCGAATGGCTATGCAAGTCAAAAAACACCAAAGCCAAATTAGGACGATGGGAGATGTTCCTAACTGAATTTGACTTTGAAGTGCAACACTGCCCGGGCAAAACCAATGACCTGCCCGACGTTTTATCCCACCAGTCGGACCTCGACGGGAACATGAAAGAGAGGGCGAGGTATGGGAGAGAATGACCCCTCCTTTGGCCCCTCCTAGAGGCTCCGAAGAGCACATCCAACTCCTCCAGCTATAACTCAGCCGATACTAGATAGGTTATCACCTGCAGAAGGACCCAAACAACCAGTGTATCCACCAGGAGATGCCCCAAAGGTTTGAACTACCAGATAACGTTTTCTGGTCTCGGAGCGGACAACCCGGAGCTCACCATGACCACCCATAAGGCTGTCATCCAGGCATAATGGAAACCCTCAGAGAAATAAACGAACGATACACGTGGTCTGAATGTACGTATAGCAGTATGTAAACAACTGTGAAGCGTGCTGTCGGGGTAAGGCCTACCCTCCGTATGACAGCCAACAGGAAAACCCTGTCGACCTCACACGGCCTGGACTCACTTGGCAGCCGACCTGATGGGACCTTACCCAAGAAGTACAAGAGGCAATAGATACCTGCTAGTAGTAACAGACCAGTTTTCATGCTGGGTAGACGCATTTCCACCACTCAGTCAGGAAACCCAGAATATTAAGCGAAAATATGAGACAGAAATATTTCCCCACTGGGGATACCCACAAGTGGCAGACCGCCTGCAATTCATGGAGGGTGGAGACACGGACAACACCACCCCCTCCACCACCGCCCCCACATACCACCCACAAGCTAACCATACCGAGCAGAGAAATCAAGAGCTCAAGAAGAGTCTCCGTCTCAGTATGAGAGATCACCACCATTGGGACAAGCACCGGCCTAATATTCTGTTCACTCTCAGGAGGAAAACCAACGAGGGAGTAAACAAGCCCCCGTCAAGATGCCTCAACCAGAGGATCTCAGACTAGCCGCCCTAACTCAGACCACGAGGGCACGCAACGCCCAAGATCAGTACATTACTAATAACTACCTGCAGCCCAGTACAGGGGTAAGAAGCTTCCGGATGTACGAGGTCGTGCTTCTCCACAGCCATCCGCTCAGAAAGCACAGTTCAGCGCGGGTCTCGCTGACAAATGGAAGGGACACTACACGATTGTGGGACGGCAAGATAATGTATACTGGGTCGAGGATACCAGAGGACGAATCCACAAAGTAACCCGAGGGCAGATGCGCACTTGCCCTGCCGGAACCCAGAATCCCGAGGGAGAACCAGCAGCAGAAGATGAAGTGGAAGAAGAGGAGGGAAATGGAGGACAACCCCCCACTGCCAATGCCCACTGAAATCATACCACCAGCTTTCCGGGACCCCGAACGATGCTTGGACGCAGAGAAGAGGAGCATCCAACCAACACCCACGAGGGATGAGCGACAGCACCTCGGGGAGCAATGTCCGTCAGGACATTACCCTCGACCCCGACGGACTTTGTTTGGAAGATGGCCGACAAGCATGGCCACATGACCTCCAGCGGGTCCGAACTGTTGTGACCACCCAGCCACCCAACCCCATCCAGGAGAAGGGTGAGCCCAGCCACGCCGATGAGGCAGGGGTGCTTGAATAGCCCCTGCCTCAGACGGCGATACCAACCACGGCCTCCTAAGAGGACGCGGTACCACCAGAGCTTCGATGCTGGACGGCAGCAAGGTCGCTGCTGCACCGCCTTCAGCACGGGAGGATGAGTCCACCAGAGCCGACATGGCAGGGCTGTTCGAAGAGCCCCTGCCTCAGACAGCGACACCGATCATGTCCACCCAGGAAGGCGTGGCTACCCACAGGGCCTCGATGCCGGACGGCAGCAAGAGACACTGCACAGCCTTCCCTACGGGAGGATGAGCCCAGCAGAGCCGAGGGAGCAGGGAAAGCACAGGAGTCCCTGCTTCCAACGGCTACCCAAACACCACCCCTTCCAGCAGCGCACAGAAGAGGGGCTTTAAAGAAGCCCACCCAGACTTTTCTGAGTGACAACTCTACATCACTCGCACCCACAACTTTCTACCAGATGAATCTACGTCACAATGAAGGGGGGGGGGGATGACGTGTGATGCGTACTGACACACATACACATGTATACATTTAACATGACTTCTCCTCATCTTCACGTGCCATCACGTCACCCCAGGCGG
>NQII01000413.1:281235-339079 GCA_002778355.1 Clitarchus hookeri
CCGGATACGACGAAAACCACACTTCCAATCTCCCCCAACAGAAAACTGCCTTTGCCGCTAAGTGAGAAGCTCTAGCACGAAGACACCC
Source organism: Clitarchus hookeri (assembly GCA_002778355.1). Taxonomy (NCBI): domain Eukaryota; kingdom Metazoa; phylum Arthropoda; class Insecta; order Phasmatodea; family Phasmatidae; genus Clitarchus; species Clitarchus hookeri. Next base: position 281,324 of record NQII01000413.1, read on the forward strand.
GACCGGCCGAAGGGAGTCAAAGTGCCCGCAGCCGGCCGTCCATATAGGCGAGTGCACAGCCCCCATCTTGCCAGTTGATACTCAGCAGCTTGCTCCATCACCTCATGTGCTGGAGCTCTCTGGTGCTAACTGCCTTCCTCACGAAGGACCACTGCTCTTCAAGACATCTTCTAGACCTTCAACCCCCGAAGAAGTTTTCAACACACCTTAACACTCACTACCATTCTGGTAGTGACACCAGAGTCCCTTCTGGACAACAGCATTCGAGTTAGTTAGGGTCAGTTAATATTATAGCTACCTAGCTGCATCTGCTCTTGTCTAGTTTAGACCCAGGTCCCCTTCACCTGTTTTTACCATAGTTTACTTCCATTACAGTTCATTGGTAGTTAGGAGTTAGTACGGGCCACCGTGTCTATTCCTCACGGCAATAAACACGTGATCTTACCTAACCTCAGAGTATTAATTTCTAGGGTGACTGTGACTTTATCACAAATAGACGTCGGCCGACTAAGGGAAAGCAGAAGACAGCATCATTGAAACCCTCTTTGCCGAACCTAGAGTAGGGCTGTGGGCTCCCTTAACCGGGCGCATGTACGTCTCAAACACACATATTAGATGGCCACCCATACTGTGGATCAGGTATGCCAAGGTACCTAGTGCACATGTACGGTAGAGCCACAACCACTTGAAACTCAATCCACAAGGCGGCTAGTCAGCCAGCCCAGTCAATTCACTCCATCCACCGCGTTGTTATTTTCGCCGGGAGGAGTAATTGGACTGAATCTGAGAGGCCCAGGCTCAGCAGGCTTTACACCTAGCTAGAGATCTTCATCACCTGCTCTTTCTTAGCGTAGCAGACCTTAGTGTCTACCTCTATGCCATACACCTAAAGGAGTGGTCCTATCGTAGAGAGATTTCGCCAAGGACTCCCACTACCATTGGGGATAGACAACCCTTGGTTCAGACCCAGCAGGACCAGCAGCCTTCCGCGGGCTCCAATCAGCACAACCAGCCGCAGCACCACCTTTGCCCACGGACTGGGCACGAGTTCCAACCGGCACCAGTAGTAACAGCAGCCGAATCAGGAGCTACCCCAGGCCACACCCAATACAGGTAAACCAGTGGCTGTGTGCAAACCAGTAGTGCAAAGGGTCGCTAAGCCCACACCAGACTTTGTGCCATGCCATCAAGCCACGCACCCCAGCTTATATACCAGCCAGGAACCAATTTACCTGACCATGACGACGACGTCAGTCACCTGATGTTCCGCATCAAGTTAATATATTGGTTTGTGAAGAAAAAAATTTTATTGCCTGAAATAGGCCTACTTGTTTTCTTCTGTGTTATCATTCACAATATTAACACAAACACCAAAAACAGATATTGTATTCCAACATTTATGTTTGTATGTGTAGCGTGCAGCACTCCTACCCTATCACTTTCAACTTAAAAATTTGTTTGATGCCATCTCGAGCCACAAAGCTGAAGTTAGTAAGTGATAGCAACAGAAACAATCATGTCATGCAAGGAACAGAAGTAATGGGTCGAATTTGCTTGAAATGTGAATCACTTAACATTGAACATCAGACTTTCATAAAATACAATTTTCTTGCAAAACAGTTTTAGATTCATTAAAATGCTTACTTAAATTTCCATTCATAATGATTCACTGCATAACACAAAAATACAATGGGTGTACTCCTTCCGACATGTAAGAATAATATGTTTTTCACGGGAACTATAAGATACTGTGATGGTTGAGTGAATATGAATACAGGATAAACCTGTTAGAGGCTGTTTGTGCTTAATTGAGCATTTTTGGATTCAATCTTTGTAAAAGGCTGTACTCCTAACTCCACTGTTTCAACACATACAGCATATTTACTGACATTCTTCCAATTAAGTTAGGGATGAGGCAGGAAAAGTCTTATCAAAAGCAATATGTTTAAATATTTTGTGGACAGTGAATTAATTTTATCTAGTTCCTATTTTTGTTTTATGCTCAAAAGAGTTAAAAATTTTAATATTAATAACATTCCTTACAATTCCACATTTTCAGTTGATCAATGCATGAATAAAGTGTGAAAGCAAGTTGGTAGCAATGTTAAGGTTATGTACGGCAAAAGGAAACAGAACCGTACTGTTAGCGCGCCAAGTCCTGGTCGGTGAATTTACGGAGAGCGGGGTGTGGCCGGGGAAGGGGGAGAGAGAGCTGCGCGTGCAGTCTGTCGCAACCTGAATGCCATGCTGAAAACATTAGTCTCCATATTATCAGTTGCATGTTGGGTGATGCACACAATGTTTTGTAACAGTTTGTACAGAGAAGGGTTGTCACTAAAACCAGCTGCAGCCAGCAGGGCCATGCCATCGGCCCAAGCGCAGGCATCTAGGGAGTCGAGCCAACAAGACTTCTGGCATTTACAGGTCGGTTGTGGGAATATTCTGTATGCCAAAATAACAGTGAATAATCAGNGAGAGAGCTGCGCGTGCAGTCTGTCGCAACCTGAATGCCATGCTGAAAACATTAGTCTCCATATTATCAGTTGCACGTTGGGTGATGCACACAATGTTTTGTAACAGTTTGTACAGAGAAGGGTTGTCACTAAAACCAGCTGCAGCCAGCAGGGCCATGCCATCGGCCCAAGCGCAGGCATCTAGGGAGTTGAGCCAACAAGACTTCTGGCATTTACAGGTCGGTTGTGGGAATATTCTGTATGCCAAAATAACAGTGAATAATCAGAAATTTCATTTTTGTTTTCGGTAAGAAAACTGGTAGCCAAAAATTTTAACAAAATGAAAAATTTCAAGTGCAATCAATATGTCAGTACTTATCAAATATTAATTTTGTTGACTAACACTAGAAAATTTTTGGGTTAAGGTTACAAGTAGGCTGCCAGACTACTAAAAATACATGAAAGAACAGAAATTCAAGTACTCACAGTCTAGCACTTGAATTGCTGTCTTTTCACATATTAATAGACAATTTTTGTTTGAGCAACCGTTTATATTCAAATATTTACATAATAACCACACAAAAGTAAACTGGAAACGTTCCCAGAACTGTTGTTAAAAATTTATAATAATTATTTTCTTTTTTCAAGGGTATTATTGTAGCATTTATTCCTTAATTAAGCAGTTTATTCATATAACTTATTTTTAAAGTGCGCATACCCAAAATATTTTTGAGTTCTGTTTGCTCTACAACTATTGGTACCACACAAGTTCGACTTCATATTTTTCATTTAATTGATTTTATTTGGAAGATGCCACCAAATTTTTGATAAAAAAAATTGTTAGGAAATTTAAGGCTTTTGTTTCACTTTCATTAAGGTTGAGTTTTATAAAAATTATTTTCTCAATTTTATAAATAGTTTTTACTGTGACAAACAAAAATTTACATCTGCACAACCCTACAAATAGGCAGAAAAGTTGAACCCAAGCAGGGCATTCAAAAGTGTTCACTCATCACAAACAACCGATACAAAATTTCTTCTCATAATTTTTCCTTGTTTAACAGGTTAATTTATTTCGGCCAAAATATATTTTGCAGAAAGGAAATTTCGTTGTTAGCAGATTTTTCTGTCCCTTTAGGAATCTTATTACAGGAATCAATTGAAGTTTGTAAAAGTTCTAGCTTTATTCACCATATATTTCTATAATTAGTATTTCATAACATTGTACCTGTGATGATCCTTCAGGCGAGATGTTGCTGCTGAGGGTAGTCCTGGAGGAAGTAGTCCTTTCTTTCTCCCTGCGCTGGTGGTTCACCCACACACACAGCATAAAGAAAATGCACTATGTGAGACAACACATGCTTGGCACACACTCAAGCTGACAGCTATCAATCAACTAACAAACATAGCATTTACATTACATGCATAAAAATGCTTTCCACATTATTGTTAAGACATGGCGGGAATAGGCTGCCAGGCTACTAATTACATTATAAAAAGGAGACAGGGTACACAAGTACTCGCAGAATGGTACTCGTGGATATACACACACACACACACATATGCACATGGTGGTTGGCAAACAGTGAGTCTAGTGGCCAGGAGGCGAACTAGGTGAGGCAGGAAATTTGAAATGTGGCGAGGCAGAAATTAAGCCAGGTGTATGTCTGGATCTGGTGATGTATTGGTGGACCAGTTCCCAGCATCACAGTTCTGCACTATCATTAGAAGGTGGTAGGGCCATTATGACTCTGGTTGTGTTACAGGAGTTCTGGTTGTGAGTTACTGCGTGTGCTGCAACTGGCTTCTCCTGTACATTTACATCCATCCCAGCTATGGCTTGTTTGGTGTCTGCTCTGTTGCCATTCTGTCTATCCACAAGTACCGCCATGCGAGTACTTGTGTATTCTGTCTTCTTTTCATATTACTGTTAAAATTGGATGGCAATGGCACTGCATTCAAAAGGACTGCATCCATTGCCGAAAATAAGCCCAAGAAAAAACTAAGAAACTGAAAACCAGACAAATCACAGATATTGAACAACAAAGAGCTAGGAACTAGAGTACTACCTGGCAGTTAATAGAAAATTAACTGAGTGACACAACAAACTGGACTAGAAAATTGGAACAACCACCACAATGAACACACTTAAGGAAAAGATTATTTCCTGTTCAGTGTTTATGGGACAGTTTGAAATAATTAACCACAACCAAAAATACACAGATAAATGGGACTAATAACCAAAATAAATATAACTCTGGAAATATTATTTCCTTGATCAAAATATAAAAAAAAAAGTAACACAACAAATATTACAGTATAGTTCCTAGTATTTTGTTGTTCATTATATGGGGGTGGTATGGTTTTATGTTTTTTTTTTTGTTTTGTTCTTAGACTTATTTTCAGCAATGGATACCATCAATTTAAAAGCTCACAGAAAAACTGTTTTTACACATTCTGCTTGAAAGCCTCACAAACTTCAAAACCTGCCTTCGTGGAGGTTTGTTTGTGAGAGCAAATCAAGAATCAATGGAGCTATAAGGGTAACTACTCTTGCTGGTACACACAATGTCACCTCTATGCACAAAACACTGAGCTAGTGAGAAGTACATACTTCCATGCAGCAAACAACTACAGGGCTTTAGGTGATGAGCCAAACACCTCAACAGTACAAAATTCAGTATAGTTGCCTGTCCCCAATTCACTGGTATAACATTTTTTTTGCTTACGGTAATTTGAAAAGTCCATTTCCCACAATTATGAGGGGTTAAAACATAGGGTTTTCAGCATACACAATGCCTTGAAAATAACATTCTCTAGCTATCTTGAAGTGTGTTTTTTTTTCGTAATTTTTTGAAATAATGTATTTAACAACAGTTAGTAATTTAATATAAAAGCGTATACCGGTATAATACTTCATACACATTGCAATGTTCTTTAAGTACCAAACAAATACATTTCTTAACCTACAAACATAAATTACACTTATACTCAATTTGGGACTCTTAACTCATAATTTAATTGATATATACTGAATATAATTTATCTTAAATATACATTTATTTTGTGAAATAACATCTGGCAGCAGTGTTATGAAAAGCAGGATATTTGCTAAATGATGATGCTTGAATTACTACTACTGTATACATAATAAACTCAATCAAAATTGGGATCCAAAAATAAAAATAATAATTTGACAACAAATATGAATTATTATGAAAATAGTATTTTGTAGACATACATAAAGGATAATAGAGGATTTATTATGACCGCAGAAATTTATTCACTGTAAGTCTGGCAACATTTTAAGCAACTCCACACCCGTTTCTGTTAGCAAAACTTGTTCTTTTTAACCAATTCTTCCCTTGAGAAATATTTTAAATTATGCTTCTGTTTATTGAAATAGTAGCGTGCAGGTGGTTGTAAACTGGCAAGCAGTAAAAAATCTTCATTAACCAATTTAACATGTCAAAACCAGTAAACCAGAATCATCAATTACATGCTGCATCAGCAAGAATGTTTTTCCCTTGTTAGCCTGAAATTCTAGATACTTCCATGGTTACCCTAGAGGTCACTGCCAAAGGATGTAAGTTTTCACATTAAAAAAACTTTACATGGGTGTGCATTAAAAAAAACACCAAGTTTTCAATTACAATAATAACAATAGGAACTAGACAGAAGTAAAAAGGAGCCTATAGATGTGCTATGACTGCAAAAACGTCTGCTACAAATTCGTGAGTTGTTATCTCAAAATTTTATGTCTCAAAAGTTTTATTTCCCATTTGTACTTTTCTTACAGTTTATTCAATAATGTGTGTAGCTCTGGGAGGGGTCCTTCGATATGTGCCCGCAACCAGAACCATGCTCCGATCCACAACAATCCACCTAGCAGCCAAGTGGCTCAAGACTACAGGCAGCCAACACTGGGCCCACGACTGTCCATATTTTTGAACTGCAAATTTCTGCCAAGTGATTGTGTTCCAGTGGCCTGTGAAGCTGCAACTCCACTTGTGCCCTTGGTGATCGCTACACACAAGCACCACAACAGGTAGTCATGGTCAAGACTGACGAAATTAGAGGAAACCTGCGCCACTCCCCACACTTAAATTACTGATGGACGAGAGCTCAATTATGTAACTATAACAAATTTTAGGCAATCGTATTCAAATGTTTTTTTATTATTATTTNCATACATAAAGGATAATAGAGGATTTATTATGACCGCAGAAATTTATTCACTGTAAGTCTGGCAACATTTTAAGCTACTCCACACCCGCTTCTGTTAGCAAAACTTGTTCTTTTTAACCAATTCTTCCCTTGAGAAATATAAATTATGCTTCTGTTTATTGAAATAGTAGTGTGCAGGTGGTTGTAAACTGGCAAGCAGTAAAAAATCTTCATTAACCAATTTAACATGTCAAAACCAGTAAACCAGAATCATCAATTACATGCTGCATCAGCAAGAACGTTTTTCCCTTGTTAGCCTGAAATTCTAGATACTTCCATGGTTACCCTAGAGGTCACTGCCAAAGGATGTAAGTTTTCACATTAAAAAAACTTTACATGGGTGTGCATTAAAAAAAAAAAACCAAGTTTTCAATTACAATAATAACAATAGGAACTAGACAGAAGTAAAAAGGAGCCTATAGATGTGCTATGACTGNACCAAGTTTTCAATTACAATAATAACAATAGGAACTAGACAGAAGTAAAAAGGAGCCTATAGATGTGCTATGACTGCAAAAACGTCTGCTACAAATTCGTGAGTTGTTATCTCAAAATTTTATGTCTCAAAAGTTTTATTTCCCATTTGTACTTTTCTTACAGTTTATTCAATAATGTGTGTAGCTCTGGGAGGGGTCCTTCGATATGTGCCCGCAACCAGAACCATGCTCCGATCCACAACAATCCACCTAGCAGCCAAGTGGCTCAAGACTACAGGCAGCCAACACTGGGCCCACGACTGTCCATATTTTTGAACTGCAAATTTCTGCCAAGTGATTGTGTTCCAGTGGCCTGTGAAGCTGCAACTCCACTTGTGCCCTTGGTGATCGCTACACACAAGCACCACAACGNGATTGTGTTCCAGTGGCCTGTGAAGCTGCAACTCCACTTGTGCCCTTGGTGATCGCTACACACAAGCACCACAACGGGTAGTCATGGTCAAGACTGACGAAATTAGAGGAAACCTGCGCCACTCCCCACACTTAAATTACTGATGGACGAGAGCTCAATTATGTAACTATAACAAATTTTAGGCAATCGTATTCAAATGTTTTTTTATTATTATTTAATAAGAATTTTCCACTTCAAATACATTTCATGTATTATTTTGATTTCTTTGTTCTCTTTACAGCCACCAATCTAAAAAACTTTAACGAAAATAAATCCTTCATGTCCATTATGTTACTGTAAATTTTAGAATTAAATGTAACCCTATACACATTTACTGCCATCTTTTGCCAAGGAGATTTATCACCCTCCCCCTTGTTAATTCACAAGCTATCAGGTCTAGATCTTGGACAAATTGCATTGGTGAGGTACAAGACTCCAAACAAAATAATTCACAAACCTGTGCTAGTAATAGGGAAATATAATTATAAATTACATATTATTAAAATTAATTTTACCCAAAAGCATGTTTCCAGATTTTATTATTCCCTGGCAGAAAACACTAGCTTTAGTAACATTTCCTGATTACTACTTACCGAAGCTGCAAAAATCCAGGCAAAGGCCAGAAAGGCCAGTCCCAAGAAAAAGTCCCACATCGCTGTGGCTTCTTTTTAAGACCCTGTAATCGTGAGCTTTAAACACATGCTGCCTCGCCTGCGAAATCTGTTATCTTTGGGGCCCCAAGACATCACCGACCTGATCCTGTTAAAGGTTTTACTACTCATAGCTGATAAAGATGCGTTATCACTGCAAGATAAGAGGCCTGTTACAGAGACAATGCCACACTTTCCTTTGCAAACACTATGCAGCCAATGGTCAGTGTGAAATATGATTAATGTCCACACACATTACAGAAAAGCAATGCTTCACACTATAGACAAAATGTACCAGAGTGGCAATACTTGACACACGTGAAATAGAATGTTCACTNGCATGTTTCCAGATTTTATTATTCCCTGGCAGAAAACACTAGCTTTAGTAACATTTCCTGATTACTACTTACCGAGGCTGCAAAAATCCAGGCAAAGGCCAGAAAGGCCAGTCCCAAGAAAAAGTCCCACATCGCTGTGGCTTCTTTTTACGACCCTGTAATCGTGAGCTTTAAACACATGCTGCCTCGCCTGCGAAATCTGTTATCTTTGGGGCCCCAAGACATCACCGACCTGATCCTGTTAAAGGTTTTACTACTCATAGCTGATAAAGATGCGTTATCACTGCAAGATAAGAGGCCTGTTACAGAGACAATGCCACACTTTCCTTTGCAAACACTATGCAGCCAATGGTCAGTGTGAAATATGATTAATGTCCACACACATTACAGAAAAGCAATGCTTCACACTATAGACAAAATGTACCAGAGTGGCAATACTTGACACACGTGAAATAGAATGTTCACTGTGGAGTGAGCACTTGTGAAAACCCTGCTTAAGATTTACGTATATGTGCATTGTGTATTGTGTATTCTTCCTCCATTTGTAAAATTAACATTTTCATGGCCCTGATCACTTTATTCATGCACTGGTCATGTAAAAACCTTAAATTATATGTATTGTAAAAAATTGCTAATTTTTATACTTATGTGCAGTAAAAGAATAGAAAGCAAAAGAATGTGTTTCAATATTCACAAATTTTCACCCAACACTTTTAATTTAACTTTAAGACAAGGAACTATTTTCACTTCATCGTTANTTTCAATATTCACAAATTTTCACCCAACACTTTTAATTTAACTTTAAGACAAGGAACTATTTTCACTTCATCGTTAGCAACTTTACTGATTGCATGTCAGTCAGCATGTCAGTTAAAATACATGCAGTTAGGGCAACATTAAAAAAAGACTCATTTCAAAAGTGCTCAATTAACCATGAACAGCATATAAATGCTGAGACTTAAGAACTACAGTTAGCAATTTTTATTATTTTGGAAAAAAATGCTACAACTTAAAAATATGGGTTCAATGTTTCTCCACAATAAAGCATTACATCATTCATAAACCACTTCTGGAAATGTAATCAAAATGTATGATATGGGGAGGCTGATGCTAATCCCAGCTGGTTGCTCCGCCAGGGAGGCAGGTGCATCCTTTCTAGCCAGTATGGATGGAGAATGTAATATTGTAATTATATTTTGATATGTAACAGGGTCTTAGTATACTGGATAAGAGTGTAAGAAATATAATATTACAACAATGCACTACCATCTGCCCATAATAGAAACCTCAAATCACTGTGGAAAAACTACAACATTTAGTGCTCGAACCCAGGGATCAAACCAATAGCCTTTCAAATATGAAGTAGAAAAGCTACTCCATGACTGAACACACTCCATGTCTGGGACTGAACCTGGGACCCTTAGATGCAAGAGACTAGTGACCAATCAACGCTCTAACATTTAATGATTTACGTGTTTAGGAGTCCTTGAATTCTTTTCCAATAAATAAGGCACACAATACACATAAAAATTAGAAAAACGTGAATGTAATTTTTAAAATTTGGATTCAAGGCAAGGTGCTTGTGATGCTCTTCAAATGATAAAGGGAACAAAAAGTNTGAATGTAATTTTTAAAATTTGGATTCAAGGCAAGGTGCTTGTGATGCTCTTCAAATGATAAAGGGAACAAAAAGTTACTTCTACAGAGGCATTGCTGTCAATCAGTTCCTCTGCTGACTGACAACAGCCACTCTGCTAAAATTAAAAAATGTAAATTTGCACAATGTGGTATACAGGCAGAATTTTTTTGCATTTACTATAGATGACTTGTTAAATTAGTGTCAGACCTCTACCACATGAACATTCACTACATATGGCAACAAAACCAACATAGAGACTTGAGAAAAATCATAACTACAAAGACTATTATCTACAGCTGGGTCGTATGGGCCAAGCTCATATTTAAATGATCCTTTTTACAGTGGGAGGCGGTGCAGGGTGAAATGCCATCTTGGTGTGTGGCCTTGTGGGGACGTAATTGGCAAATACTGGACAAACTGGTTGATGGGTCGCTGGGCACAAGGCAGCCTAGTCTAGTCGTAGCACTGCGNGTAATTGGCAAATACTGGACAAACTGGTTGATGGGTCGCTGGGCACAAGGCAGCCTAGTCTAGTCGTAGCACTGCAGGCGTGTTGGTGGGTCTGGAGACGCACACAGGCTAATGTTTTGGTGGCGTTGGTGGTACGGATAACAAGCACCTCAGCACGGCATACCACATCGCTTTTGAGTTAGGTGCGGAAGGCACAGAGTTCCACGCTGAGGCGGGGGTACATGTGGCACGCCTTAAGAACACTGCCTCCTCTTGTTCACGTGTGTGGACCCTGGAGCATAAGGCCCTGGCTCACCAGAGCACGTAGTTTGGACTCTGTGGATTTTGTTTGCCTTTTTCTGGCCTGCCCTGACTATGCAAAGTCATGTGTCACATTACTTGGGGTATAAAAATAAATGAAGAGTAAAGAATTACTACTCTAAAGGATGTAGTGGGTTGTCCTGTAGGCACAGGCACAATCATAAGTGAAAGTACAGTAATGTAGCAGCATGGGGAAGGAAAGGTTTTCGCATGGTCCGCCCAGAAAGGAAATGACTGTTCCTGGGGCCAGTGCCCTGGGATAAACCCCAACCGGAGTCCTATCAATTGATTGGCATCTCCAGCGACATTACCAGCGAGAAGAAGGGCTAGCTATTAAAAGCTAAAGCAGGATCCTGACCTCCAGCACACTCTCCTACTGTCTTCAGAAGGATGTGCAAGGAAATATATACCACTCGAGAGTCATGGTGAGGTAGGGAGGGGGAAACCTCTCCTGATGCGCAGCCAGGGTGCACTTTCAGTGCCTGCCTACTAGGGCAATCCTAGCGATGGGGTGGGTCCACCCACTTGAACTTAAGCATCAAAAAAATTCAAGTACGCATACATGTTTTAAGAGAATAAGAGTTTTCCCAGGCCAATCATATTTAACAAGTCAAATAATATGCCTCCACAGCGGGGTTGAATTTGCTCTTACCCACGTTGTCTCTCTGGGTATTCTCTCCGTTCTTTGCCTAAATGTGTTGTTTGTTTGCTTGCTTTACCGGCCTTATATGGTCAGCCTAACTGANTTCAATATTCACAAATTTTCACCCAACACTTTTAATTTAACTTTAAGACAAGGAACTATTTTCACTTCATCGTTACCAACTTTACTGATTGCATGCCAGTCAGCATGTCAGTTAAAATACATGCAGTTAGGGCAACATTAAAAAAAGACTCATTTCAAAAGTGCTCAATTAACCATGAACAGCATATAAATGCTGAGACTTAAGAACTACAGTTAGCAATTTTTATTATTTTGGAAAAAAATGCTACCTCTCACAATTTTATTCAAATAGATACAACTTAAAAATATGGGTTCAATGTTTCTCCACAATAAAGCATTACATCATTCATAAACCACTTCTGGAAATGTAATCAAAATGTATGATATGGGGAGGCTGATGCTAATCCCAGCTGGTTGCTCCGCCAGGGAGGCAGGTGCATCCTTTCTAGCCAGTATGGATGGAGAATGTAATATTGTAATTATATTTTGATATGTAACAGGGTCTTAGTATACTGGATAAGAGTGTAAGAAATATAATATTACAACAATGCACTACCATCTGCCCATAATAGAAACCTCAAATCACTGTGGAAAAACTACAACATTTAGTGCTCGAACCCAGGGATCAAACCAATAGCCTTTCAAATATGAAGTAGAAAAGCTACTCCATGACTGAACACACTCCATGTCTGGGACTGAACCTGGGACCCTTAGATGCAAGAGACTAGTGACCAATCAACGCTCTAACATTTAATGATTTACGTGTTTAGGAGTCCTTGAATTCTTTTCCAATAAATAAGGCACAGAATACACATAAAAATTAGAAAAACATGAATGTAATTTTTAAAATTTGGATTCAAGGCAAGGTGCTTGTGATGCTCTTCAAATGATAAAGGGAACAAAAAGTTACTTCTACAGAGGCATTGCTGTCAATCAGTTCCTCTGCTGACTGACAACAGCCACTCTGCTAAAATTAAAAAATGTAAATTTGCACAATGTGGTATACAGGCAGAATTTTTTTGCATTTACTATATATGACTTGTTAAATTAGTGTCAGACCTCTACCACATGAACATTCACTACATATGGCAACAAAACCAACATAGAGACTTGAGAAAAATCATAACTACAAAGACTATTATCTACAGCTGGGTCGTATGGGCCAAGCTCATATTTAAATGATCCTTTTTACAGTGGGAGGCGGTGCAGGGTGAAATGCCATCTTGGTGTGTGGCCTTGTGGGGACGTAATTGGCAAATACTGGACAAACTGGTTGATGGGTCGCTGGGCACAAGGCAGCCTAGTCTAGTCGTAGCACTGCGGGGTTGAATTTGCTCTTACCCACATTGTCTCTCTGCGTATTCTCTCCGTTCTTTGCCTAAATGTGTTGTTTGTTTGCTTGCTTTACCGGCCTTATATGGTCAGCCTAACTGACAAAACCCTTGGCATTTAATCAATGTATTTTGCCTGCTTACAAGTCTCTTTTGCAAATTGTCTTTGTAAATAATATTGCATTGTTTCTTAGAATGGCTTCCGGCCATAAGCTACATTAAGCACCTTGCCTATTGTAACTGTATGTGTGTAATTAATCAGTTAACATTTTCACTTAAGGCTTACGAGCCACACCTTACCATAGCTTGTCCTATTCTTACCTTTGTGCTTAATCAACTTACCAGTGTTTTGATGGTCTAAGGGCCCCAGACCCATGTTATTTAATATAATTTTTTCTTTCAGTGTGATGTGTTTTGAATTGTATAAATTATATTTTTCGGCCTGTGAGCCACCCTTAATAACATATTTTCATTGGAGAAATACCATTTCTCTGAGCCACTTTGAAAGTGCCTTGTGTTTTTTTTCTTAAGTGACTCTGAACAAAGTTGCATGCCCATTAACTACTACTTAGTGCCAAGCTTAGGTAGGTAATTTACTCGTGCAGTAGTCTTTCTATTAGCTTTTTACATGTGTTCTAGGTGCAGAATGTGAAAGTATGTTTCTTGTTTCCCATTGTAGTATCCAGCCTTCGGGCATATATATGTACCATTCTGTTAAGTAGGTCGCGTACGTAGGAATTAAATTACTTACCTGCATTTCCTTATTGAAGTCTTGCAGTCACCTTAGCTTACCCATAAGGCTAGTTAATTTACTTAGGATTTTTATAGCTTTGCTTACGGACTGTGTATAAGGCCACCCAGTTATAACTTTGTTACATCCTTGAGGCCAATATGTGCAACACAGTTACGTATCCGAGAGCAGGGATTTGCGTTAGCCGAGCGGCTAACCAAGTTCAGAATTTCAACCTACCTGAAGCTGATGACTTCCACCATATTTGGTTGCAAGCAGCCATGATAGTTTTTCATGAGGTTACGAGGGATAAAGGGTTACATCTTCAACGTCTTCTTCAGGTTNTTAATTTACTTAGGATTTTTATAGCTTTGCTTACGGACTGTGTATAAGGCCACCCAGTTATAACTTTGTTACATCCTTGAGGCCAATATGTGCAACACAGTTACGTATCCGAGAGCAGGGATTTGCGTTAGCCGAGCGGCTAACCAAGTTCAGAACTTCAACCTACCTGAAGCTGATGACTTCCACCATATTTTGTTGCAAGCAGCCATGATAGTTTTTCATGAGGTTACGAGGGATAAAGGGTTACATCTTCAACGTCTTCTTCAGGTTNGTTGCAAGCAGCCATGATAGTTTTTCATGAGGTTACGAGGGATAAAGGGTTACATCTTCAACGTCTTCTTCAGGTTCCGAGCTGCGAACTCAACATGACTTCAGGACGGACGGACAGAGTCGCACCCAAGGCATTGACGGACGGACGGGAAGGAGGGGCTTGACGCGTCACGAGTGCTGTTGGATGCATGTCCAAGCCTCAGCCTCTGGTGCTTCCCTGGTGTACCGTAGCGCTGAATGCCACTGCTCATTTTGCCTCTGNCACTGCTCATTTCGCCTCTACACCGTTCCCATTCACAAGCGAGTCAACCCCTTGCACTTGAGCGGTCGGCAATCCACACGGCGCTGCGCTGCAGTCTGAGTGGTTGGACCCACCCCTCGCTTACCATGCCCTTGTCGGCAGGCACCGAACACAGGAGGTTTCCCCCTCTATGCAGCCTGCTCCAGCCACCCTTCGCTCACCATGTCTCTCAAAGGTATTTATTCCTTTGCATGCCCTCCAGACAGGGCAGTTCGTACCAAGCTCCAGTGCTGAAAGGACAGCCTCTCAAAGACTTAGTCTGCGCTCTTTCCAAAATTACAGGTCACCCATCAGAGCTAAGGTTGTAGGTGAGTCGGTACCGACTCTGCAATGAGGTAACAGCACCTGGTCAGAGCCAGGCATGACAAAGTGCGGCCCCAAGTCTGATTTGTCTACGTACAAAAACACAATTCACATACATGCACAAAAACTAACAATATTCAGAGACCGCAGAGAATTGTTGCGATCACACACTCAATGGGGAAAAAAACGCAAAATAGCATGCCAGAGAACAAGCGACTGGAGGACCTTACCAGCCCTCACATGAGTGCAGGTGGGGCCAACCAGTCCCAGTTTGATGAGGGCGAGCTCATGGATGAGTTTGTGAACGTCACCAGCGATTGTAACGATGGTGGCGGGAGCAGACGATTCAGTATCTCGTCCACAAAAAAAACTGACAGGGCGATGCACTACTACTCTACGGGCTACTGACGAGGAGGAGTTTACCTTACCCAGAAAAAAACTAAGTTTCAAAAAAGATACTACAAATGACAGCGGAAAGGATAGAGATGCTCATTAAGAACAGGTTGAAATCCTGACAGAGAAGGTCGCAAAGGAAAGGGAAGAAAATCTCGCCTCCTCACAAACACCACCACCACAAACAACAGACAAATACAGGCCTGTGCCAATAGTAATCCCAGACAGCAGGTGTTGCCCAGCTGCTCTGTCATAATGGAATAAGTTTCCAAAATACACTCACTCGGAAGCAGGAATTGAAATTTACTTTTTTACACTCGGCCACTACACACACGCCCACCCTGATGAGAAGCCTCAAAGGTTTGTCATCAAAAACCTGCCCGAAAGAGGGTTTGACAAGGAAACTCTACACAATGATATTATCTGGTGTGGGTTCAACATACTTGACCTCCGCAATTTCAAGCGTAAATCGTGCCACCACACACCTGAAAATCTCGACTATGTGCCGACAGGTACATGGTCTGTAACAATACAGAACACAAAGCAAGACTTTCTCAGGATTAAGAGATTATTGGACCGCCGTTCGCATAGAGCCTTACAAGCTGTGACCGGAATATGTGCCAAACTGTCGCAACTGCAGTCAGTAGGGGCACACATCCAAACGATATAACATTCGCACAGTGTGCATAAACTCATTGGGCCCGCATAAGCATAAGCACACAGAGATGTTCAGCCCCTGCGCTGCGCTAACTGCAAGGAAGAGGGACATCACACTGCGGACCAAGCTTGTAGAGTATACAAAAACATAGTACAAGCTCGCAAAGAGTACACAATCAAAACTACACGTCCGCAGTTCACACAACACGCACCAAACCACACAAATACTACACAGTTCACCACGTAAAAACACAGGCCTGGGGTGCAGGAGCCGACCCAGCCAGTTTCAGTTGTGGCCGGGGAGGGTGCCGCCAGGGCCAGTCAAGCTGGAAACACCAGGGCTGCGACCGGCGGGTCCTCTCAGGGTGCTCTGGGCGCTGGGCAAGCGAGGTCCGGCCCCTGGGCAACGAGGACGGACGACCACAGGCTAGCACAGCAGCCAATCAGATGTACGCCTATCCTGCAGACCCCAAAATAGCCTTCCCAACTGAATGGAGGTCTAGGTGCCACATTACACAAGATTCAGGAATTCTCACAATTACTTTGCAACACGCACTTCACAGAATTAATAACACACATGCAACCCTATTTCAGCCCCATCAGGGCAGCACAAACACTTGCTGGCAAGCAGTTACTGTTGCTACAGGCACTAGCTACTCACCCGCAGTAATGGCTAACCATAAAACAAAATAAACACTGAACCTATTAAACTGGAATGCCAATAGGATCAAATCGCAGTTATACGAACTACAACTAATAATATATGGAATTGATTAAGCTTTTATAACAGAAACAAAACTCAATAACCAGGACAAAATAAATTTTGCAGGTTAAAATTTATACTGATCAAACAGGAATCACAGAGGAGGAACAGCTATAATAATTAAAAATAACATTCATCACCATCCAGTAAATATAAATAGTTTAAACCAGATTCAAGCCACAACAATAAAAATTAAAAGTAACCATACCCACATCCAAATGGCGGCTGCATATTGTACCTCTTATATAACTTAAATGAACAAGATTTTTGAATAATATTATGGGTGATACAGAACTTTTTTTAATAGCAGGAGACCTAAATAGTAAAAATAAAGAATGGGACTGCTTATATAGCAATGAAAATGGAAAGAAACTATAAAGTAGAACCCGCTTATAAGGTTCCCTTATTAAAGGGTTTTCCCGTCTATAATGCAGGATTTTTCTGGTCCCGAATGTTTCTCCCTAAGAACAATAACAAACATTCCCGGAAATAATGTTTTCATTTACCCGCAAATAATGCAAACTGTTTCTGATTCAGTAATTTATTCCTTGTCACCAAACCATTTCACATTAACTTCATCAATTCACAACTGAAAGTATTTAATTACATATTTACATGGTTTTTTTTACATTGGTGCCTATTTTCTTTATTCTCTTTATTCCTAAATGCCATAGACCGTAATGGAAAAGATGCTCAACTTACACCGTTTTTNGCCTATTTTCTTTATTCTCTTTATTCCTAAATGCCATAGACCGTAATGGAAAAGATGCTCAACTTACACCGTTTTTCAAACAAAGTTTGTAGTTTTTATCCCAAGCTCCACCCTGCTGAGATTATCTACCAGTTTGACATTGATGAGGGTCAGTCAGTCAGGTAAAGGGACAAGGGGTGAATGATTTTACAGCTCTGCTCTTTCCTGTGTCTCTTTCTTTCTCATTCTCTCTCTCTCTCTTTCTCTCTCTCTCTCTCTCTCTCTCTTTCTCTCTCTCTCGTTAGGCGAACAAGCCGTGTCATGCCTGACACACACCAGTGGAAGGCTGTTTAGTAAGAGGGTGACTGACCATAACATAACTTAAATACAGTGCGTATTTTCTGTATCTAAAAATTCATGTTTCTTTGCCTTTATAATTTTGACATGTGCAGCGATGTCATAACAGTTAACGCATTTAACACCTGCGGGAGTAGGGCTGACGTACGTACCACAGCTGATACATTTTGGAAGAACTGTACACTTTCCTTGTAAGCAGTGAAAGTGGCTCAATTCTCTTGCTCTGAGGCCCTAATGCCACCAGTTTACTATCNGTTTACTATCTAACTAACCTGACATTGACGAGGGTCCTTGGAGGAGGAAAGGTGAGAGACCAAATGTTAGCCACCCATTCAAATCACTGTGCGGTGGTGGTGCCAAATTGGAGTGGATATATGGAGCATGGTAGTTTTTATAAATTTTGTAGGTATCTAAATGTATAATGATTAATTTCTTTCAGATTTTTATATTTTTCAGTTTTTCAGCAGTACAAGATTAGGATATGTTTTATTCCATAGCTCAGTGTCTAGTAGGCATACATTTTTTTGGCAGGAACAGTACAAATGAGTTGAATACGTTTGAAAACTGTAGCCTACACTAAATTAAAAAATATATATTTTTAAATCCTTCGACTTAGATTTCCCTTCAAAATTCCTTCTCATGAGGCAGACTTCGCTTCACATTTAAAAAACGACCATCGCACATGCCTAGTTAATACTTACGTAGTCTGTTAATGTTAACACAACAAAAATTAATTCGTCCTTGAAACAGTTTTAGTGAAAAATTTTAATGAGTGCTTCTAAGAAAAAACCTACATTTTCATTAGCTGAAAAGTTAAACTTAATCAAGCACGTGGACAGTAATTCCGGTAGAATACGCACAGCAATTGCTCGGAATTTTGAAATCCTAGTGACTACTCTGAACCGAATCATTGTTGCAACCAGGAGACAAACTTCCATGATTTTATATTACATATTTTGCTTGTAGACAATTTTGTGTACTTTGGTACTAGGAGACAAACTGCCACGAACAATTGTGCTTGTTTTGCATGTACAGTAATATTTTGCTCATTTACTAATTTTATGACTTTCCAACCAGGAGATAAAATTTCATAAAAGATTATGTATTTAAAAAAAAAGATTTATTTTGTTCATTTTATCAAGTTGTGTGTTTATTACGGTGCATAATTTTATATTTTTTGATGTCCAGATTCTTGAATTTTTGTATTTCCCTCTTNAAGTTGTGTGTTTATTACGGTGCATAATTTTATATTTTTTGATGTCCAGATTCTTGAATTTTTGTATTTCCCTCTTAAAGTGTTTTCCTGCTTATAGTGTCACTTTCTTGTGGACGCCTGAAGAACCTTATAAGAGGGTTCAACTATAGACATGCATATAAAAATAATTATGTAATTTTTCCATTACCTAAACCCACCCACTTACCAGACAATGACAACAGACTAGATAAATTAGACAACATTCTCACCAATATCCCCAATTCTAACATAGAATCAGAAGTTTCAGACGAATTAGACTCTTACCTCCCAGTCTTCACATTATTAACTTTAAACACACACAGATCTAATAATAAACACATAATAAACCCACAATAAAGCGACCAGTAACAGACTGGAAAGGTTTCCAAAAAAATGTACTAAAAAAATTTGAAACCCCGTTAGAAATAAACGACGAATTAGAACTTAATGTGCNAAAGGTTTCCAAAAAAATTTACTAAAAAAATTTGAAACCCCGTTAGAAATAAACGACGAATTAGAACTTAATGTGCAGACAAAACTCTTTAAGAGACAGTAATGGAAACGATACATCAAAACACTAAATACACAAGAGTAAATTACCCAGAANAGACAAAACTCTTTAAGAGACAGTAATGGAAACGATACATCAAAACACTAAATACACAAGAGTAAATTACCCAGAAGTAGATTTATTTAATAGCCTTAAAATGCCAAGCCTGAAATAACTTTCAGAGAACACTAAATCCCGTAATTAAAACAGAATAAAACAGGCTTAAAAGACAGGTAAAAAGTAAACTTGAACTAAAAATTAAAAACTGGAGTGAAACCACAAAAAACGCAGATCACAATCCAAAAAAATATGGCGATTAACTAAAGCATTAACAGGGAAATATAAAAATTAACTACTGCAGCAATAGAAAAGCCCCAAGGTTATGTATAGNGATTAACTAAAGCATTAACAGGGAAATATAAAAATTAACTACTGCAGCAATAGAAAAGCCCCAAGGTTATGTATAGACTGGAAAGGTTAAAGCTAACACAATAGCAGACAGCCCAGAGAAACAATTTTCCCTCAATACAGATGTGCAAGACAGACAATTCATTCAATCAATAAATAATGACACAAGAANGATTAACTAAAGCATTAACAGGGAAATATAAAAATTAACTACTGCAGCAATAGAAAAGCCCCAAGGTTATGTATATACTGGAAAGGTTAAAGCTAACACAATAGCAGACAGTCNGCCCCAAGGTTATGTATATACTGGAAAGGTTAAAGCTAACACAATAGCAGACAGTCCAGAGAAACAATTTTCCCTCAATACAGATGTGCAAGACAGACAATTCATTCAATCAATAAATAATGACACAAGAAATACCTAAAACTAAAATAAACAACGGAATATGACCCAATGACATAAAATTAACTATTAAAAATAATTAAAACACACCCTAAAAATTAATCTGGGGGAACAAGAGAGGATAAAATATAAAGCCCTAAAGAAATTACCAGTAAACACCCCAGAATATTTCTTAAAAATGTATAATTCAATGCTCAAACTATGCAGATTGCCACAGGCCTGGAAAAGGTCCTACTTAACAATAAATTTATTAAATAATATGAATAAAATATTTGAAAAAACCTTACTATACAGACCTCAAAATCATGAAGATTTAAATAAAATAATTCCAGATAACCAATATGGTTTCAGAGCCCAGCACAGTACCATACACCCCCCTTAATTAAAATAGTTAAAGACATGACAGATGGATTTAATAATAAAGAATAGTATACAATAATAACCTTCTTAGATGCAGAAAAAGCCTTTGATAAAGTCTGGCTCCCAGGACTAATATATAAATGAATAAACTACAACTTTCCAGCAACTTATGTAAATTTATAACAAACTATTTAAATAATAGACGTTATTACATAACATTAGATGGAGTAGACCAACACTAAAATAGCAGTAGCAGGAGTACCGCAGGGGTTGGCACTTTCCCCTTTTCTGTACAGTATTTACAAAGCTGACATCCCAATAACAGACGCATGCACTAAGTATTCAAATGTATGCAGACGATACAGCAATAATAAAGCAACACTACCACATCAAATTTGCATTAACAGCCCTACAGAGAAAACTAACCATCCTCGACCAATGGTACATGAAATGGCGAATCAAAGTAAACCCCGGAAAATCAGAGACAATAATAATTACTGAAAAATTACCGAAACCTAACAAAGAATTGATACTATTCAATAAAAAAATCCCGTACAGTAAAAGGGCGACATATCTAGATATAACGATAGATCACAAGTTAACTTGGCAACCACACATAGAAAATGCAGGATATGCAGCATTGGGAAAACTTAAACAATTATATCCACTATTAAACACAATAGTGGATAAAGTAAGAAAAAAACTCATAATATATAATCAAATAATAATCCCAGCTATGTTATATGGATGTGAGGTATGGGGACATGCCACAGATTTCAGGATAAAAGACTTGCAAACCATACGAAACAAGTACTTGAGAATAATAGCTAACCAAGATAGATTCACTACTGTTGAAACTATCCATGAACTATTATAAATAAAATGCATTAAAAAAATAACTGCAACCAAAAATAAGAATTTTTATTGTAATCTGGCAAATCATGACAATTCTAATATCAAATTTTTTGGTAATTATAATCCCACAGGGGTAAGAAAATTCAGAGAGCCTGAACTACACTGAATACGACACGAGTGAGAAGGGACCTGCGCACAGATTGGCCAGCAAATCAGAGTGTAAGGTGCTCCCAATAAAACTGGCTGCGCTGCCAAAAATCCGCAGTCGGGGAGCAGCCAACGAGAAGGTAGCAGCTGCAGTGCGCGCCTACAAGAACCTAAAGATCTTCAAGGCAGCAGTACTGCAGAGTAGTTCTTATTAGAGCTACCGCATGGCCCAGGATCGGCAGTCTGGAGCACGCGTCGAGCGACCGGCCTCGCAGAAGAGCATGCAGCAGTAGAGTACGCATGCAGACTGCACCCAAGCTGTACACGACTCGCACTANGCGCA
The DNA here is from genome assembly GCA_002778355.1 of Clitarchus hookeri. Taxonomy (NCBI): domain Eukaryota; kingdom Metazoa; phylum Arthropoda; class Insecta; order Phasmatodea; family Phasmatidae; genus Clitarchus; species Clitarchus hookeri. Next base: position 303,455 of record NQII01000413.1, read on the forward strand.
CAATCAAGATAAGAAGACACAGAGACGCGCTATTTCAGGAGTCAACAGCGTGGGTTCTCGGGCAAGGAGACCTGCCCCAACTCCACTCATGAACCAGGCCTAGGGGCACACGCACTGGTCCAGGGAAGAGTGGTAAAGGGGGCAACCCCTATAACATTCAATCATAATAATCATTACCTAATTCACTGTATATATCACTTAGATTACATAGCAAATACTGTAAATATCAGTAAAAATTAGTAGCAAAAATAATAAATAAAATAAATCAATAAAAAAAAATTATATAATTTAAAATATATATATTATGTACCCAAAATGATGCATCGACTTGATAGTCCGGTCAGGAAGAATAAAAATGTACAGTACAGCAGAGTATAGTAAGGAATAGCGAACGTGGGGAGACCTGCACTGACTAGCATCCGAACAGATTCTGGTACAAACGGTCCCTCTAGCATACTAAAAATTACTTTTTCCTCCAAACAGGTATGCACCTTCAGCGCTTAGGCAAAATAAATTTCATCNATTACTTTGGATTTTATTTTAATACAACCCACATATCCCCCTGAGAATAAACTCAAGCGCCAAGGGGGGAAAAAAAGGATGCCATAAGCAAATGCATATATTTATTTATATTTGTCTTATTAAGTTATTAATTCAATATAAAAAACCTTAAATGACTAAGCGCCCTCAGCACATAAATGGATCAGAAAAAAAAAATTCTTTCCATCACTACACGACCACACGATGAAACTTACCCCGTGAGCTGCCCCGGGAGACTAGGGACTCTCCCACACATTACATGCGAGATTAATTAGCACACTTGCACACACCAACATGTCAGACAGACATCACGACACGGACAATCAATCCAGCCGGGTAGCTGGAGTGACACAGATGACAAACAATTATTTGAACTGCAGTTAAGGCACTGTATATAAATGCCTGTGGGCTTATATCAGAAGTGATTCAATGGGCAAATAAAGAATATGTTGCACTGTGGAGCAGAAACGGGCATGATTGCTACTGATGTCAGAACAACTGTAGCCCAGATGGCATGATTCCTCGAAATGGGCCTACTTTCAGAATTCATTTTGGTTACTTGTGATATGAAGTAGATGTACATTGCATGCGGGATAACCAGATAACTCTGAAAGCTTGCCGACCACTGACCACTGTAATTACTCTTGGATAAGAATCACTCCCCCGTCAAACACATAATTTCAATTTAAAATAGGCAACACCAATAAACAGCCTTAATACGGGTCCGGTGCCCAACAAAACATAGCTACACGGCACTCCACCGCCGACCCAATGATATAAGTATGTGTCTGGGTGCATTTGTTTTACAAACACCCTGTGAGTTATGGGAGTCTAGGCTCCCAGTCTCACGACATCAAGGCCATTCAGTGGCGTACAAAGGTTCGGCAGCGGCAGTGGCGGCAGACAGGGCTTTAACAAAACTGGTTGCGCCTGGCTTTTCCTCTCAGTCAAAGCCTAGCTACCGCAGCATGTACATTGCTCCCAGAGCCTCCCCACCCCTTCATGCTATCCGTACTTCTCTCGAGCAGCACCATAACACTTCTACACAGAATTAAGAGTCATACAAGAGCGTATCAAATTATTGCCATTACTGTTCGCTGTTGGTTCAGACTTATTAAATGTTAAATTTAAACAACATACAACACAATTTATGTTAATAACTCAACTTGACTTAATTTATTGTTAACCTCGTCACCTTATTACTATATTAAATTCAAACTATTCAATTTTAATGCCGTATATTAACTTGCTATTACTTGCTGCCAACCTAAATATCAATAACAACTGTACACACAAAACCATTCTAGTTTATTTTATTATTTTAATCCTAACTTATCTGCAGGCCTTGCCTCCTCAAACTACTTCCAGACAACTGCAATCTATCGGCTTAGATTTCGCTTGAACAAAACAAAAACCGCCACAAAATGTCCGGGCTTTACGGAGGTTCTCAACAAATCCAGCATTTCAAAATTCCGGGTTTAAGGAATCATTCCTCTCCTCTCCCCCCGCAGGCAGGGAAGGAGAGGAAACTGTTATGGGTACCAGGTCCCCTGGTGCTACACAGGGAGCCTTAAAACAAAACAGACTGATGGACTTGCCGCAGTAAATATATTTGATCAACAGCCAGGCGGGATAAGCTAGCTGTCTCCAACCTGGGCTTGAGACTTGATATACAAATGGAAGGGCAAGAGCCCTCACAAGGGCTTGTACTTCCCCCGCGCTGAGAGAGTAGCATCCCAGTGATGATAAACTGCGGTGCCAGACAGGGCAGTTCGACAGCACACAGCACAGCACAGCTGAAGCACTTGACCCCTGAACGTCGTCGAGTGTGCAGCTTGCCTCTTTGCGGCGTTCTTCGGATGTGTTTTAGCTCGTGGACACAAAGTTCTCTCGCCATAAGGGACCATTTCGAGCCTAGCCCTGCTTGGTCAGCGGCGAGAAGCTTCACAGAGTATTAGGCACACTTGTACACTTGATAATCGAGTGTAACACTCCGTCGCTGTTCACCAGCCCGCCCAGATTCTAGAAGGTAATGTGGCCCTGGCCATGAGGAATGGCCTCCAGCAGAGCACAAACCCCATCATAACCATTCCCGCAAACGTCCCGTCTGGAGCAGTTTTTGTCGAATACACAAACCAGCAGTTTCACACTGTTACAAGCCAGGAACAAAACATCATGGACATACCCACACTCCCCTCCGAACATTCAGAAAGAGAAAGTGAATTTGATGTCGTGGACACAAATGACACAACTGCCAGAGTGGAAATCGGCTTGNGGACATACCCACACTCCCCTCCGAACATTCAGAAAGAGAAAGTGAATTTGATGTCGTGGACACAAATGACACAACTGCCAGAGTGGAAATCGGCTTGGAACAATGGCAGGAAGCATGGAAGCGAAACAACAAGCAGCAGGCCCAAGGGAATGCTTGGATGGAAAAGGAAACGCTGGTTGAGACCAGGACCCTAAAACGTGCTCACGGACTTCAACAGGAGGCTGTTGTACCGTAAGTACCGGTTTCAAACTGGTTTTCAGACCTGCAGGATCAGCAAAGCTCCCAGCACAACCCCGGCCCTTTAGGCACTCAAACAAACAGTCACAGCCGCGCATTCCCAAAAAAAAGCCATCTTTCACATTCATTAGCTGTCTGGAAAACCAGTTATTACAATCAGCTTGTGACCAAACTCTGTGGTATACACATATCAGGTTTAACAATGTCATCTTGCGTGCAACGGATTGCACATCATTGCGGCTGATAAGCAAAAAATACTCCGCGGCCAAAATAATGTTGAAATCACTTGACATCCTTTACTTCACTTATAGTACAACCATGGAGTCGCCACAAAAAGTGGTGTTTGACTTGCCGGGCGACACCGACCCCAACATCATCAGGGAAGACCTGGAAACGCATGGCTACACTGTACTGGATAAACCCTAATGACACAACAAACACCTGGCTTGAAAAACAAAACCTTTACTGCACGACAGCCGCAAGAAATGATACCATTCCACCTCTCCTGTCTGTCAACCGGCTGAACATGACCGTTGTCCACCCGAGACCTTATAGGAAACGGCTGTCCAATGTAGCCCAGTGCCACAACTACAATGCCCTGGACCACACATGCAACTTCTGCAGTTTTCACCCAGTTTTCCCTGACTGCACCCGACCACACAACCTTGATGGCTGCCCACGAACAAACCCTAACCCACAATGCTGTAATTGCAGGGGACACCATCTGGAAACTTCTACACAATGCCCCAAGGTCCTTGAAATAGTTCAGCGACTGCAGGCAGCAGCAGAGCGCAAACAAACTTCCAGGGTACAAAAGCGCATGGTGGCAGCTGTTGACTCTTCTATAGCTCGCGACTTGTCGCAAGAAACTAAAATCNTTCCAGGGTACAAAAGCGCATGGTGGCAGCTGTTGACTCTTCTATAGCTCGCGACTTGTCGCAAGAAACTAAAATCCCGGATGCCAGGAACCTTCCACAAACTCACTCTTATGCAAATGCCATCAGGTGTCCCAACAAAACCATAACAATACCAGCTCAAACACCTGTTGCGCTCCAAACACAGTATAGAGCACCTCCTCCCACCCCTCCACGAACCATACCCAATACCCCCGAGTCCATTGCTGGCTTGAGGTCACCCATGCAGGACTTCCTTAAGTTCTTGCGAGAGGCGAACTTCAAGGCCATCATGGGCGATTTCCATCCATACATGATGGTTGCGAACTCCCACCCAGACCCACGAGAAAAATTCATGCTTCTGCTGCAGGCCTTTACCATGTTCCAGGCCGGCCCCTAAATGGATCACGCCCCTCAGTATGACCCCGGTACCCTCTCTATCCTTTAATGGAACAGTAAGGGAGTGTTCAATCAGCTCTACGAACTTGAATGATTACTGGAGATGTACAGCATAGAAATAGTTTTAATACAAGAAACTCTATTGTACTTGCGAATGCGATTTTCTGTTAAAAATTACTTAACATTGCACGGACGGAGCGACAAGGAGACGATGTGCCATAATCTACAATAAATTAGAAAACAACATGTAAGATGTTGAATCAACTTCAATAAATATTATAACAAACCAGAGCCACTTCTCAGCATATCTATCCCCAACTAAAAACTTATTACTAACAGACCTAGATAAACTAACCAATCAAACTTACCCGTATCTTATTGCGGGATATTTAAATTCAAGACACACCGAATGGCACAGCAGCGTAAACAAAAAAAAAAAAGAAAAGCAGAATTTTACTTTCCCATTCTTAAACAAATAATTATTTAATTTGTGCTCTGGACCAACCTACGCATTTTCCACCTCAAAGTAAATTTCATCCTGATGTACTAGATATTCTGTTGACAAATGTCCTCAATCCAATACTAGAACTACATCCCTTGCTTGAATTAAACTCCGATAATTTGCCGGTCTTCTGTAAAATAAGCACCAACTTAGTAAAACATCCAAATACAATACTTAGTAAATTTATGCAAAAAAAACTGGAATAATTTTAAAGCAGAATTAGACAAAATATTTATTATTAACGAAATAGAAATTAAAAGAAAAAAAGGGCGTAACCCAGCTCTAAAACTATTTCAAAACACTATAAAAACACAATTGAAGAAAACTACTACTTTCCTAAACAGACGCAAATTTTTGCAGCAAAATTTCCGGGACACAGACCTCATACTAGCAGAAAAAAAAGACACGTTAGACATATGTATCAAAAACACAGAATTAATCTTTTAAAATATAAATAAAATAAACATAAGAAAAAACTTAAAACCAAGTTAATAAAAAAATTACAAAATGGGAAACTTTTGTTACAGAGCTCTCTGATAATATTCATAACTTCTGGCGTATTTAAAAAATACTACGCGGGAAAAATTCAAATCAAACTTCTACTCCGATTTTAACACCTACAGGTCTGAAGNGCGTATTTAAAAAATACTACGCGGGAAAAATTCAAATCAAACTTCTACTCCGATTTTAACACCTACAGGTCTGAAATATAATCCAAAAGATAAGGCTGAAGCAATAGCCAACTCACTAGCAGATCAGTTCACACTAAATAATTATATCTGCGACCATGTTTTCACAAGGGATGTAATAACGACTACAAACAACTTTTTAAATAATAAATCTAAACGAAAGCCTTAGTAAATCACTTTACGATAACTACTCTTAATCATTAAATCANGCGTATTTAAAAAATACTACGCGGGAAAAATTCAAATCAAACTTCTACTCCGATTTTAACACCTACAGGTCTGAAGTATAATCCAAAAGATAAGGCTGAAGCAATAGCCAACTCACTAGCAGATCAGTTCACACTAAATAATTATATCTGCGACCATGTTTTCACAAGGGATGTAATAACGACTACAACCNAATAATTATATCTGCGACCATGTTTTCACAAGGGATGTAATAACGACTACAACCAACTTTTTAAATAATAAATCTAAACGAAAGCCTTAGTAAATCACTTTACGATAACTACTCTTAATCATTAAATCAGTAAAACCAAAAAAAGGCCCCCGGGGATGATAAAATTTCATATCAAATGTTATAAAACTTACCTTACCCGGCACTTTGCGTTGCGCAAAAAATTATTTAACACCATCTTAAAGTACAAATGTTTTCCGTCAAACTGGAAACTGGCGAAAACAATTACCCCTAAGCCGGGAAAATACCCTTAGCTACCCCAAAACTGTCGCCCAATATCACTTCTCAGCTCACTTAGTAAAATATTTAAAAAATTACATCTGGCAAGACTAAATACTCATTTTCAGTTAGAGAAAATGATCCGTAACTTGCAGTTTGATTTTAGGGCAGAACACACTACAACTCATGCACTCACTAATTTTATTACTTAAACAATCGCAGCTAACAATAAACACAAATATACAATAGCAATAGTTCTGGATATAGCTAAAGCCTTCGACAAAGTTTGGATACATGGTTTATTGCAAAAAGACAGTTACTTTCACTTGCTTGATAGTTAATTTTCAAACAGAGATTTTTACGTTTCAATAGATAATAGTACAAACTCCGCTTTGTCGCCATCCTTAAATAATATTTACATGACAGATATTCCCAGCACTTATACTAAAATTCAAATGTATGCTGACAATACGGTTATTTTTGCTCATGACAAGTCAATAGATTATGTATATTTATACACCCAACTTCAAATGGACGAGCTGAAAAAATGATACGAGCGATAGAAAATAAAAATTAATGTGGAAAAATCCCAGGTTCTCTGCATTACAAAGAGAAGGAAACCAAACCACCTTAAAACTCTTACATATAATGAGGAAATTCCTTACTCTACAAAAACTAAATATTAAGGCCTAATAATAAATGAAAATTTACGCTGGCATCCACATATAAAAGAAAGACGTTGACTAGCATTAGTTAAATTAATACANTCTCTGCATTACAAAGAGAAGGAAACCAAACCACCTTAAAACTCTTACATATAATGAGGAAATTCCTTACTCTACACAAACTAAATATTAAGGCCTAATAATAAATGAAAATTTACGCTGGCATCCACATATAAAAGAAAGACGTTGACTAGCATTAGTTAAATTAATATAACTTTACCCACTTTTAAAATCCCCCAGACTTCCCTTGCAACTCAAAATGCTAATATATATACTTCCTTAGTCAGAAAGGCCTTAATGTATGGAAACCAAGTCTGGGGCAATGCCGCCACAGTATTAATTCAATCACTTCAAGTTGTTCAAAATAAATTCTTAAGAGTACTGGGAAACACTCATAACTACACGCGTATTTTAGATTTGCACGAAGCTTTAAAAGTCCCTTCAATTGGCAACAAAATCATTTCACAAAATAATAAATACTACGATAATATTGCAATCTACAGCAACCCAATAATTAGAAAACTTGGCAAATACCTTCCAAACAATAACACCTGACTAAAACATCCTAAAATGCCCCGTTTGCAGACTTGAAAAAAACTTTATATTAAAAACCCCCGGCCGGCCGAGAAATCTCTGATCGGTCCGGGACAAAAATTCGGGCACTTCAACAAAACCAGTTTGTGCTAGTATTGCGCATTCTGCCTGCAGCTCTCGCTGCGAATGCACATGCTTCCTGCTTCCCCCCTTCTCCACAAGTCTCCAGATATCTTAGTATTTAACAAATGCGCCAATTGAATTTTGAATTTTGTAGTACTCCAATAACTTGTTTTACTAATGATTAACTAACTACCGATGAACCACTAATATTTGCAGGATTGGCAGCCTCGTGAACATTCTCTCACCCTCACTACCATTTTATGCTTGGCCACACTCAACCAGGCCACGTGTTCTTAGAGTCACAGGATTTGTTCTGGCTATAGAATCTGCTTTACCACAACAAACCTGGCCGGGGACCCAAAAATCCTCGTCCGCATTTTAACTTATCCTGCATTTTTTCGAAATTCCGACTACAGTAGAGCTGACTTACTTGGGCAGTGGCTTCACTGCTGCCTCTCTCTCCGCCTCTGTGCTGGCAGGGGGGAGGAGGGGAACATTATAGGTACCGGACTTGCTGGGGTAACTCAGCAGACTCCTGTTGCAGCTGCGGTGGGCTTTATCACTGCAACTACGAATTGATATGGTGCGGTAGGTGGAGGGGGTTAGCCTTTCCTAACCCACTGCATTCAAATGACAGAAAAACTGGGTAGTCAAGGGCCCCTCACCGGGCTTGAACTACCCCCGCGCTGAGCTTCAGAAATTATGAGAAACAGCAGCGGACAGGGCAGTTTGCAAGCAGTTCTCTTCTGAGATTAATCTACAACTATCGCTACCTTACCCCGCTTGCCTTCAGCAGTAAGACGGAAACTTAGCCATATTACCTCACTATTGTCAGAACTTTTGTTTCTCAACACACTAGGCAGAAGCTCTTGTCACGGGGTCACGTGCCTCATCCACGCCAGGCATAGTTGTACAGGGGTGGCTCTCGCCCTAACTGTGATCAACATCTTGTTACCGCCCTGTGGCAAACAGCTTGGCAAACTTGGTCCCTCGTCTATCAGACGTTAGCGGGCACAAGTCTGAGATGTCTCGTAAACTCCTGTTGACGGAATGAAACGTACATCTACCAGTTAACCTCTTTTTGGTCTGATCATTCTGTTTGGCCTCCCTTACTCGCTTTGCCTTGTGTGTATATCCAATTAACTACTTCTCGGTGCACGCACGATCGCCGCGATAGAGTTTCCAACCAAAGTCCCCACTGAAGGGCGCTCTCACCTCTTGTCAATGTTTGGTGTCTGGTTGCTAGTCGGTAACACTGCTCTTCTCTCTCCTCTTGCTGAAGTGGTGCTAGAACCTTTTGCTGAGGCTCCTAAGGCTTGAGGAGAACAAACACATTAAGAAGCTACAAGACTCGGGCTACAAGCTAGTCACGCCTCTTACTGAGAGCCGTAGGGTCCTTACGTGGGGAACGCTGTGAACCCAGAGGGACAGTTAAGGTCTGTAGCTGGTCACGCCGCTCACTCAACTTCTCACTGAGGGGGATCAGGGGACCCTTCCCCCAAGTCGCTATAGGCCCGAGCACCATGCGCCGATCAATTGATAGGACTTCGGCAGGGGTTCACTCCAAGGCACCAGCCCCAGAAAGAGTAGATTCCATCCTGGATGGACCACGCGCTGCTATATAATTTTAATACCACCTTTACGGTCATGCCTGCACCTCCAGAACATCCACTGAATTCACTAAATCATAATACTCTGTTCTTTTGTTTTTATCCTCGGAACTTAACGTAACATCACTGACAGTGCATAGATGTGTACTTGCAGCTATTCCTAAATGTCAAATCACCGGGCGGGCTATAAAAGGGATAGCATAACCCTCAGAGCCAAGCTATGTACTCTAGTGAGTCAGGGTGCAACCACGTCAGCCTATACGGCCTCCTTAAAATCCTTTTTAAGGAGACTCAAAATTGGGCACTTCAGATTTTATTGAAAACTGACGTTTTTAAATTAAACGTGTCACAGTTTCCCTAGTCTCTAAGAGGGATGCTGGGCCAGTTAACCATTTTTCCACGTTGAGGGTATTGTCACACTCAGAAAAGTTGTCTCTGTAGCCAGCCACAGAGATGAGAAAATGCTGCCCTGGGTACAGCACCATCGTACACGACTGCCGTTTTCGTAATGACCAGCCTACGGCGAAGACTCAACAGATCTGGATGTCTAGCCACTTCGTGGATTGTGTTACTAGTGGTTGGGGCTCCACCGTACGTGCCCACCAGGTACCATTGCGTACCTGATCCACAGTATGGGTAGCCGTCTAATCTATATGCATTGCGACGTACATGCGCCCGGATAAGGAAGTCTGCAGTCCTACACTATTTCGGCAGAGGTTTCAAAATGAGGTTTCCTGCATTTCCTTAGTAGGTTTGACGTCTACTGGGATGGAAGTTACAATCACCCAAGAAATAATTACACTCGGGGTTAGGTAAGATCACGTGTTTATTCCCCATAGCCATAGGAATAGACACAAATGAATAAACATGGTGGCCCGTACTAACTCCTATCAATCAACTGAAATAGAATTAAACTACAGTAAACTAGGTGAAGGGGACCTGGGGCTAAACTAAACAAGAACAGATATGGCTAGGTGGCTATGATAACTGACCCTAACTAAAGGGACTCTGAGTTAACTAACAAAGTGGTAGTGAGTGTAAAGGTGGAGACAAAGACTTCTTCAGGGGTTGCTGGGAGAAGGTCTAGAAGACTTCTGGAAGGTAACGGTGGTCCTTCGTGAAGAAGGCAGTAGCAGAGAGCTCCAGCTCATGAGGTGGTGGAGCAAGCTGCTGAATATCAACTGGCGTTTCACAGAACTCTGCAATCGCCTACATGAACGGCTGGCTTCGGGTCCTTTGGCCAGTCAGGTATCTTCACGCTGGAGCNTTAGTGGCGCAGGCCGCATCCTCTCGGAGGAGGCTGGAAGTGCGGTTTATCTTGTATGCGGGTTGTATCACTCCCTTGAGCTTGGGAGCAGTGCTGGGCTGCTTGGCTGGCTTCTATCACAAGCAGGGGTGAGTAACTGATACCGGACGTCTGACACACTGGTGTAGACAGCATTGACTACCGTGTCCTTGGGTGCCTCTTGCCTAGGGGCGTGCAGGTGGGCTCTGGAAGCAAGTCGTCCTCTGGGTTCAAAACCCTGCTCAAGGTGATGTGACGTGATGAGGCGAAGTCATATTTAGTAATAATGTCAGTATGTGTCACGTGTTAATCGCCCTCCTCCGTTGCGATGTAGAGTCATCTGGTAGAATTATAGTGCGAGAGTGATGTAGCACTGCCATTCAAAATTGTCTGGGTTGACTTCTGTAGCGCTCCTCTTGTGTGTTGCTCTGTGCTCTGGTGCGCAGTGGGTTACTTTCCCTCTCGTAGTAGTAGCGCTGTCTAGTGCGCATGCTGGTCGGGCGAGTGGCCTGCTAATAGGTTTTACCTTCTGGAGAGGATAGCTGTCACGCGTAATGTACACGCAATGTACCGGTGTCTGGTGAATGCTCGCGTCCCTTCTTTATTTACAACAATCGTGTCGCTCGCACAAGTCAGCTGAAGGCCGTGTTTTATTTACACAACTTGACAAGAGTTTTAACCTGGAATAAACCAATTTACAGGCGTGCACGTGAAAAAAACTGTAGAACATTAGGCATGTATTCCTGTCCCACTCATGAGGGGTGTATCAACTTACTGTCTACCTGCCGTGACGCTGAAGGAATTTCCAACTGGCTCTGCTATGTAGCCTCCTAACTGGTCGCAAAGCAGGTAATTTTACATGTGACAAGTTTCTAGCTGGGCCAACTAAGCCTTTCGTCACTTACGCCAACTTCTACTTACTTAATATAAAACATGAGTTACCCTTGAAATTTACTTACACGATCAATTGTCCTACGGGCACCTACAAATAGTAAAGAACGTAGAGCACTCTAAAATATTACAATATTTACAAAAAAAATTCTGGTGTACTATTGTACACTTTGCATCACTGCAGTACATTTTCCTTCCTTATGGCTGTCTTTCAGAGTGGATTTCACTTGATTTCAGAAGTTTTTGGTTTACACAGGCGGCCTCTCTTCCTTCGTAAGGCCTCGTGCTGTGGATACGGCCACGTAAATTTTGCCGTGGGACGCCATGGTGACCCTTTAATGTCCTGGTTGACCTTGGGAGGCGGTGCGGCAGGTGCGGGGAGGCACCTCCCTCGTTCGGCTGGTTGTAGGTCTGCTGCTGGGCTCATCGGGGTCGTCCTCGGCGCCAGGCACCGAGGCATGATTGGTGGTCCCCTCCTCCTGGAGGGACGGTGTTTCGGTAGCAGTCAGAGGCAAGGACTTCTCTGTTATCCCTGCCCCTCGGCTCTGCTGGGCCTTCCGGCGTAGAGGCCTGGTTGGTAACCAAATCCTCCTGGTTGGACACGGTCGGTGTTGCTGTTCGAGGTAGGGGCTCTTCGGGCACCCCTACCTCGTCAACGCAGCAGAGCTCATCCTTCTCGGGAGCTGGGTTAGCAGCTGGTGTCTTGAGGCTGTCCGGTGTACAGACTGTAGGTAACCACATCCTCCTGGGTGGACATGGTCGGGGTTGCTGTCTGAGGCAGGGGCTCTTCGGGCTTTCCTACCTCGTTGACGCGACTGCGTTTACCTTCCTCCTGGATGGTGCTGGGTGGTGGGGCCGTCGGCGAAGCTCCCTGTTCAAGGGGCTCCGCCACGAGAGTTTGGACCCGGACGGCGACATACGGCCATGCTTGGCGGCCACTTTTCTGACAAAATCCGTCGGGGTCGAGGACAGCGTCCTGTCTGACACCGCTCCTCGAGGTACTGGTTGTTCATTCCTCACTGACGTGAGCTGGACACTCTTCTGGTAGACTGGCGGACTGCTTGCTCCCGGGTGGCTGGAGGTTCGACTTTGTCCTTTCATCCTTCTTAATCACTCCGTCGTCCGGTGCTTCTACTTCTAGGTCCTAGGATCCAGCAGGGCAAGTTCACATGACATTTTCCTGGCATCCCACGACTGTTTAGGGTCCTTCACATTTGTCTGCTAGTCCTGCACTAAACTGTCCTTTAGCCTTGCTGAGCGGATGGCTTCCGAGTAGCCCAGCTTTGCCCATCCAGAATCTTCTTACCTCTGTACTTGGCTGTGGGTATTTTAAGCGATGTACTGGTTTTGAGCGTTACGCACCTTCGTGGTCCAGGCTAGGGTGTCCAATAGGGTAGATTTCCCCCCCCCCCNGATTGGGCCATTTGCGAAAAGATGCTCTATACCAACACAATGAAAACTGTTATAACAAATATACCGAATTGTTTTGTTTTATACTGCCCCAAGAACTGGAAAGATCGTTAAAAAAAACACTAAAACTAGTGTACGTTTAAGGGTCATTTTACTTAATTTGAAGATCAAAATTATATTTTTATTTAACTTTTTATTACATATAGAAGATGTTACAATAACAATAAAGTCCAAAAACACAGTTTTTTACACAAAATAGAACACAACGAGAAGGAGATTTATTTAAAAAAAATGCAATATTACAAAATTTTGTAATCTCTTTTTGTATTAAAAACGGGCATTATTTGTTGAGATTATAGTCNAAGGAGATTTATTTAAAAAAAATGCAATATTACAAAATTTTGTAATCTCTTTTTGTATTAAAAACGGGCATTATTTATCGAGATTATAGCCTTGTTTTAATGAACCCATCTCGTCTTAAAGGGCCACAGACAGCGGCTGAAGCTTATGTAACGATTTTGATGCATTTTTCAGTCGCTTGCGTGTGGCAAGGAAACTTTTTGATTCTGGACAAAATTATTTCGTCAATGAGGCTTGGATTTTCAATGCACTGTGAAATTAATTCATTGCTTATAAATTTTGTAAGAGGAGGCTCAGTTAGGATAATCTCATTCCAATTGATGAGGTCTGGATAATTTTCGGATTGAAAATCAAATTTAGGCAGCACGAACTTTCGGATGTTTGAAAGTGTGGCTCGTCGTGCTTTCAGTAATCTTCGTAAGGCTAGAACTCGTAATGTCTCGCTTTCATAAGCCAACATGGCTATTAAAATATTCTCTGGGTGCCCAAAAAACCATTTCTCTGTATGACAGGATCAACTATAGCTTTTAAATCTTGTCAAATACCTGGAAAGCTGAATGGTCTTGTGTAAGTGCCTAGCGCCTTAGATGCAAAGTGGTTGCGTTTTGATGGAAAACCACATTGGGGCATATACTTTTATTATAAAATTTGTTAAAATTAACAAATTGGTAATCGGCTCAGAGGAAGAAACATACAAACGAAGGATTCTGTTAGCAGTTGTGAGTCCCCGGGAATGTACGATTTTGCCAGGATTTTTCTTTGATAAGCTTTCGAAACACAATCCAGAGTTTATAGCTTGACACATTTTGTATAAGTACAGTTGGTCAGTACTCAAATCCTTACTGTTTGTTACGATAGGTAGAGTGCACTGGATGGTTTGAAACGGAACCACTGGAAGCTCCTCGCAAACCTTGAATGCTTTTCCGATGGGTCCTGTAAAACTTATAGGTTCAGTGGTAGAGCCATCAAGTTTCTCGAACAAGTGTCGAAACGGCAGTTCATTGGCGTGCAACTGGCAAATGCACCACTGTAGCGGTTTTCCAATTTCTATTTCAAGTTTTCGAATAATACCCTCTTGGCTACCTGTATTAACAACAGTTCCATCACACCCGATTACAGTAAGCTTATAGCATTCAATGTTTTTCCTGTCTAAGAACTCCTTTATTGTTTTACTTACTATTGCTGCTTTTCCTGGTTCTTTAACTAAGCTTATATGCTCTTCCATAATTATCNCTCCTTTATTGTTTTACTTACTATTGCTGCTTTTCCTGGTTCTTTAACTAAGCTTATATGCTCTTCCATAATTATACTTCTCCTGGAATCTCTCTTACTAAGCGTTTTATCTTTGCAGCCATCAAAGTATAATCCAAAATTTTGATTTTCCGAATTAAGTGGTGCATCGGTCAAAATGGTCCTCTGCTTCTCATGGGCTCTTCTTATTTTATTTCGGTCTACATACAACGTCTGACAAATTTGCCTCCGAAATAACCCCCACACTTTGGANCTCCTTTATTGTTTTACTTACTATTGCTGCTTTTCCTGGTTCTTTAACTAAGCTTATATGCTCTTCCATAATTATCCTTCTCCTGGAATCTCTCTTACTAAGCGTTTTATCTTTGCAGCCATCAAAGTATAATCCAAAATTTTGATTTTCCGAATTAAGTGGTGCATCGGTCAAAATGGTCCTCTGCTTCTCACGGGCTCTTCTTATTTTATTTCGGTCTACATACAACGTCTGACAAATTTGCCTCCGAAATAACCCCCACACTTTGGAGTGTTGCCGAAACAATGGCAGCTCCAGTTCTGTCAGAAACGCCAAATCTATCCAAAGTTATGGCTATTGCACTAAGATCATTAATTTTTTATGTCTGGGGTTGTTGCGTTCGTTGTTGTGGTGCCTGCGGTGTTGTCGTTTGGGGTCAAAGTGTAGGGTTGTGCATCACTGGTTAATGGCATAGGCTGTTTTGAGGTTGAAGAACTGGTAATTGTTTCTTTATATTCCTCAAATCTACGTTTGCGACTAATACTTCCCTGATTTTTACGGGTAGTTTTAAAATCAGTATTACCTATTGCCATCTTTCTTTCTTTCTTTCCTTTGATCCACCAAAAACTCTCTTTCCTTGACTGGTACTTTGAGATGTTTTTCACAATGACACAAATCAAAACACTTGCATTTGCATGCTGAAATGTTAAAAAGACACTTTGAATCATTCGCAAATCGCTCGATTTGATTCTTAAAATTTTTCACTTCTTTCCTTGAACTATATGGCTTTAACAAATTCCTATACTTATTGTGATATGCCTTTATTTTCTTCATGGCAGCACAATTCCCTATAGTTGGTATTAATGCAAGCTGCCACCTTTCAATCACTTTTTCTAAGACTTCTGCACACGTATCACTCACTAAATTTTTATATTGATTTGATTTATTGCGACTAATCCATAAATAATATAACATAATGTCCTCGTATCTTGGTAAGGTATTAAGAGGGGATTTACCTCTTAATACCTTACCAACATACGACATATAACATTTCTCCGCAACACTGCCATCACAAACACCAAGGAATTTCAACGAACTTATTACAAAAAATTGACAAGCGTCTGACCAAAACAATAGTTCAATAAGTAATATTTGAGGTTATGTACGCATGGGATTAACGGGGTTGCAGGGGTTCCCCAATGCAAGATATCGCAAAGAAAGCGCGCAATAGGTCAAATTAGATTCTTTCTTATGCAATTTCAAATACTTTTGTTCGATTTAAGTCTGAAATTGTGTCTGGGAACAGGAGATTAAAAATCACGGAATTTCAAGTTTTTGTAAAAAATCAAATGGCTTGGGGCAGTATTATTTATTAATATTTTGGCAAAATATTTTGTATGTAAAACGTGTTGCCAATGGAACATCTTTCCCGCACTGGTCCATTACGAAAAAGAGATAAAAAATTTTTTCATACATACAACGATCCACCCTAGTGTCCAGTCTGACATCTGGCTGCGGCATTACAGTGGGGGCTTGTTCCCACTGCCAGTCACCTGGACGGCGGAGATTTCGTCCCAGGATGAGCTGGCTGGGGCTGGTGTTCACTACCTCATTTCTCCTCCTAAGGATAAACCAGATATTAGACAGGTGCTTGTCCCAATGGAAGTGATCATCTTCCACACCACGACTGACTCTCTTCTTGAGCTCTTGGTTTCTCCGTTCTGTGGGATTAGCATGTGGATAATATGGGGGAGTCGTCCACGTGTCTACCCCCATGAGTTGCAGGCGGTCTGCCATGTGACTGGTAAATTGGGTGCAGTTGTCAGTTAAAGTGGCTTGCGGGTATCCTCAGCGGGAAAATATTTTTGTTTCGAACTTTTGCACTATGTTTAGAGTTTCTTGACTGGGAAGTGGGAAGACGTCTTACCCAGCGGGAAAACTGGTTGGTCACCACTAGTAGATATCTGTTGCTCCTCTTGCTCCTTGGATAGGGGCCCATTAGATCAGCTGCTAGGCGAGTTCAGATGGTGTAGGATCAACAGGGTTTTTCCCTTGGCTGGGGCTCGGGGTAAGCCTTGCCACGACAACACACCCTGTAATTGTTCACGTATTGTCGTCCCACGTATATCTCTTACTTATGTCCGAAGGTTTCTTGATGTAGGGAAGACCGGCTTCTTGGTGGTCGTGGTGGTGTGGCAAAGGTTGGCCCTTAGGTCGCATGGGAGCCAGATGTTCCACTGGGCAATGTGCTGTCCACTTCGAGAGAAGACGTCATCTCTTAGTTCAAACCTCTCGGGTACGTCCTTTAGGATGCGCTAAGCGTCCGGGTCCTTCTGTTGGTAGAATCTTATCTGGTATTGACTAAGTTGCAGTTGGAGAAGTCTGATGCACACTTCAGGGCTTCTAGGAGGGGCCAGAGGAGGGGTCATCCTTTCCCATTCCTTGTGCTCTTTGGTGCCCCGTCGAGGTCCAGCTGGCAGGTCATTCGTTCTGCCTGGGCAGTGTTGCACTTTGAAGTCGAACTCTGTGAGAAATATTTCCCACCATTCTAACTTGGCTTTGGCGTTTGACTCACGTAGCCATTGGAGGGCTTTGCTGTCGGTACAGAGTATGAAATGTCTTCCTTCCAAGTGGTACCAGTATTTTCACACCGCCCAGATTACGGCAAGGCATTCTTGTTCATTTATGTGGTACTTTTGCTCTGTGGAATTTAGGCAGGTGCTGGCATAGGCAATGATTTGGCTGACCGGTGGGGTCCTCTTGGCATACTACAGCGCCTAGCCCGTTCTGACAGGAGTCTGTCTGCAATATAAGGTGGTTGTCCCCTTGCGGCCTGTGAGTTGCTCTATGTGCTTCGCTTCAGGTTTCTAAATGCGTTGCGGTGTTCTTCTTCCCACCGTCATGTTTCCTTCTCTAAGAGGGGGTTGAGCAGCGCCATTTGTTGGGTGACGTCGGGTATGAAGTCATGCATCGAATTACACAGACCCACAAAACGGCGCTGCTGTTTCTTATTACTTGGTTCTTCCGCATCTTCTATGGCTCGTATCGAGGTGGTTTGGGGGTAGTTCCCCTCTGATGTGACGTGACCCAGGTAGTCAATAAGAGTCTTTCCAAAATGGCTTTTGGAGAGTACAGGTTAGGCCATGCAATTGAAGTCTTTCTAGTACCATCTGGCTATGTTCGCAATGCTCTTCCCAGGATTTCAAGTACACAATTATGTCGTCTAGATATGTGAAACAGAATTTGNGTTTGAGGTGGTGTGGCAGTACCATGCTATAGTAACCAAGCCCTTCACCGCACCGTCTCTAGAAAGGGTGGATGACGCGTCTCTTATAGCCTCTCCCCATCCATGGCGACCCAAGGCTACTCGTGCCTCCCCTGTTATTGCAGATTGGGCTCCACCGCCCGTATCCCTATGGGAACCAGTTTCCTCGTGGCTGGTAAGGGGTATCTGCCGTGATGGCTTAGGCCGATAGTTGGTACCTAGGCCCGACCACTTGGCAATCAGGCCGATGGGGCCCAATACTGGAATTTCATGGTGAAGAAATTCTATAGTCTTGTGAAAGTCAGTGTCTGATGACGGCTCCTCCAACTGCACTGCTGGTGGTAGGAAGTGGTGGCAATGGTTTGGAGGCTGTGATGATAGCATGGAAGACTTCTGGAACCTACAGGTCCAGATAAAGTGTAACAATAACAAATCTTCCATTCCGAGCGAAGGCTGCTCTCTCCGATTTTGGCATTCCCCCAGGAATCTAGGAAGTATGCCGCTCCGAGTCAATCGTACTCCACCCTTCTGGTGGGCATGCGGATCATTGGTGGGGCGGTCGGACATTGAAAACACACTAGTGCCATAGCAAATAAGTGGGAGCACGGGCTGATCAGGTTAGCCCCACCAGAGGATCTCTCTGGTGTATCGATCACTAGTGGTTGGACTCGTGCTGGCAGTGGTTAATTTCGTATGCTGGAGGGTGTCTGGAGAGGTTCCCCCTCTCAAAGAAAGACCAGGCAGTGAGCGGCAACCCGCTCCGGTTGTGTCCTGGTAAGACACTAGCGGTATGGATAGAACCCCGGCCAGACTACATGCTTGATTTCTGAGGGTGAGGGTCTCAGAACCCTTGCGGAAGGGTGTTCTTGGCCATACTGGTGCATTTCTCTCAAGGCTGGGAGCGCTACGTAAAAATATAAAAGTACGAAGGCAGAGAGGCTATAGTATGCGCATATATATATATTTTACACAGAGGTGACAAAAGTTATGGGATAACAATATCCAAATATACAGATGGCAGTAGTATCGCGTACAAAATGTATAAATGAGCAGTGCATTGGTTGGGCTTTCATTTGTAGTCAAGTGATTCACATGAAAAGGTTTCCGACGTGATTATGGTTGCACAACAGGAATTAACAGACTTTGAACGCCGAATGGTAGTTGGAGCTAGATGCATGGGACATTCCATTTCGGAAATGGTTACGGAATTCAACATTCAGAGATCCATAGTATCAAGAGAGTGCCGAGAATACCTAATTTCAGGCATAACCTCCCCCCATGGACAACGCAGTGGCAGACCGCCTGCACTTAATGATCTAGACCAACGACGTGTGCGCAGAATGGTCAGTGCTAACAGACAAGCAACACTGCGTGAAATAACCACAATAATCAATGTGGGACGTATGACAGACTAATCTGTTAGGACAGTGCGGCGAACTTTGGCTGTACTGCGCTATGCCAGCAGAAGACAGATTCGAGTGCCTTTACTAACAGCACAACATCGCCTGCAGTGCCTCTCCTGGGCTCGTGACCATATCGGTTGGACCCTAGACGACTGGAAAACCGTGGCTTGGTCAGATGAGTCCCGATTTCAGTTGGTAAGAGCTGATGGTAGGGTTCGAGTGTGGCGCAGACCCCACGAATCCATGGACCCAAGTTGTCAACAAGGAACTGTGCAAGCTGGTGGTGGCTCCATAATGGTGTGGGCTGTTTTTACATGGAATGGACTGGGTCCTCTGGTCCAACTGAACCGATCATTGACTGGAAAGGGTTATGTTCAGCTACTTGGAGACCACTTGCAGCCATTCATGGACTTCATGTACCCAAACAACGATGGAATTTTTATGGATGACAATGCGCCATGTCACCGGGCCACAACTGTTCGCGATTGGTTTGAAGAACATTCTGGACAATTCCAGCGAATGATTTGGTCACCAAGATCGTCCGACATGAATCCCATCAAACATTTATGGGACATAATCGAGAAGTCAGTTCGTGCACAAACTCCTGCACCGGCAAAATTTTCACAATTATGGACGTCTATAGAGGCAGCATGGCTCAATATTTCTGCCGGGGACTTCCAACGACTTGTTGAGTCCATGCCACGTCGAGTTACTGCACTTCGCCAGGCAAAAGGAGGTCCGACACGATATTAGGAGGTATCCCATGACTTTTGTCGCCTCAGTGTACATGTGTTGCGATTTACTGAAATCTGCCAGTACCTCGACTGTATGTCTAGGGTACTGAAGATGTTGGCTTCTCCTATATCCCGGAGCGTGGGGGTTAGGTTAATGGCCGGAGGTGCGATAGGATGCGTCAAGTCGTTTAGGTCCTTGTAATTTATGCAGAATCTCAACTGTCAGTCTTTCTTCGGGACTAGCACAACCTGGGAATTGTACGGCGAGTCCAACGGTTCCACAATCCCCTGCTCAATCACCTGGACTTGCATCATAATGAGGTGTCGCCTCCTAGCGGACAAGTGCTAAGGTTGTTACATTTCAGACAATCCACAAGTCTGCCATTAATATGATGGGTGCCGTTTGTAACATTCCATTTTAATTACCATGTTAAAATTTTCCGTTTTGGAATTATACTTTTATCTTTAAAAATTTAACGACTTATTTCATTTTATATTCTCAAACACACTAAATAATTCCTCCTTATTTAATTATAAATTCTTCCCCTTAAAAANGACTTATTTCATTTTATATTCTCAAACACACTAAATAATTCCTCCTTATTTAATTATAAATTCTTCCCCTTAAAAACATTCTGCTGCAATTGGTTTAATAAAATTCATCCTTTTTTATTATCTCATAAAAACTTGTAAATATCAAAGTCCCTCTTTGGAGGAGGTAAGAACTCTTCTAAAGAAAAAATTAGTTCTATTTTACATCTGTCTTGCTCATGTTTTCTCCTGTCCTCCGATTGGCTGTCGTCTGACCATGACACGTGTGTCTGCCAATCAGCAATGGTGAGACTAGACAAGAATTAATTTTATTAAGTAGTTTTGTTGCTTAATAAATATTTAATACTGACTACCCTCTACGAAAGAAATGAAAAATAAACAAAATAATAATACTGAATACTATCTAGAAACAAATGAAACATGCACACACACACATGATCTCTATGTCAAATAAACTATTAAAATAATCAAAGATTATACTGTTAATTCACATAATAAAGCATAATTTGTAATAATCTTAAATTAATGGACAACATCAAGTACTCTGTAATCATAGATAATGAAAATTTCTGACTAACTGTAAACAAACCTCGAAAATCTGCAATGTTACAAGGTCTGTTATAAATGGGCACGTCAGTGGTGGGCCAAATTTAATGTTGAATACTACGCGTCTGGCGTGATGATCCCCCTTGGCCGAAAGCTACATCGTGGTCGGCCAGTATCTGTTGCAGCTGGGCACATTCTGGTTCTTCTAGCTTGTGATTAATTTCCTCTGGTGCTATCGGGGGTGGGATCACTGCATTCGGACTGACTGTGCTCCCAGTTGACAGTCAGCTTATACTTCTCCCCCTGATACATACGTTGCCAACAGTGATCCATAACGCACTGTTATGTAGCCACTGTTGCCCCAAGATTACTTCCTCTATAATATTGGGCGAAACTACGACTGCGGTCTGGTTATGATGGGCCATATGCACTATGCAGGTTTGCGGGCGAAGTTAAGCTCATTGCACAGGGGTGAGCAGGTTACATTTTTATGAAATTTCCTATAGTTGCGGAGTCTATGAGGGAGAGTGCCCGATGTCCATTAATTTTGACTTTTATGTGCGAGGCATCTGGTGGGCCGTTTCTTCGGCTAATGTTTGGATGTAGACTGGCCCGTGTTTCTCTGATGGTGTGGCCTGCTTCGCACCCCAGTTCTGGCATTTCCCAGCTGATTGGGTCCTTCGTTCTCCATCCCGCTGCGAGAGTTTGGGCAAGCCTGTTGTTCCCCCTTGCCCTGCTTGCCACCTGCCAACCGGCTTGACTGGGTAGTCCCGGTGAAAGTGCCGCTCCAGACAGAACCAGCACTTAGAGTGTGCCTTGGGAGGCGGAGGGTTCCCTTTTTAGCTCGGGCAGCTTAACTGCTTCCTGGATTTTACTACTATGTCTTGTCTAAGATGGTCTGCGCCTTGAACTTTCGCTTTGCCTTGCAAGCCCTCTCCACTAATTCATCAACATGTGGCCTGTGAAGTCGAAGTAGATTATGCTATCTCGGAAGCTGCATACACATTATATTTTGAACAGAACTCTCATTCCTTAGGGAAAAATTCTGCGATGCAGCTGTACTTTCCTCATTATAAAAATTTCAGCCTCTTCCTTGATGGCCTGGGTTCTACTGTGGAACTCCGTAGTTAAGTGCGCCAAATACTTCCTAACCAGAAAACTGGGTGGCAAGGCGTAAACAAAGCTGCCCACATTCTGTAATAACCTCCCCATACTTGTAACACCAGTCCAATGAATTTTTTTTTTTAAACTCCTTTTGGGTTTTGACAAACAATTGTTTAACTGGGACCTTGTTTCCACCACACTCTCTCGCNCTTTTTTTTTTTTAAACTCCTTTTGGGTTTTGACAAACAATTGTTTAACTGGGACCTTGTTTCCACCACACACTCTCGCATTCCTGTGTGAACACTACCGGGTCCTATTATGATCTTCCCACAAATTCTGGTAGTTGGGGGCCCGTCGCTACTCTGGGTGGACAATATGCTGTGTTGACTGCCAGGATTTTTCAGCCTGTATTGTGCCGTGCGCTTGCACAACTCGCATCTGCATACAAAATACAAAGCCCGGCCTGGTGATCCTCTCATTCGGCCAGCCAATGCATAAGTGGTGAAACATTCGCGCACAAATAATACAAAACTGTGTTTACGCCCTATCCTGCACAAGCAAACCAGCTACAGTAGGCAGTCTGGCGAGTCAGACATTCATCACAGAGGTATTCCAGCCCAACAGTATAACGGGGCTCATCATTCCACTCTAAGAACAGTTAGTAAAATTATTCTGGCAGTGGGCACAACTAAAAAAATTTACCCCCACTCCAGGGCATGTGGGTAGGTTGCACCTTTCGGTTTGGTTCTTCATGGCTACGTCCATTGCGGTGGCGGCTTTGCCTTTGTCAGCATCGCTCAGATTCGACAGACATTTCTCGGCTAGTTAAATTGAGCGCCACAGGGTGCAAATTCTGGTTCTCTTAGGCCTGTACTAAGGGCTGGCGATGCCCAGTGGTATGGAAGCCCCAGTTGTATACGCACTACAAGCAGGTGAACCCTCGCCGGTGATCTTGTGGGGTGGGTGGAAGAGGGAGTTGCAGGGGCCTGGGAGGTGAGGCCGCTCAAGTTGTCTGGTGGCTTGAGCTTGTTCCTGTGGAGATAGACTGCTAAGAGCAGATGACACTGGGTGGCGGAACAATTGGCCAGGTTCAGAGGCAGCAACTGCCCTCTTTAACTCTCAACCTTGCACTACTTCAATGGGTGAAGGGCAACTTGGTAGGTAAAACTGTCTACCACCAAAGGAAGAGCAGGCGACGAGTTCCCTAGCTATATGTGGGGACAGTCTGGTCTAGGCCACCCAGGCTGAGTCCTATTGCTCCAACTGGCGAAGATAATGCAGTGGATGTAGCAGTGGGCTGATCGGGATGTCTAGCTGAGTCGTGGTGTGTGGTCCAGAAGGAGTAAGGCTGCCAGAACCAGTCGTGTCACTCCAACCGGTGAAAATAGTAACGCGGTGGATGGCTTGGGTTTGCTGATCTGGATGTCTAGCCGCTTTGCAGATTGGGTAATTAGTGGTTGGGGCTCTGTCGTATGTGCACACTAAGATACCTTTGCATACCTGGTCCACAGTATGGGTGGCCGTCTAATGGGTATGTATTGTGACGTGCATGCGCCCGGTTAAGGAAGCCCGCAGTACTATGCTATTTCGGCAAAGGGATTTCAAGACGCGGTTACCTGCATTTCCTTAGTAGGTTTAGTCTACTGGGATGGAAGTTACAATCGGCCTAGAAATAAGTAGGCATGTGCGAAGGTAGTTTTTTTAATGCGAAGTGAAGTTTAAGCGAAGCTTGCATCATGCGAAGGAATTTCAAAGAAAAATCAAAGTCGAAGGATTAAAAAATATATATATATTAATTTATAGTAGGCTACAGTTTTCAAGTGTATTAAACTCATTTGTACTGTTACTGCCAAAAAATGTATGCCTACTAAGACACTGAGCAGTGGAATAATACGTATCCTATCATGTACTGCAAAAGTGAAATAGAAAGTATTCATTATACATGTAGATACCTACAAACTTTATAAAAACTACCATACTCCATATATCCAGTCCCATTTGGCACCACCACTGCACACTGATTTCAATGGGCGACTATCAACATTTGGCCTCTTCCCTTTCCTCCTCCAAGAACCAAGAACCCTTGTCAATATCAGGCTAGATAGTAAACTTGCTAGATTGTGGTGGCATTAGGACCTCGGAGCAAGAGAGTTGAGCCACTTTCACTGCTTACAAGGAAATGGTGCAGTTCTTCCAAAATGACGTATCAGCTGTGGTACGCACGTCAGCCCAACTCCCGCGCTTGATAAATGCGCTAACTGTTATGAGATCGCTGCACATGTCAAAATTGTAAAGGCAAAGAAATGAATTTTACGAGACAGAAATCCACACTGCATTTGTGTTATGTTATGGTCGGTCACCCTCCTATTAAACATCCTTCCACTGGCGTGTGTCAGGCATTAGGTCTTGTTCGCCTAACGAGAGAGAGAGGGAGAGAGACAGAGGGAGAGGGAAAGCCAAAGGAAAGCATGGGGCTGTAAAAACATTCACTCCCTCCCCTTGCTGGAGACCGACCCCCATCAATGTCTAGCTGGTAGATTATCTCAGCAGGGTGGAGTTAGGATAAAAATTACAAACTTTCTTTTAAAAGCAGTTTAAGTTGAGCATATCTTACATTGACAATTTCCTTTCCCAGCTTGTGGGGCTTCCTTCCACGGGAAAACTTCCAAAAGGCCAGCACAGCTCTACCACAACTCTTAACGGGAATGTAAATCATTCATCATTTTCACATCAGATATTCGAAGTTCGAATACTAATAATTCATAAATTACTATTTACAACAACTCAAATTTTTTAATATCCGCACACCCTTATTAATGATAATGGCTGCTGGTTTTGATACTAATTTCAGTGGAAAAAACACCGAAAATCTTTGACTACTTTTCACTCTAAGATCTTTTAATTCAAAGATATGAAGTCGAAGGTACAAAAGTTTTCGATTCTACTTCGAAAATGTGAAGCTTCGCACACCCCTATTAGTAAGTATTCAGGGTTAGGTAAGATCAAGTGTTTATTCCCCAGAGGAATGGACACTGTGGCTCATATTAACTCCTAACTATTAATGAACTGTAAAGGAAGTAAACTACAAAAAACTAGGCAACTGGGACATGGGGTTATACTAAACAAGAGCAGATACAGCTACGTAACTATAACTGACCCTAACTATTCTATGCTGTTGTCTAAAAGGGACTCTGGCTTCACTGCCAAAGTGGGATAGTGAGTGTGAAGGGGGAAACAGACCATCAGGGGTCGCTGGGCGAATGTAGCTGTCCATGAGGAAGGCGGTAGCAGAGAGCTCCAGCACACGAGGTGGTAGAGCAAGCTTCTGAATATCAACTGGCGTTTTGGAGCTCTGCCGCAAGCCTAGGGGCAGCGCTAGGCTGNCATCAGGGGTCGCTGGGCGAATGTAGCTGTCCATGAGGAAGGCGGTAGCAGAGAGCTCCAGCACATGAGGTGGTAGAGCAAGCTTCTGAATATCAACTGGCGTTTTGGAGCTCTGCCGCAAGCCTAGGGGCAGCGCTAGACTGCTTGGCTGGCTTCTATTGTGCGGGGGCGAATAACTGACACATGACTTCTGACATACTGGTGTAGACTGCCTTGACTGCCATATCCTTGGATGCCCCTTGTCTAGGGGCGTGCAGGTCGTGGGTTCAAAGCAACTCATCCTTGGTTCAAACCCCATTCAAGGCAATGTGACGTGAAGATGAGGCGAAGTCGTATTTAGTAATGTCAGTACGCGTCGTACGTCAATATATAAANGCGTCAATATATAATTTTTTTTTTTTAATGCCAGCACTATTTAAACAGTTGAAGAATGTAAACAATTTCACGCGCGCGCACAAGGAAATATTTTTTTTTACAGTAAAACACCACTTTCACAAACTTAAAGTTAACAAAAATTTCATTACAACACTGTTTTGCTCCCAACAAAAGCCTATGCAATACAATGGATTTTTCTTTCACTTGGACAAAATTTTACGTTAAAACTTCTGGCATATTAATAAAATATTCACCTTAAACACTGTTCGTCTCAATTCCATATTAAGTTTTCTGATATTTTTCTTCCTGAAGATAACCAAACAATTTCGTAAAATATTGCAATGTTTACAGAAAAATGTGTCGCGGTCATGCAATAGCTATTCCACAGATGTTAACATAACTGGAGATGACATTACCATGGCAAAGTCTTACAAAATGGCATCTCGGTACAGGAAGCTCTAGTGGCACGGTGGGTGTGCAAACTGCATAGTGTCTTTCGCTTGCACTGCAGGCAGCAAGATCATTTTCTCATGTAAAGCATCTACAGTCTATGTGAAGTTTGTTTACAAGCAGCACAATTGTTATGTTGTTCTCGAATGTGATTAAATTACAGCACCCCTAACGTGCCATTTAAACTGCTTTGGTATGCTGTGACATTTAATAAAAGCTGAGTGAAAGNAAGCATCTACAGTCTATGTGAAGTTTGTTTACAAGCAGCACAATTGCTATGTTGTTCTCGAATGTGATTAAATTACAGCACCTCTAACGTGCCATTTAAACTGCTTTGGTATGCTGTGACATTTAATAAAAGCTGAGTGAAGGATTTTGCGATGCCATGCAGGTTATGTTGCTTTTTAATGCTAATTAACTGTCTGTCGAAGATGCATCATCTGCAAAAATTGCCGTAAAAAATCTTTGCAATTAATTTTGGTGAAAAAAAATTACTTGCGTGGTTTATATCCGTAACATATCCTACATTTATGCCAGAAATTTTTAGGTAGGCCTACTGCATTTTTGTAGAATATGGAACCATGTACAAGTTGAAATGTATGGTGTAAATTATAATAAACATCCAAGAAGAAATGAAATTATCAGTACACAAAATGTTTACAAGCAACTGGCTCAGCGCAATATAATTACAAAAAAAAATTTAATTTTCTTCTTTTNATCAGTACACAAAATGTTTACAAGCAACTGGCTCAGCGCAATATAATTACAAAAAAAAATTTAATTTTCTTCTTTTATTAAAATTTAAAATAAAATTGTTTTTTTGGCATGTAATTATGTCCCTTATGTTAAAATAAAGTAGTTAGTTTTGTAGCCAGAAATGTCTTACACCTCTCTCAAGATTACTATGTAGGTGCTTTCACTACAAACAACTTCACTATAACAAACGAGCAACATTTCAGGTCCCTTCAAGTTTGTTATAGTAGTGATTTTACTGTATATACTGAAAATATATGTTGTGAAAGTGTATAGAATTTGAAGAGATCATACTACAAAATTNTAGTGATTTTACTGTATATACTGAAAATATATGTTGTGAAAGTGTATAGAATTTGAAGAGATCATACTACAAAATTCTTTTACATTACATTGAGGGAACTAAATGGATTTAAAAATAAACACCACCTACAGTAGAAACTCAATTTTATGTATAACTAAGTAGGTCATACAAAATATTTGACAATCTGTAATACTTAATACAAATAAGTCAACATTTTCAAATATTTATTATTACAATCGTTATTAAATAGCCTGTGATGTGTTCACAAAAATTATTTATAATAAAAATCCCCTATGTTGTTTTTAAGCAAGCCTAGAAAACATTTTAGCAAAGGTTAAACTGTCGGGAAGTTTATCGTTAGCAGGGTATGTGCACATAAAAATGAGATTCTACAAATTGGACTCCTATAGTTTTCAAATAATTTTAAGTTTTTTCAAATATTTCCATACTTCACAACTTCAGTCATACTCAATTCAATTATCTACAAAATTATATTTATTACAATTATATAATACAGATGTAAATAAATTTACATGCAAAACAGCAGCTATAATAATATGCATCATTTCATGGCAAAGTTAGGTATAAACAGTCTGCCAATCACATACTAACATTAACTTGGTAGCAACTGTTCATCTCACTCGAGAGTTCTGTTAGTTCAAGGCACAAAGCAAATTGTCATCTTATGCCACAGCTCTTGCGATTACAGAACATTTTGCAGCAAAAAAATCGCAGCACTTTTTTTCTTGATTGAATGTTATTTTTGTTATTGACTATAAACATTTAAAGCTTTTATAAGCTCAGTGTATTTAGTTTATGTGCCATAATTTTTAAACATGCACAGCACTGAGTAAGTTTCTGAAATTAAAAGATTACATTTTAAAAACTTACAAAGTATCTAGGAAAAATAATATTTTCTAATACTGTCATGCTATTTTTAAATTTTATACACAAATAAAAAAAAACATATTTTATAAATTTTTTTTAAAAATGAAAATCCAAAATGCTATTATCAATCCTGTGCAAGTTTACATNAAAAAAACATATTTTATAAATTTTTTTTAAAAATGAAAATCCAAAATGCTATTATCAATCCTGTGCAAGTTTACATACATTGCAGGCACCAGAAACTCTTTACGTCTGGAGACGAGTCAGTATTCACTTGCCTTCCTGTTTTACATAATGGAATGCAATGAGCAAAGGATTCAAATGTGTAAGGCTTATCACATAGTTCAACATTTTCCTTATGTGCAAAATTATGTTATCTGAAATACGCTTTGGTTTACACTTGAGTTATTTTAATAACTCTCCCGTAACTTGTCTCTGCATCATTCATAAACTATACAAATTTCTCTCTTCAACAAGACATATATTATTATACTAGTGTTATCTTTTTGTACCATTGGTTATACCAGTTATATTTCTTACAGAGTAATGTTATTGGTGCGAAACTTAGCAGGTTTTTAAATTAGGTTCATCAGCAGCGTCCATCGCCGACAGCCTTGCATGGGAAATATCACAGAGGATATTGGGGCACAACGTGGGGTCCAAAAATTCTCTGGCCATGCACTACAAATCATGTTTCCAATGCAGTCTGGTATTATATTGCACTGAACTCATACATGCAGAGAAGAAGCAAAACACAACCGATCATGTCAACATGGTAACGAACAAGACATTGGTGGGAAAATTGGTTAGACCAAAAACATTAAAGCAAAGATCTGAATTATTAACAAACACAATTAAACAAAACAAAAATATTTAAAATTTAACAATAAACACTACTATACAGGTTCTAAAGAAATACATTTCACTTTCACTGTAACCCTTACAGTTAATTACAAACAGTATGGTATTTATCAGTCACTACAAGGAAGTCATTACAAGCAAACAGCAANGTAACCCTTACAGTTAATTACAAACAGTATGGTATTTATCAGTCACTACAAGGAAGTCATTACAAGCAAACAGCAATGTACCTGATACATGGTTAATTTAGCACTTCTGAAACATATTTTTAAGAAAAAAACCTTACCCCTAACTCTGTACCCACCCTTTATTCAATGTGGTTTATGCTCATTTTGCACACAAGATTAGGATTAGCATACTGGAAAACATATTTATATTCCTAACATATATATAGTAACGCTATAGTGGAGCATGGATAAAGTGAGTGGGTCCATTGCATTTTAAGTTAACACATGATGAAAGGATACTAAGGGCAGAAAAGTAGATCCTAAGTTGAGTTTTCGAAAGTGCTAACGGTGAACAGCCTATATTATAAACATAATTATCAGAACACCATGACCCACAATTCAAAACAAACATTTGCTGTGTCTGCATCATTGAAATACTTGAAGTCTTGCTGCCATTACAATACTTATAGCAAACTACAAACGTTTGTAGTTAAGTCACTGCAGCCAAAATCCAATTTATACATCTATTTACATAAATATTTCCTGACTTCAAATAATTTTACAAATGTACAATGCCAACCCAAGTGCTTAATAAACAGTGAATTAGTCTAAACCTCTCCAACCTTCCTCCAATTGTGTTAGACTGTACATACCAAGACTTTCCCAGAAAAAACTTCACCCTACACATACACAAGAGTCACTCAAACTGAATATCATTCACTCATACAATTCAAAATTCCATGCATTAGCTGACTGGAAAAATTTAAATAACATTATCTAATTCTTGCTGATCAGTACATTGTGTACATATTTATAACAAATGTGCAATCTAAATTACAGCATTTTATTTATAATTAAGAAATGTGGGTGTAAGAATTTTATGTGAATTTTCAGGGAAATGCTTACATACTTAACAAATGAGAACTGCAACTCCAACACTATGCATGAATCTGAAAGTCATCTTGACAACACACCTGGTGAAGTTGGCTGTGCAATTCCTTTGTGTGTGGAAGATGATGGCAAACACCAATTTAACAGTTAAGTTACTCCCCTTTTCACACTTCCCACAGATACTCCCATCAAAACACAATATCCTTTTTCTGAGACTTGAGTAAACATCACTTTCTCTGAACGGATCATTCGGCAGCAAAGTACACATTCTATCTACATTCGACAGGAGTTTCAGGCCACGCACACAAAGTCTTNGAACGGATCATTCGGCAGCAAAGTACACATTCTATCTACATTCGACAGGAGTTTCAGGCCACGCACACAAAGTCTTTAGGTCACCTCTGACCTGAAGACCTGATTGTACTGAAGTGAACCGCGGCCAGATTCCACCCGCTGGATTACTATCTACCATACGCTTTGCCTGCTGTAAGAGGAACCATCACCATTTAAAGCACGATGGCACTTTCCGATAGTATGTGGCAAACAGTGGAGAGGTTTGGACAGCTCTCAACATCAGTGTCTTGAGAGCCGATGCAGGTGATGCAAGGAGAGTATGGAGCAGNGTGGAGAGGTTTGGACAGCTCTCAACATCAGTGTCTTGAGAGCCGATGCAGGTGATGCAAGGAGAGTATGGAGCAGCACCAGAATTAAAATCCCAGAGAAAATCCGCCGACCAGCAGCATTGTCCGGTACAACTCGTAACGTGTGAAAATCCAGGAGTGACCCCACCAGGAATTAAACCACGTTCACCTTGGTGGACACAGTCTTTGTCCACATAAGTACATTCTGAGGTTTGCATACAAGTAAAACTCTGAGACTGTGATTAATGTTATTCAGGACCAGGGATAGATTGTAAGGTATTTAGTGGGTATAACTAAAGATTCATATTTCCTGAGCTTCACCACCACTCTTGAAACCTGCCCAGCTAAAATATAAAGACGAAAAAAATCCACGCTGTTCTTTACATTTTTGTCATACTGTAAATTAATATACAAAAGTGACACTAGAAATTCACTTAAACTTATTTAACAGTCATTTAATTTTTCATCACACTTCCTTCAATACTGTCACTTTCATAAGCCTAAGAATGCAATTTCCTGCCATTTTTATTGTGTGTCAAATGGACAGGTAATAAGAAGGATTTTCACTTGTCCATTCAGATTACCACCTGTCTCAGGCAGGCAGACCCAGATGCCTTTAAAGTCTAATGCTGTCGACTACTCTCAGCCAAGTAGCCACACCACAGCAATCTTAAGGGAGTCCATGGTATAACAGTTTAATTAAAGCACAGCAGCCTTCTATTAAGATCACCACGGGCACAAATGCCTTCTCTGCAGGACATCTTCCCCACCGTACGCTCCATGTAGGCAATAAAAATTTGCAAGCCTTCCTCAACCACTCTGTTGTACTGTACTCTAAAGCTATTTCCTTCCATATACATAAGCCGACTGCAAACTATCTCACCGATGATAAAATTGGAAAAGCACATACTGAATAAATGCATAAACATTCCCAGTAATGATGAAAATCCCATTTGGTGTAAAAGCAGTCACCAATGCAGTCAGATAGAAAAAAAAANATAAACATTCCCAGTAATGATGAAAATCCCATTTGGTGTAAAAGCAGTCACCAATGCAGTCAGATAGAAAAAAAAACCCAGAAACTCCCAAAATTTGAAGCAGCAATAGTAGTAATTAATGTTCACATACACTCAGTATGGTANAAAAAAAAACCCAGAAACTCCCAAAATTTGAAGCAGCAATAGTAGTAATTAATGTTCACATACACTCAGTATGGTACGAAGTTTTGAGGCTAATGACTACATAATCTTCCTCCAGGACACTGGAGCCCAACATTACTTGGTACAGTAAAGCCTAGATAATTCAAAATGCTCAAGGCTGAAACCTTTGACTTTGAATTACATTATTTCAAATCATCCCGTCTTAATTTGAATAGACAACTCTATTTTAATACCCCTGGAATAACTACCCTTTCCCTACGAATTGTTAACGTTCGTAAAATTGAGAGTTAACTAATAT
The DNA here is from genome assembly GCA_002778355.1 of Clitarchus hookeri. Classification (NCBI taxonomy): domain Eukaryota; kingdom Metazoa; phylum Arthropoda; class Insecta; order Phasmatodea; family Phasmatidae; genus Clitarchus; species Clitarchus hookeri. The sequence continues at coordinate 335,863 of NQII01000413.1, forward strand.
GTTATTGGTTGGGAAATGTATTTGTTTCTTTTGAAAATTGCGTTTACAATGCAGAAGATTAAGAATATTGGTATTTGCACTATTTAATCAAGTGCAACTTGCATTTTTCCTCAAAAAATAAGGCTTTCCAAATGGCACTGGTGACAACTATAGTCTACTATGCATGCTGATATATTGGGGTGGTCGCAAGTACCAATGCTGGTGCACCNTGGCACTGGTGACAACTATAGTCTACTATGCATGCTGATATATTGGGGTGGTCGCAAGTACCAATGCTGGTGCACCCTCTCACAAGATCTTATTTGCGAAAGGAAAACAGTTTGAATGAAATGGAGTACACAAAACTCAGCCAGCAATTTTTCGTTATGGGCAATTTACACCAACACTTATTTTGTATGACGAGGCCAAGATACAGGGAAGCAATAAGGCTGGTATGCATCACACGCCACACTGCATGTTTGCACAAGTCACTTAACTAGTGGGCAGAATTTTCGTTGTTATCTTGACCAACACTTTCAGTGGCAAACCTGTTTATTTTATGGCGAAATAACTGTGCTGCATGCAAGACTTTAAAAACATCTGTTTTCAGTTTTCCCCTTTTCCAGTTTCAAGAAATTTATAATAGGAACTACCGGTAGTCTTCAGACGTGAGAAGTTATACAAATGCTGTTCGTAGGCAGGCACCAAAAAATAAATCAATTTTAAAATTCAATTAATTTCACTTTAAACACAGCACACCATTAGCTGCATTGTAAGCAGAAGCTTTAAGTGTTAGCAGGAAAGTTAAAATTTTTTTTTGGAATACCACAGCAGAGATGCTACTTTAAGGAAAAGCGAGAACAGGTGAGGGAGTAGGGAAAGGGAAATACAATTATAAACTGTACGTACATGTCTACACAAAAATAGCTAGATGTGCATTTTGTGGTCCCAAAAATAAGAGACTATACCTATGGCCTAATGTTACCACACTACTATTTTTAACGGTAGTGCCACAATGTCGCACATTGCTGCAAAGCAATCCACCCCAGGCACTGCCAAGAGCAAGCACATAAAAAAAATTTTGCAGACCACTCCAGACACTGGCATTCTTTGAATGGTCTTTACTGTGACTAAAGCACTGTCACAGAGTGTTCGCTTTTAGTACAGGAGTCCTTTAATGGAAGACTGACCAAGGCATGGTTCATTAGTATATAGTTCAAACTGGTATTAATAGAGCACACTAGTGATACTGTGTGACAAACAGAAGTAAACAACTACACATGTTAAATACTATACTACGGCAATAAAGCACCATTTGAAGTTTGTGTGGACAAAAACAACCAATCTGAGAAAGTTCAATAAAGTTGCATATTTAGTTATATCGTAAACACAAGTGGGGTAAGAATTACAGAAGGTTACAGTTTTCGTTGTGTACAAGTTTTTTATTAAATAATTACGCAAAGTTGAATGGATTATTTATGAAGTATTTTTTCTGTAGAGACATCTTAAAACTAAGCTCAACAATTTTCTGTGCTCCAGAAAATAACNATTATTTATGAAGTATTTTTTCTGTAGAGACATCTTAAAACTAAGCTCAACAATTTTCTGTGCTCCAGAAAATAACTGAAAATAAAGTTTTGTAATGGAGTGCTTTCTTAACTAAAGTTGGTATTTTATTTAATTTGATAGTTTAGCATTCTTTATTTGTAAAACACACAGACAACATAAGACTTTAAAATTATTGAACTAGCAATTTGGGAATATTTTGTTAACTAAATGTGTGTACATTTGAAAATGCATACTGCTTAACTATATTTTTAACTGGAAATTTGATTTTTTGCAGTTTTGTATTTAGTCTTACGTCGCATAGTTATAAGCCATTATAATACTGATTTAGTGAGCCAAAATTTTTTAGTAATGCTAAAGTGCAATTTAGAACTAGCATTGTTAGTTCGAACTCGCCACGTGAGAATTGCATTAAATTACACATGTTTTAACACTGTAGGCATACCACATACTGATTAAGTATTGTCATTTCTTCCTAATATTTTATAGAAATAGCCTCATACTCAACTTTTGTGCAACTGATAATTTTTTTGATTAACTTCATGGNATTTCTTCCTAATATTTTATAGAAATAGCCTCATACTCAACTTTTGTGCAACTGATAATTTTTTTGATTAACTTCATGGTTTGACAGCGAGGACTCAGTTAAATTACAGTGGAACCAAGTTATTGCAAGTATGGCCTATAGCATCACGTAAGCCATTGCGATAGTTTTTAAATGCACCGTCACTTGCTCTATCATTTGAAAGGTACTTAATTACGTTTATAACACAAGTCTGTTAATGAAACCTTTCACTATAGTGATACAAAAATCTGTACTATTTTTAAAATGTTTAAACAAGTCTCATTGCAAGTGACATCCACCCATTTGCCATGCTCTAGCCAGTCTTTGTCAGTCTGTCGCGTGGAGTCACTCGCGCCCGAGGAGTGTGGGAAGAGATGTGTGCAAGTGTTGTGTTGCGAGGGGTTCAATCGGAAGTGGCGCTNGGGGGGGGGGGGGAAGTTTGATATAGACTAGGAGGCGGAGAGGAATGGTATGTACTGTGTAATGTAGGTGGGGCGGCAAAATGCTATCTGCCTACTGCTCCTCCTATGCTGTGGGGTAGGAAGACTGCTGCTAGCCGCTTCTCCACATGCCAGGCGTGTAAGGGTAAAAGCATGATTACTTCCAACAGTTGCTAGACAATGTTACATTGTTTATGATGGTTCGTGCATTTTAGCATCTTATGTTGAGAAGATTTAAATTGTGTGCATAGCTTTGTTCTTTTTAAATTATGGAGTGTGCTAATAAAAGAAAAATCCTTAACATTGCAACAAATTTCTAAATCATTTGCNTTGTTCTTTTTAAATTATGGAGTGTGCTAATAAAAGAAAAATCCTTAACATTGCAACAAATTTCTAAATCATTTGAGAGGTTTTCAAATGTACGTGCCTAAATAAACACCCTTTAGTTTAGTTCATTATATCAAAATCGGCAACAATATTTGTGTGTTGAATATTTTCCGCATCGGTACGAACAGCGACATGTATGGCATCTAGTTCTTTTGATGAAGTTAAAATTGAATCTTATTTCCGTACAAACAAAATTTTCCACTGCATCGTCAGAAAACACTTAAGAATAACCGCAAAAGAATGACATCTCACGAAAGACAAACTAGTCTCCCCCCCCCCC
>NQII01000413.1:339694-391930 GCA_002778355.1 Clitarchus hookeri
GGGAAATAGAGGAAAGTTCAGTGATATCCCAGCTTTGTGTGTGCGAGACAGAGTGATATAGAGAGAGAGAGAGAGCAATGAGTGAAGTAGTGCGCTGCTTGGTAGGCAACTACCTCAGGTCTCCTCCACAAACTTTGAGGGGAAGAAGAATGGAGGAGAAAGCAAGGTCATGCCTGCTGGTCGTTACATAATGCCGCTGTCCGACATCTGTATTTTATCTGTACTAACTTGTCTCTGCATACACACAGCTTCCAGCAGTCAAACACACTATCTACAAGGGCAAATACAACAAAAAAATTATANCTCTGCATACACACAGCTTCCAGCAGTCAAACACACTATCTACAAGGGCAAATACAACAAAAAAATTATAGAAAACTGTAAATTTAGTTATAACAGTAACTCACTAGAGCTATAATTTATTTTACCACTGTTGACTATCATAACATGGCTCCACTGTATTTAATTTCACTTTTAAAGCCATTTATTAGTAAATTCATGGAATTCAGGGGCTTAAACTGAAAAGGGGAGTGGGAGGAATGATTATGTTTTTTACTTAAATTNTTAGTAAATTCATGGAATTCAGGGGCTTAAACTGAAAAGGGGAGTGGGAGGAATGATTATGTTTTTTACTTAAATTGAAGTAAATTTCCGCATGACCCATCCATACATAACATCTGTGCAGGTAGTGCGTGCGTAACAGTTAAAGATATTCTTGAGTTGAGGTTTTATTTTAATTCGGGAAAGTAATACTACTTTACGAACCGAATTTGTTTTTGCAAAATCTGCAACTTGGCAGAGTTCTGTAATGTGAATCCAGAAGATGTTGAAAATGTACTAGTGCATAGTATAAAATAAGACTAACACACTGCAAATGTCCCAGAAAAACTATGTTTCACCATTTGAAAAGTTTGGAACTTTGAAATGCACAAAATGCTAGAATAAGTATTAATATGTTTAACAGCCCCATGTTAAACTATTACTCAACATAATTTTAGGAATGAAGTAATCATAGCATGTACTGACCACATGACCGCATTCGGTGAGCACACTGTGTCCCTCAGTTCTACCCCATCCACATTATAATCGTGTGACACACTGACATCAGGAGGCTGGTTCCTCTTGTCAACCATTTAAGTATTTTCCATACATATTGCCAGAAGCACACAAACCAAGATAATGTTTTTTTCACACTTTAACAGGACACCACAAATTGTTGATGCAATTTCATTCTGGAAAACCTTTTTTTTTTTTTTTTTTTTTTCATAAAGTTGTTGCAAAAATTTACAATGCATGCTATACACAAGTAAATACCACATTTTTGATTTTTCTGAAATAGTTTTTGTATTGTACTTTTGCTAACTTCTACTAATGTTATTTCAAATGTAAAAAAACTAGACTAAAGATCACAAATTGGAAAACTAAAATCTACTTTTGGCACAAACTACTGTACCTCTAATTGTTTTGTTTCTCCGATAAATATAAAGTTTCAGTTAAAAAAAAACCCGAGGGCCTGATAAAGCAGATAAAGGTAGACTGCCTGAGGGCCAGATAGAGGTAGACTGCAGTCTGTGAACTGGCAGAAGGGGGAGAGGTTGACAACTGTTGCTTGTTCTGACCAACTGGATGCCTGGCCGTCCATATATGGTCCGTCTCGTAAGTTGGCGAGATTCTGACAGTGAGTGAGTGGCAATTGATGTAACGAAACAAACAAAGTGTCATTTACAAAATCCTGTATCAGCTGATTCACGAACTAACAAGAGTTAATATTACGTTGGCTGTTCTGAGTGCACTGCCGATGCACATTAGAAAAGCAGAAAATACGCAATAAGAAAGAGTTCCCCGATAATATAATACATTTTATTTTAAGAGGTCACAAAACAGTGGTTGCAAGTGTTACAAACTGAACTTCGTGATAAAGCAGTATAGGTGTTCAAAATTAAATGCACAATAAAATAATCCGTATCCAAATGAAACGCATCTTCAAAACCTTTTAAGTCNCATGCTTTCCATACGTGCTTTATATTAATTCCAAAAACGCACAGAAATATTGCATAATATTTTTGAACTATTTTTTCTAATAACTTGATGAGATATAATTCTAATTTGAATCGTTCCGAGCCAGTACTAGAAGTACATTCAACTTTTAAAAAGACTATCTATTGAGTAATGCAAACGGCTCAAACCTCGCTCTGTCATGCCGTGCATGCCATCTATATGCTTTTTCCCGAAGCAATACCAGCTAGAGAAGAAAGCTTCCATGCTAACTAATTTACGAAGATACCAATAGTTTTATTTTTCCGCGAGCTCTGCATAATTTTTAAAGTAACATCTATTTTGTGTACCGCAATTTTGAGTACTAGTAAGTTCTATTTGGCCGGTAATCTTTTGTCTACGTAAATTATACACCATATTGTTCTCCCGAAAACACATTTCCTTGTTTCCGAAGAAAGTGGGACACACGTGAAAAGTTTAAGCAATTCTAACGTTATTCCATGTCACATATTTCCAACTCTCATATATTAGCTATAACTAGGGCCATGGACTTCTCGCGATAGCGAATAAACGACTATCAATGCGAAACAGTCGCAAAATTTAGTTTTTACGCAAAATATGGCATATCTGACTTTAATGCGTTAAATATAGCCACTTTTTCAGTAAAATTTTGTTTACAGTATTGCAAAGCAAACACGCACTCACATTTTAACACTAGGTGGCGAAATACCATATTCCTGCATGTATAGGCTGTACAATTTTACAAAAAAAAAAAGGCTACAGAAAGTTGGTTGAAACTTATTTACGAGATATTGACATTTAAAAAAAATTTAAACCCCCAAAACATGTTCAGAAATTGGTCTACAAACAGTACATTTTAATGTTTTATCTTAGTTTGTAAGAAGGTATAAAAAATGTGAACAAATGAATAGCTTTTCAATCATGCAAATCATTTATTCACTCATGTTCATAAACAAAATATCCTTTATCGTGCACACGTAGAAAGTAAACCGCCATAGATGCCGTACATAAGAAAATAATTACGCTGCTGTACAAGAGAAAGATATCTTACGTAGTTCACACGCCCGCCACCGCGCCACAAATGCACATTGATAGACGCCATTTTGTGTAACATGTTTCAGTGTTTTTGCTTTGTCACGATACCACCTGTGGAATATTAAACGCGGGACGTATATTTGTAAACGGTAATAATAAAATATTTAATCGTTCTGTTGTGCGAGGTAGAAAACATTACCATTTCGTATTTAAAAAAAAGGATAGTTCCTGGTGCTTCGTAATTCTTTGCCTAGTATAGATTATACACATAAGTTGACAACACTAGTTTCCACTGTTTTTATTTGGCANCGTATTTAAAAAAAAGGATAGTTCCTGGTGCTTCGTAATTCTTTGCCTAGTATAGATTATACACCTAAGTTGACAAAACTAGTTTCCACTGTTTTTATTTGGCATTTACTTTACTATTTATTTATGCGTGGGTTCCTGTTACGTGTGTTAACGTATTTTAATACTCTGACATTGTTTGACATACCATGAACAAGAATGGGATTTTAAAATTAATGGTTTCTTCATATTTGATGAACGAAACAAAACTATGTGTAAATACTGCGACAGCAGTGTTGAATGGCAATGCAAAGACACGTGCAAAAAATATGTACAAGGTGATTTGCACAAATGAACAAAAGAATTCTACCTAAAAAAAACTGAGCATTGTTAGCGCAGTTGATAGACGTCTGACAACGAAACAAAATAAACAAGAGTTTATAACAGACTTNAAAAACTGAGCATTGTTAGCGCAGTTGATAGACGTCTGACAACGAAACAAAATAAACAAGAGTTTATAACAGACTTCACGAAAATGTTGCTCGCAGCCAACGTACCTATTGAAAAGGCAGATGAGTACTTGAAAAATTGGCTTCGAAAATATGTACCAGGTAAGCATGTAAATGCAGGGTTTTCATCTATCTGTATTTGTTGTTTATATATTTGCACAGTGATTCACAGGATATCTTCCCACTTTATGAAAAATTATAAATCTTCATAGGTTACTATAAAATCAACATTTTATAAATGTCTTAAACAGACAATTTTTATTTAGTTCTTTGAAATCATGTTTCCAATGTAGGTCTGCGTGTCAAATTTCTAGGTTCCTTTTTTTATTGCTATAAAATATTGATTACAAATATAAACCAGAAAATACAGCAATCTGTCTGAATTTTCCTTACAAGCTTGTGTTAGATGGAATTATTAAGTTTTAAAAATAAACAAAGAAGTAGGCCTACCCATTTCTCACTTTTATTTCAGGTTCGGGAGATATTCCAACGGCCCAGGTCCTGAGGAAAAATTATGTCCCAAAAATCAGAGGATCATTTCACTCAAAGGAGGCTTTAAAAAATGGGGTGCTGCGTATTTTTTGTTTTGATAAGTGTTCTTTCAGACTTGGTGAACAACGTATGTTTGTTGGTGGCATAAAAGAACTGGAGAATGCTAATGGCACTGAGTGTTCACGAGCAATTTTGTCTGTGGTAGCACAGCATGAAATTAAATATGAAAATGTTGTAGCAGTGGTTAGTGACTGCACGCTACATGACTAAATGGTAAATGGTATGGACTCTTTGAGGGTGATATTTTCCAAAAGCATGGTTCATGTTCAGTGCTGGGCACAGAAACTTAACACTGTAGCTAGTTTGTGGAGTGATTCACTGCTACAATTGAATTCATGTGTTCAAAATGCCAAACAAGGATTTCTCAATGCTCTTAAGAGAAAACACAGATGTGTATCTTTCCTGAAAGAAAAATATCTTGGTGGGGAAAAGAAAACACCCTCTTCCCAGTACCAGTGATGACCAGGTGGAACTCTTGGTTTCATTCTGTTGAGTACATTGCAGAATATCTTGAAGATCTGATTGAATTCTTTCAGCAAACAGAAGCTGAGAGTAGTGCTACAAACTATTTCAGCAACTTAAGTATCACAGAGTGTGACACTGTGAAGTGCTATGTGCTTTTTTAGTAGAACACTGCACTGCACTTATTGAAAACATTGTGGAACTTGAGGGCTCACAGTACATCCTATGTCTCAAATTATACTCTTTATCAGAGCTAGAGAACACCTTTTTGTTAGTTAGCAGAGGCATATTTAGAGAAAAAACCTCTGCTGCTATTACTCAACTGTCAACACAGGTTAAGCAGTGTGCAATGAAGGAAGACCTAAAAAATGTGGGTTTGAAGTGTCACTCCAAAATACACAGTCTTAAGGATAAAGACACTGCAAAACAATTTTTATCAACTACTGACCAATTGTTTGGTGTCAGAAATATAACAAACATCGTTGATGAAAAATTGTTTGCATCTGTAGGAAGTATCCCTTAGCTGAACACTCGCGCAGACAGAATTCCTGCAAGGCTATCTTGCTTTTCAGCAGCAAGTTTCAAGAATTTTGAAAGAAGGGCAAACTACTGATGTCCTCAATGTTTTGCATGGTCTACATGAGCAACATTCAACTTTTGTGTCACAAGCTGTGTCCATGCTGTGGCTTCCCACATCAAATGCAGACAGCGAGCGGGCTTTCTCTGCATATGGACACATTTTAACAGATTTGCAGACAGGTCTAAAACCGAACAACATTGAGCTAATGCTTGCCAAATACTTTGGTGCTAGCATGTAAATTGACACTGTTCTAAACAAGATTTATTTTTTCTTGTGATAGGATTTGGTATTCTCATTTTCAAAACTTAGTGGTGAATTATTGTGTGTGTTCTTAAGTAAGAAGTATTAATTTTTTGTCTACATATATTGGCATTTATCAATTTGACACTTGTTTCGGTAGTGAACTGTTTGTACATATATATATGTTTTAATGTACTGTATATTTTAAATTTTTAAGTGCTGTGTTAAATGTAATCAAATAATATTTTTAATGCAAATTTATATATAATTTTTTAGTAGCCAGTAATGTAAAATGTGAATATCCTGTTATTTTTTACGAATTATTTCCAGTTTATTTACCTACAAGACAATTCCATTGTTTTGTAGTTTTTTGCACTGGAATTTCAAACATTCACGACTAATAGTAAAGTTTTTATTTACCGCCTTAATGTTTTTAAGTGAATTTTTGTACAACTTTTAACAGTTTTTTATGACAAGATTTGGAATATTTATTTACCCCTTTTAGGGGGCCTTAGCTATAACGTCCAAAGTGTGATAATAGCTACAACTACAGTCTCGCAAATGTTAACCCAAATTCACTGTCTTTGACAAATTAAAAAAGAGTTGGCAAATATTTAATTTTTTGCAAGGTTTCATATTTTTTCTTTTANATTCACTGTCTTTGACAAATTAAAAAAGAGTTGGCAAATATTTAATTTTTTGCAAGGTTTCATATTTTTTCTTTTAAACCTACTAATTTTTTTAGACAGATCAGTCAGATTTTATAGAATTTTAAACAAATCGTAATGTCATGAATGGCAAGTGGATTAGCCGACAGCATGTTGATAAAAAATACAGCCTCCACTTGACGCACCAGCTGATGGCGAAAGGCTACATAAACGAAAAGTAAACATTGGTGCTACTTTCGCCGAACTGTCAGAATCTCTTAACTTACATGAGAGAGAATACAAGACAACCACCGGCTACCTGATGCTTGTACATAAGGCAGCCACCTGTGTTGCTTATTTTGCTACACAACAAGAAAATAAATTATATAAATTTTACCTACACTTTTGAAATTTTTTTTATTTTGAATTACATATTATGCAAAATTTCAAATTAACGAAATGCCAAAGCATGCAAAATTCTATTCTTATGTTCAGAGGCAAACACCAACTTTGATTTACAGAGAATTTCTAATTAACAGTATTTGAATTAACTACATTTAACTGTACTCATTCCCACAAATTGAATGAAAGCACCGCAAATTATTACAGAAAATACCAAGCATTTCTGCTACGTAGAAGTCTTAAAAAAACCAGTTACTACCACTCAATTCCAAACCAACAATTGCTGAAAGGAGTACAGCACAAGTTTAAATAAATGTTACTGTACAAAATATCTAAAATGACAATACTTAAACTTAAAATCTGAAACATGAGTTAACGTACTGCTGCAAAATAAATTTTAAAAACTACATGCTGATGAATTGTGTGTATAAGCAACATATTAACAACTTACACATATTTTCACATTTTTTATCAAAGTAGACAAAATTTCTCTAATGGCAACAAGACTTCAGTATTTTTCATTACTTTTTAGAAATGTCGCTTATGGACGGTATTTGAGCTCACAAGAACTTAACATCATGATTATTTGGTAATTCAACAAGTCACAGTTATTTTCCTTATATTAAAGAATTCTGGATACACTTCAAGTAGAGAGCATGAAATTATTAATGAAAAAAAGTTGCTTAAATATTATTACTAGAGGGCAAAGTACACTTTAGGAAAAAACCTGAGCAATGCAATAAAATTACTTCTTGCACATGAACTTTTCTTATGAACCAGAAAAACTGGATTCTTGAGAGATTGTGATAGGAGACTGAACATATGGGGTACACAGGAAAATGGATACTTAAATTTTGGATCATCATAACATTATAGGGAAATATTAAAAGTAACTTATTCTGAAAAATATCAGGCACTGCATAACTTAGTATCAAGAGGCCTCCCTATAACAAACAAAATTAACACCTCAAGGTTACATTAGACTGTTGGGAAGCACTGCAATNAGTATCAAGAGGCCTCCCTATAACAAACAAAATTAACACCTCAAGGTTACATTAGACTGTTGGGAAGCACTGCAACAGCAATAGAAAGTCGCATAAACGAGTTTCGTGTGTGCTCAGTTTCCTCACCACTTCAGGCAGTGACTATAGTGTTTGAATAAATCAAAGTCTTGAGAAAAAATGCAGTACCTGTCTTAGTTTAAAAAACTGTTTTTCAAAAGAACACGCATTGTAAACAGTGTGCTACTTACAGCAATTTTCACTTAATGACATTTTTACAAACTNAGTATCAAGAGGCCTCCCTATAACAAACAAAATTAACACCTCAAGGTTACATTAGACTGTTGGGAAGCACTGCAATAGCAATAGAAAGTCGCATAAACGAGTTTCGTGTGTGCTCAGTTTCCTCACCACTTCAGGCAGTGACTATAGTGTTTGAATAAATCAAAGTCTTGAGAAAAAATGCAGTACCTGTCGTAGTTTAAAAAAATGTTTTTCAAAAGAACACGCATTGTAAACAGTGTGCTACTTACAGCAATTTTCACTTAATGACATTTTTACAAACTNTGTTTTTCAAAAGAACACGCATTGTAAACAGTGTGCTACTTACAGCAATTTTCACTTAATGACATTTTTACAAACTATTACACTTTTTTCAATAACCAAATTTATGCAGAACCAAATGTTCTGCGAAAAGGTTTACATAAAATAATTTCATAGTTTTTTAAAATTTAAATTAGAATAAACATAAGAGCTTACAAGACACCCGTATAACTAAGGAGGCCCCTTACAACTAAACTGTTCAGAATTTGTGGTTACTATCAAGGACGTTCTCACACTACTTACAAGATATATATATATATGCTAACTGCTCTAACAGACACTGTAAAAGAATGAACAAAGTACATTTGAATTGCACAATTAAAACATTGTACAGGAATTATGTTTTAAAATTGTATTATTCATTTTATAATTACAGTATACTTGATTTTATCATATCAGTTTACTGAAATTTTACTGCAATCTAAAATTCAAGGTGCTCCCCTTTTAGCTGTTCTTTACATTATTATATATACTTCAGTGTCATTTGAAAGTCAATGACAGACTACAGCAATAAATTGCAAATAGCATTTTAAATACACCACATTTTTGCCAGCATGAAACAAATTCTGTACGCAGGACACTTAAAAAAATTAATATAAAGAAATGTATATTAAAATAGTACAACACAAAGAGGCAGTAGAAAATGTTTTACTACAGCCAACTGTTTCCTTGGAATGTTATCAATAAAAAATTAAGGTACCGTATTGTTTTTTAAAATGATTGCCCCACTTTGACAAAACTGACACCTCAGGAAAAGTATGGGCATTTCAATGTATGCAGTTTTGTATCCCTGCGTAGTATGTTGCTTGCTGGGCAGTATTGAGAAATCTTTACACCAGCCAAAGTCATCGCAGCTAACAGATACAGTCCAAGAAAGACACCAATACATATTACCAGACAATTAATTTAAAGGCTACAGTATCTAATGTCGCATCAATCCTCCTGCATAAATTCAGTAACCCTATTATTTATAATTTAATTCATGTTTCAAAATTACTTTATGAAAAAATTTTTTTTTTTTTTAAACTTCAAATGTGGATTTCTTATCAGCTGGCCCAGTTGCACGCTAGCAGACCAGCTTGAGAGCCACCCACCCACACCACCCCTGTAACAATTATTTGCTTTGTTTTCATTGTTACATGGCAGAAACCACCATCCCTGCCATAGTTTTGGATTCATACGGATTCCAGCTTTTTTCCGGTAACCCATTACAAAAAAATAGGGAGTTTTAGAGGGGCAGAATGCAAAATGGAGGTTATACAAATTATACAATCATGCTAGAATAATTTTTTTTTTATACAAACATAACAAATACTTTATTATTCCTCACAAAAAAAAATCAACAGATTTAGTAATAACANAATTTTTTTTTTATACAAACATAACAAATACTTTATTATTCCTCACAAAAAAAAATCAACAGATTTAGTAATAACGCAGTGTATCACCAAATTTACTACACTATAGTCTATATGTGGTATTTTCACATTTATGAAAACCACCTAAATTTTACCCCATGCAGGATGTGTGCGATTGTTTCCTAAATATGTCTCGTGCCAATTATTTATACTTTTATCCACATAGAAGTAGCATTTTAGGTTAAATTGAACTTTCTTATATTTCACCTTCAAATACAAATAAAAAAAGAAAACAGAAAACCGGGGTATTATTTCTCAAAAAATAACATTTAAAAAAGTGCACATATGTGGTGCACTGTTCCCTTGGTGCAATTTTCTAGACTTAGTTAAGCTTTGTTAGCNACATTTAAAAAAGTGCACATATGTGGTGCACTGTTCCCTTGGTGCAATTTTCTAGACTTAGTTAAGCTTTGTTAGCACAAGACTGAGGAATAAAAGTAGAACTTTAGCAGGAAAGTTTTAAGTAACATGAATGGACAATAAAATATTGCTTATAAACATAGTAAAATACAGTGCTTTAAATTTGTTTCTTGCGTGGCTTTCAAATTTGAGCATAAAGTAGTAAACATGAAATATGTTTACATTTACATGATGCATTTATGTACTGTACTAAGCTACAAAAGCATTGGAATCCTACCAGGAAATTTAAGCCCCATCAAGTTATTGGTTATATTTTTTATACACAATGCTATGTGTGGTTTCAGATTCACTGGCACATTAAAGATGCTCTAAGCTTAAAATTTTGTTTATCTCTGACAAAAATACATTTGAAATAGATGTTTGCAGCACCAAAATATGACCACTTGGTACTGACTGAACAGCTGAACAGAAGCAAATGCATTTTGAAACTCTATGGTAACCTGAATCACCAAACATTAGGTGTATATAATTTTTATACCAAATATGCTACAGCTGACCTAGACCCACATGTGTCCCCAAAATAAGCTATGACCATGACACAACTGTAACCTGAGAAAAAAGCCTTAATCATGTTATACCATTAGAATAAATTTTATCACAAACACAAGTCTCTCCTGGACTAAATATAAAAATTGCATCACTCAATGTAACTTATGGAACACATTAAGTAAGACCTATTGTTTTCTTGAGCATATATTTTAAAACCAAAATTTGAGCATGTTTTACATAACCAATCCCGAACTTCTATCTATAAAATACAATATCTCCTTAGGAAAGCACATGCTTGGACACAATACTGTTTAAAACACAATTTTTTCCCCACTACAAATCTTTGAAAAAAGAAAATGAACTCTCCATACAACTCTTATGCGGGCCTTCCACCCCACTTTAAAATGTTAACTATTGCTTATTTTAGTGCTTTAAAAATTTACTGATAAGAAAAATATTTAATTCAAAATGAATAGCATATCCTTATTCCCAAAACCATTAATGTAATTTGTTGTTTTGAAGACCTTGAAAATTAAATTGCAGATACAATTTTCAGTTTTATATATTTGACATTACATTACCTTTAATCTACTAACTGCAAAATTAACTAAATAAGGGTTACATTATAATTACTGTATGTTACTCTGATACATCTGAACTAGTGGAAATTTATTACAATGCTTCAACTTTACATCCACATTTAGCTTGCAAAGTAAAAAATAAAAATAATAAAATTATTAAAAAAGAATTTGAAAATGTATATAAAAAATATTACGGTATCTACATATTCATTGCCAAGCGTCAGTTTGGACAAACCAATCATCTACATGAACAGCTCCTTAGCATGTTGACTCCGCTAGGCCCCAAACCCCAGTCGAGCTCAGTTCTCTGAGCTCAGCCATCCCACTCGAGAACGTTTCAGCCTGTCTCAGCGATGGAAGAAGCTATGTCATTTGCCTATCGCAGACGCATTCGCTGGCAGGGTTGCAGACCGCTGCTGTTGCGTCCCGTAAGGCTTCAGCGACGATCGCGTTGACTCCCTGCAACAACAGAACACTAGTGCAAAGAACAATGCAATGTCAGCACACAAGATCATACTGTTTAAGAGTGAACAGTCAGCTGTGTGTGCAGTCATTTCCTTTTTTCAAACAAAACAAGATTACAGAAAGCTGTTATTGACAATTAAGGCTCGGCTTCACCTCATTCGCAGAAATTCTTAGTTCTCGCACTATAATTCTGGATTCATAGTAAATGATGACAATGTACGATTGAGAATTTACATTTTACAAGTTAATTAAATTTTGGGGGTAATTTTAATTGTGTTTTATCTGCTTTTGTAAAAAGTCAGAACTATATTTTATATCTGCAAGTTCCTGCCTTTTTGCAAGCAGGAAATAACACACAGTGAAAGTTATCAATTGTAAATTTTCTATAATGAAACATTTCCAATAATACCTTAAGGTTGAATGGGAGTTTGAATCCTCGTAACTCTGTAACCATCAAAACACACAAAAACACCACACTAATTTTACATTAATTTGGTATAAAATCTAATTAAGCTATTTTCATGGTTCCAAATTGCATTTAAAAGAAGATAGTTCAGTTTTAACAAATGCAAAATATTAACGAAATAAATAAATTTCACAGTAATTTTTAAAAACATACTTGAAAAATGCTTTGAAAACCCTAATTTTCTATTAAGTTCATTGATATTTGTTCACCTAAACAAATTTTCTTAACCAAATTTGTTTCTAAGAAAGCATGAACCTTCGTATAGAGTTTTCCATGATCTCTTAAGAAATTCTCAATAAACCATACGGGCCAAAAAATATTTTGTTTGCAAGGTTTTTTNAGAGTTTTCCATGATCTCTTAAGAAATTCTCAATAAACCATACGGGCCAAAAAATATTTTGTTTGCAAGGTTTTTTTACAGAAATTTATATATTTGGCTATAAAATATATAGTTTAACACTTTGAGCAAGAAATTTTGAAAAACCATNTTTTTTACAGAAATTTATATATTTGGCTATAAAATATATAGTTTAACACTTTGAGCAAGAAATTTTGAAAAACCATAGGTATTACCATTTTAATATGGTTTTGGTTTTGTGTAGATAGAATGATTCGTTTTCCAAGGACAATTGAACTACTGGAATAATTGTAAATTTGGCTGAGGATGTGCTGCTATTGGTGTGTGGAGGTGTATTCTGCAACTACGAGCAGTGGCCACCTGCTATAAATAAAAACTCTTCAGTTATGTAGACAGAGTGGCGTCCAGAAACTGACGCTTGAGAACCAGCGAATGATTAATGGCTACATAAACAGTACTGTGTCAAGTAGCATTTTCATTGCATTATCTCCATATTGCCACATATTTCATAATGTCATTCATACAAAATACATCAGTTGATGGCGTATAAGACTGCTTTCGAAACCAATTACTAAGACAAATTTATACTTTGATAACCAGGGGGTGCTGTAGGCAAAAGGATCATAACCAGTATGATTTCACTGAAATGCCTCAACTCTAATACAAATACTATAAACAAGAATAATTTGTAATTGTTGTTGATTAAAACCTCTACTTCATGTTAAGTGAGGGGGAGGAGGAAAGAATAAGCTCGGCCTACAATTAAAAATAACGTAAATTTACACTCAAAAATTGGTACAGCCCTGTATTATTCGGGATTCTAACATGATGTTTTGTACTGTTGTATGGTGGCAATCAACTATGCTGCCCATAGAAGTTTATTATAGTGGAACAGAACTGTCAAATATGTAGAACTAGTTATTTATCGTCTTGCGTACACTGATGCACGGAAGTTTAATTGCATTCCTTTGAACCTCTTTTCCATGGTTATGTCGGGGAATACGAAAAATTAACGTAAAAACATGCCACCACCTTTGAATAGTATGCTGAGTGCGACTGTTGCACATTCAGTGGAAAGAAAAATATTCCATTTTATTTAGGGAACATCCAAAATCTTGCATTGAAAAAATTAACAAGAATCCGGTAATTGATTATCGCTGAAGATAATTCAATAATCGCACTTGGATCACACGACTGTAAATATTTAGTTGGTAAACATACTACGTAAATAATTCTGTGTTAATTGAAATATTTTTTTTGTAATACAAGTTTATGGTTTGATAGTTTTACCACTAGGAATGTAACAACTGCTTGACAGTTCACATTTCCAACGTGAACAGTTCATTCTCCATTATTTTTGTTAGATATTCTCTTTAGTATTATATACGGATAACATATTGCTCACATATGCAGAATTTTTGTTTTAAACACACACTTAGGATTAAGTTTCATTATGTACATTCCATATTTATCACACTTCACTCTCAGCGCTTAAGTTCTCAGCCATTAAACATCGCCCATATATATCTCATGATCACGAGTTAAAAAAATATCTAGAAATATCTGATGTGAATACTTAATTAAAATCAGACCAACACATTGAGTACCAAGATGGAAACTGCAATGTAATTTTTGCAAGGTGATCGATTCTGACACTAACTAGTGGTCTTAGTGACTAATAACATGACCGAGATAAATGTGGGTTAGATCGGGTAGACTATACAGCGAGCATCGTATGTAGGGACCCACGGCGAATGGCCCTCATTTTGAGTGTGGGTGAAAATTTCCAGGCAGTACACCTCGCGACTCCTATGCGTCAGAATGCTGATTTTGCTGCCAAACCAAAATATATAATCTAGATATGTTGAATTAAGCCATATAAGCCAAGTATTGATTTAGTTACTTTCATTTTATTCCAATACCTCTGGATCCATGCCTGGTGGCATTGCTGCTGTATTACTAGTGATTTTAGACACTACAGTACTTATTTTCCATTTCCGTTCATTGTAGGTTTTAGCATCATATATAAAACTTACGACAGTCATAAGTGACAAATATTGGGGGAAGGAGCAAAGTGGCAGTCGCCCCTCTAATTTTTTAGCCAGCAGGGGCATGGCCCTACCCCCTACCCCTCCCCCGTATGGTTAGCTACTACAGTGGAACCGCATTATTGCGAGTATGGCCTATAGTGCCACGTCCACTATTGCAATAGTTTTTAAATGCACCATCATTTGCCCTATCATTTGAAAGGTACGTCATTTCGTTTATAGCGCAAATCTGTTAATGAAGCCTTTCGCTATAGCGATACAAAAATTTGTAAACTCTTGTTTTTAAAATGTTTAAACACGTATTGCAAGTAACATCCATCCATTTGCCATGCCTGAGCCAGCCTTTGTTAGTATGTCGCATGGTGTCACTCGCGTCTGAGGTGCGTGTTAAGAGGTGCATGCTGGTGTTTTAGAGGGGGATAAAGAAGAGGGTATGATAGAAGAGGGGAGAGGTACGAATGGGAGTAGAGTTAGTCGAGGCCAAGAAAAGGGGGGTATGCTGGATATAGGATAGGAGGCGGAGGGGTATCCTAGGTACTGTTGAATGTACAGTAGAGCACCCCTAAACCGGAATCGTCGGGGGAAGGGCTATTCCGGTCGAGGGAAAATTCCGGTTAAGGGAAATGAGGGTGGAATGGTGTGAAAAATAACACATTTTTAGTCTGAACTCGTGTATATGTGGCACATAATTTTAACTTAAAATCTATGAGTGTACATTATAGGTTTTATCCTTAAAGTTACAAAACCATTTTAAAAAACACTAAATACTGTTTATGGAAATGTTACACGTCATAAAACTCCCGGCGCTGCGAAAATGACCTTCATTCTAACCAGCAAGCGGGGGGGAGGAGGGGGGTTCTTATTGCTTCGCACGCGTGTCTGCGCGAGTAAGCGAGGACTGGCGNCTAACCAGCTAGCGGGAGTTCTTATTGCTTCGCACGTGTGTCTGCGTGAGTAAGCGAGGACTGGAGATAATTTAGGGCTGCAGCGGTGACATCATTTTACAGTTTGTGTTGACGTGCAACTGATAAAACGTCCAGAGGTATAGTCAATTCCAAGGATAGTCTTTCCCTTTCTGCACGGCACGTCGGCACTATATACATTTACAAGAGCGGGACGGACGTATTCTAGACACAGTTCACAAATACCGTATTTCGGCGTGTATAGGCAGCACAATTTTACCAAAAAAATGACAAAGTGGGGTGCGGCATATTTACGAGATAATGGCATTTAAAAAAATTCCCCTAAACCATTTTCAGAAATTTGTCAACATACAGTACGCTTTAATGTTTTAACTTAGTTTCTAAGGAAGTCAAACAAATAAATAGCTCATCAATGTGTTTAAACGCGTATGGGTCCAACAATTCTTTTACCTGCCTATCCTAAACAGTTCCGCTTTGTANCTCGCTTTCTTTCTCTTTTTTCTTTCTCCCTCTCGCTTGGCGTCCTTCCTTTCCATCTTCACCCCCTCCTGTAGAGCTACAACCTCAACCGCATACAGAACCACTTTTAATTTGAAGTTCGCCCTGTAAGTATTTCTATCCTTTCCCATCTCCGGCTTTAAACATACACGTTTTAGTAATAAAAGTATGTTATTGCACGAAACAAGTTACTGATAAGTGAAAGCGACGAGCAAAAGTGGCGGAAGGGAATGTGGCAACAAAGGACGTAACAAGTTCAAAGTTCTCTCCGCTGCTGCTACTCACGTCCCTCGCTCTTTCAATACTGCGCTGTTGCCGCTTTTCAACAGGCGGCGTGGCAACGATAACACTCAACAGCAAATTAATTAGTTTGACGTTGCCATAGTTTACTATTGCCGCACTAGCACAATGAGGCCCGGCAATATTTACGGGAATTGTGTTTAAGTCACGCCGCATTTGAACTTTATTTAATTATCCCTAATTTTTCACCAGAAACATTTGGTGCGGCCTATACACGCCAAAATACGGCAAATTTACACTAACACTTAAGAAAACTATTCTGAAAGTCACACCACTAAAACTAACGGCATGTGTCGCACATCGCCATTAGTCACTGTCACTTGTGTCATTATGCAGTGTAGCTGTAGTTGTGCCACTTGGGCCGGTTCTCTCTTCATCACGCAGCTTGTTTACCGTAGCCGGCGCAGATAAAACCGTGAACACATCCGTAATGCGTGTTTGCTTAGTTCTCGTGGTCTTCTCTACCTCCAATTGTTTTTTCAGCAGGTACAGGCTCATTAACTGCTGTTCACTAACGTAGCTACGCTGCTCAAGCCCAGCTATCAAACGGCTTATGTGAAAAATACATTCATCCTGTGTAATTTTTTTCTGTAGATTCATCCTTGTCCCAATATTCACTGCCAATCTCGTCTTNTTCACTGCCATTCTCGTCTTTATTAGTCTTGTTTGCAACCATTTCCAGAATATCTTTATCTGTGTAATTTTGCACAACTGGAACATCACAATCAAAAGTGAGCCATTCTTCAATGTTGTTGTCATGCAAATATGTCAGTTCAGGGCTCTTTATTGTCTTAACATATTTCATCAGTTCATCAAACATTTTTTTCTCTTGTGAAACCTTGAATCCTCTGAAATCTGCAGGCTCATTTTCATTTTCTTCAGAGTAAATAATTGTCGGCCACAGTTTTTGCCAGGCATTGTTGAGAGTTGATTTAGGGATGCTGTCCCAAGCCCTTGCCAGAACCCACATTACATCTTTCAAATTGTAATCCTTTTTTATTTCAGCTACAGTTTTCCCACCATTTAAGTCGCCCAAGAACGACCGCAGAAACTCCGATTGATAGCGGCACTCTAGGGAGCGTAGAGTTCCTTGGTCCTGCGGCTGAATGAGTGACGTACAGTTAGGTGTCAGATAAATAACTTCAATGTTATCTCGTGACAGGATTTCGGCTGGTGGGTGGGCGGAACAATTATCCATCACAAGTATGATCTTGCAATCCTGCTTCAAGCCCACGCTATTGCAGTGTTGCCTAGCTTGTCGTACAAAACTGTTGAACCACTCAGTGTTTATTTTTGTGGTCACCCAGGCTTTCTTGCTTGCCGTGTATTCAACAGGCATTACCTTGACGTCTTACAACTTCCATGGCGGCATACTTTTACCAATAACCAGGAGTTTGAGCTTGTGTGTTCCAGCTGCATTGGAACAACCTAACACAGTTAGCCTTTCCTTACTTTCTTTCATTCCAGTATGTGCATCGTCTGGAGTACACAAAGTATTTCTTGGCATACATCTCCAGTACAATGCAGTTTCATCTGCATTGTACACTTGTTCTGGAGAAATTTTCTCGTCTGACACTAGCTGCGTGAACTCCACAACAAACTTTTCGGCTGCTTCCGTATCTGCAGAGAGTTTGTCGCCGCTCAATGAATAAAGAGAAATGCTGTGTCGTTTCTTGAACTTATGTCGCCACCCTAATGAAAAGTCATATTGATAATCAATTTTAAGTTCAGTATGAAAAATTTTAGCCTGTTCAGTGAGCATTGGCCCAGAAATGCTAAGTCCTTCACTTCTCCTTAGTCTAAACCATTTCATTAAAGCTGCATCAAGGTCGCTACTTTTACTTGAGCGAATTGTTTTATGACTCTCCATTCCCACTTTTGATTCACTATCCACGTAAAACTTGCATAGTTCATCTTTTTGCTTTTTGATGTCATACACTGTAGACACTCCTACACCATAAAATTCACACACAGACTTCACAGAAATTCCTGCGTCCAGTTTTTTTAACATTTCCACTTTCTCTTGTATCGAAAGCATTTTCCTATGCCTTTTAGCTGTATTGCTAGAAGCTGGTATCTTTCGTTTACTCAACATAATCTGTGAAACTATTAAAAAATATTTACAACACAAACACGGAAACGTTTACTTTATGCCGACTCAAAACAAACAACGCATCACTAGGGCGTGACGGACGCGAACGACTGGCTGTATAGAGTTGCGCTGGCTTGCTTGCGTGCGGCTAGCGGCCATGTACAGTCTGGTGTGCGCAACAAAAGACTTCTTGCGAGCGCGGGAAAGTTATGGCACAACTTTGCGACATTGAATTTTTTTGAAAAATTTGTTCCGGATAAGGGGAGTTCTGTTCGAGGGAATTCTGGTTGAGGGGTGCTCTACTGTATAATAAGGAAATTAAATTAACACGAATTTCGGACAAAGTCAAGATATTTAACAATATCAAACAACTCAAGTTTAGTCTTCTTACTCTTCTCTGTGAGCCACTGTACCATAAAAAATTTTTTTTAAAATTTTTTTTTTATGTTTAGTGTTGAACAAATTTATTATATTAGCTTAACTTAAATTGGGGATATTGTTTTATTTCATTTAGAATTGATTGATTTTGAGAAAGATAATTTTTTCAGTGATTTACATTCATTTGAAGTTATTTGAGGACCTTCTTATATTTACGTATTTCGGGCCTTGCAGCCTCACAAAATACGCTTCAGCCAAATTGTCAACCCGTTTCCGGGCACATACGTGTTTTCTTTCAGGATGTGTATTTTTAATACGCAGCGTTTTTTTTTTGTCGTCGTCGCATCCGACTGCAAGCCTTGTTTTTCTTTTGCCACGTCCTTCAAGAGTAGTAGTTTTTCACCTCGCGTCATTTATTTTCACGCTGTTGCTAGGTGTGAAAGGCATCAAAAGCTGCAGTTTGGGTAAGCTCATGCCATCTAGCGGCAACAACCGAAGCTCAGCCGCGTGCTTGTATCGAGCGCTCACAGCATATCAACCGTGCATTCTTCATCCCACTAGCTACCTGTGAACATCTGACTTTACTTCTCATCATGTAGTTGAGATGCGCTACAAAGTAGTTTCGTGCTGGTAGGCTACGTTAGTGTAGTTTTCAACCTCCGTTATGGGTAAGTGTTGTTCTACTTTTTTCCTGACCCAGTTTCGTGGTAACTGTAATTTTTGTATTAATCCATGCCCAACCGATCCAGAGGTGGCAGTTTTGCAGCATCACAATCACAGCTTGGCAGTCCCATTTTGCTGTATCACTGTTATCTAAGTACCAGTCCATACCGACCTGTAGTATGGGAAGACTGTAGCTTCGCAGTCTAACCTGTGACGCGGTACTCGTAACTTCTGTCACGTTCACTGAAGAACGGCCAATGGTATCTTCTACTTTCTTCTTTCCACCAGCCATCTCCACTTCATTAAAATTTTTATTGAACCCGCAGTTTGTAAAATTTCAACAGACTGAATTTTCAACAGTTTGTAAACTTTAAAATAAAAAAAAAAGGAACTAACAAATTTTAAAAAGGAAAAATTCTTTCATCACTTCCTTACTTAATGTTTTATGTTTACTAAAGGATTAATGTCCTGTCATTTAAGTGCGTATAAACGATAAATCTTATTTGTAAGGCCTTCCTCCCTTTTTTTTTTTTCTCTCTGCTATTATATAAATTTTTATAATGTCATTCATAATTTCTTTCTTATGCCTGCAATAAATATAATGTTTACTAATTTTTTATTAAAAATATATAAAGGTTTAATCTAATTATTACTTGTGGAATTATTTATTTTACTCCCCTCTGGATTGTATATAACTATTAATCTCATGTTCTCATTATTCATTAATTACTATTTGTCTTTTGTAGCCAGCATGCATATGTTTTAATTATACATGCTTTTTTTATTACTTACATGTCAATATTTATTTTAAAAGGTGGTTAAATGATAAAAAATAGCTGAACGGAAAAGTAACTAGGTTCTCAAAAGTGCTGACTTTACAGTGAACAACCAATAATAAGTTTACTTTGAAGTTTTATTTAGTAATCATACAAAATATGTGTATTTTGCGGTTGAAATATTTTGCAAAGCAAAATAGAGTTTTTTCTCATAATTTTTGTAGGTTTTTCCAAAAGGAAACACCTCTATCTCTTATACTACTTAATTAAGGAATTGTCTGAAGAAGTTTTGTGAATTTATCCATCACTTTCCACGCGGTACAGTCTGTTCCAGAATCAATTGTAATTTTTAACTACTTTCTATGCAATATATTAAGGGATTTTCTTTGGCATACTTTGCCAACTATCTCTGTTATAGGCATTACAGTTTGTATGGCAAGCAACATATAAAAATATTTTTTTCTTCTTAGCATTCTTTGAAAACTAGCTCTGTTACAGGCATAGCGTAATTACATTTTGTATGGCATAAAGAATGCACTTGAATTTTTACAGCACCAAATGCAGCATCTTTTTCCAAAAAAAAAAGTAATAATTTCCAGCTCAAGGTAAATATAGTTATTCCCATAATTTTTGTAGGTCTTTTCCAAACGAAAACATTCATATCGCTTATACTACTTAATTAAGGGTAGACTGAATAAGTTGCGTGAATTTATTTATAATTTCCCGTGAAATACAGTCTTTTCCAGAATCAATTTTGATGTTAAGGTACTTTTTGTGCAACATGTAAGGGGATTATTTTTTCCACATACTTTGCAAATAGCTTTATTATAGGCATAGAGTAATTACATTTATTATGGCATAAATAATGCACTTGAATTTTTGCAGCATCAAACGCAGCAGTGTTATTTAGAAAAAAAGCAGATCTAGTCCAAAGCAAAAAGGTTTTTTTCTCAAATTTTTTTTGGCCTATTATAAATGAAGCCACCTATATTACTTAGACTACTTAATTATGGTTAGTCTAAAAAAGTTATAGGAATTCATCCATCACCTTCTGCGATGGACAGTCTTTTGCTGAATCAATTATCTATGTTTAAGTACTTTCTATGCAACAAATGAAGGTAACATTTTTTTGTATACTTTGCAAACTGGCTTTGTTACAGGCAAAGCGTAATTACATTTTGGTTATCATAAAGAATGCACTTGAATTTTTGTACTACCAAATGCAGCGGCGTTTAAAAAAAAAAATTTTGTTTGGTCTTTTATAAATGAAGCCATCTATATCACTTAATTAAGGATAGTCTGTAAAAGTTACAGGAATTTATCTATCACTTCCCGCGGCGAACAGTCTGGTACTGAATCAATTAATTAATACATAAACAGAAAGGTATTATTTTTTACGCATACTTTGCAAACTAGCTCCATTACATGCATAGCGTAATTACATTTTGTATGGCATGAAGAAAGCACTTTAGTTTTTGCAGCCCAGAACTGAAGAACATGTAACATTACACCACCCTCTCCCCATTCACCCTAACAAACATCTTCCCACCCACTCCCACCTTCACCATCTTAAAAATCACCAAAAAATGTGAAATTGAAACAACATTATAAAAATCAAGGTACATATAACATTAACCCACCCTTCTCCTGCGTACTCTTACCAACACCCTCTACCCTGCCCAATCATAAAAAAATAGAGAAAAATTGCAAAAAAATTAAAATAATTCTAAAAATCGAGGAATATATAACACTACCTCACCCTACACCCGCTCAGCCTCAACACCCTAACCTAAACACACCCCACCCCTCATCTACCAACCCCAAACATAAAAAAAATCACAAAATATTGAAAAATAATTTAAAAAATTGTGACTCCAACCACCATGTTTGTTATTGTTGACCTTGACATTGACTGCAACAACCTGGTACACAAAAATCGAGAAAAAATCACAAAAATCTTAAACAAATAATAAAAAACATTGAGGGAAAATTTTACATGTACCTAATGCGAAAAAAAAAGTTGGATGTGTATGATCCTAAGGGTTTGATTCTCATAAAGAAGATGGCAGAGCACAGCCACTCCCTGGTACGATGATCAGCATATGACTGAACCCCCGCCACTATATTTCATTGACTATTTCATCAAATACCAATACCCTCTCACGACCCCTTGTGTTTGACTCGTACCATAAAACTGAGCATTACTAGCTAGTCATAACAAAGCACCACACCAACCAACCATATTAGCAGAGTGACTGCACCCTGCAACAAATTTTCCGAAAGTGTACTAGGTTCAAATTTTCCGATTGTATGTCTAACGGAAATTTGGTTAAACGAGCATTCTATTAATTCTCAATATTTTCCTGATCAGTATAATATATTTCACAAAGATTGTGCTTATAATATAACCCCAATGACTAGAGGAGGGGGTGTCTTAATAGTAATTAACAAATTATGTTTCCCCGATGTACTTCAAAGATATGAATTTGATGCTCCTTATGTTGATACAATATGGGTTGAAATAGGTAAAGATATTCATGACAGATTCCTTATTTGAAATGTTTACATTACTTCTAATTTTAGCATCCCAGATTTTAAAACTTGGTTTACACATATTCACTCAAAATTATTATCTTATTCTTGCCCAGTAATTTTAATTGGTGACTTAATGTTCCTGGAATAGATTGAAAATTAAAACGTTCACAAAATACTACACATTATTATAGTAAAATAATAATCCAGTATCTTCTTGAAACATTAAATGCTTTGAACTACAAGCAATTAAATTACACAGTACCTAATAAAATTTACTAGACCTTATTTTCTCTAATATGAATTGCATAAATGCTGATATACAAATCATCTTAGGTAATAATCCTGAACTTGTGAAATGTAGAGATTATAGTCGTGGTGATTACTTTTTGTTATATTTTTACTGAAGTGCCATAGATTGGATATGACAAATATAGATAAAAGAATGGAGTTTTAAAATGATAATGTAGTTGAGGCTATGAATAAATATATCGCGATTGTAACTAGGACAATATCCAAATATTTACATTGGTTTCCTTTTGATTAAGTGCAAATATCATTTTTTCAGAACATATAAAAAAACGTAAAAAATTTTTCTCATTTTCGACACATCTTTCAAGATTGGAGTTGGAAAAGAAAAAAATATTTGGCTTACCAGAATAAATAACAAGGTTAAGTCAAATCCAAATAAATTTTGGTACTATGTGTAAATAATGAAAGATAGCTATCAGCAAATTCCACAAATTTGAGAGAATAATGTACTCATTAATGACAATGAAAAATTAGCAAATACTTTTGCGAATCATTTTGCCAAGGTTTATAATAGTGATAATGTGACTTTCAAACAAACTAAACATATTGTATACAATAATAATTTACTTCAACCTACAATCGCNTAATGACAATGAAAAATTAGCAAATACTTTTGCGAATCATTTTGCCAAGGTTTATAATAGTGATAATGTGACTTTCGAACAAACTAAACATATTGTATACAATAATAATTTACTTCAACCTACAATTACTAATGGTCTTGTACAGTGGGCCATTAAATCACTAAAGATCTCCAAATAGACTAGTTTGGATGGCATCTAAAATTTGATTATAACATTTTAAATATAATTCTAGTACCTGTATTGACACATATTTTTAATTACAGTTTATAAACGGTAATCTATTCTGTCAAATGAAACCATGCAGTAGTTATTCCTATACTCAAATAGAGTAGCAATGATATCAGCTATTATAGGCCTGTTTCTTTATTCGAAAAAATCATACACAAACATATTTCTTTTCATAATCATGACTCTTATCAACCCTTCTTAACATGGTTTTATCTCAGGAAAATCTACTATAACAAATATATTTGAATTGTTAACTCAATCTATGGTAAGATAATCTCACGTAAGTAAGTAGACACAATTTACTTGGATCTAAGCAAGGCTTTTGATACTTATAATCATAAACTTATTTTATCCAAGCTTGAAATAATTAATCTGAATGCAAATTATGTGAACTGGATAGGGAGATATTTAAGCAATAGGCAGTTTTCAGTAAGAATCAATACCACTAACTCCATAGCATATGTGATGCTCCTTCAGGTGTATCACAAGGTGGAATATTGTCCCCACTTTTATTTAATATTTTTATAAACAATATCTGTGAAGTTTTACAAAATTCTCATGCTCTTATGTATGCCGATAATGTGAAATGATATTGAATTATAAATTCAATAACCTATTATATACGGTTACAGAATGATGTAAATTAGGTCATTAATTGGTGTAGACAGAATGGTATGAAATTGAATGAATCAGTTTTTTTTGCTTTTCAGTGTACCTTAGTTAGGTCTAAACTAGAATACTGTTCAGTTGTTTTTAATTCAATCACAAATACAGATTCAAACAAAATTGAGAAAATTCAACAGAAAATATGCTGTTCCATTTCTAACAAATACATTTTCAAAGGTAATGAAAAATTAGACTATGAACTGTTATTAAAATTTTTTTAACACCTACACACTTTGTCATAGAAGGATAGTGGTTGACACTGTGTTCTTGATTAACTATATTACTGGCAATGTAAATAGTTCTCAAGTATTACATAGTGTTATTCTGAAAATCCCACAGTATCATCAAAAATCTCCTTTTTTGTTAATTACTACTCGTAGGACCTTTGATGTAATTGAACGATGGGTAGACTATGTAAATAAGTGTAGATCCTTTTGTTAATACCAACGTTTTAATCAAACAATTTCTACCAAATTAGATAAAATATAATTTTATAACATCACATTAACTGTATTTATTGCTGTTTATTAACCTTAATTCTCTATATAGATGTAATATCCAAAACTGTACTATGATTTATTGACAGAAGTAATACTCAAATTTTTATATTACGTAGTACTAACTTTCACTGTTCCATTATTTTTATTTATGTAAGTAATACTTTTGTAGTAGATGTGTTACATTTTTGTCTTGTCCATGTTTTGGTATGTTTGTGTTCATATTGCGTGTCTGTTGTTTATATTATAAGGTGGTGGTTCTTTTATTTTATTATATTAACCTTATTTTTTTGTTTGTTTTATTGTCACTTGTTATGTAATCTTTGTGCTGTTTTATGCAGGAAGTGTACCTCAACCAAGGCCTACAGCTATTGGGGAGGGGGCACTAAAAATATGTGAATTAAAAAAAAAGAGAAAAATATTATCATTATTATCATCCTCGTCGCAATAAATAATAGTTAACAGAAGCGACACGGAGTAGCTGTTTCTTTGTGTTCCGCGTACCAGCACTCTGGTTGGCCACTTGCTCTCTGGGCATACAAAAATGTGAACAAAGGCCATTTTCTATGCAGAATAGGAGGTGTTATGTTATATACTACAGCTTTTATGGCAATAAATAAAGCAATTCACTCCAATTCCATTGAAATGTTTCAATTTAGAGTATGTGAAGTGATTTGCGTGTGATACGGACCAACGTTCTTCTGTCTATTCAAAGAAATATGTGACTATGCGAGTGAAAAAGCTGGTGCACATTCTGTGTTTTGATCTTGGGCATTGTGCGTTCTTTATTAAAATTAATGTATTGTGCGTATTTTTGTGTCTAGCATATAGACATGAAGAAAGCATGGTTTTTATATTTGTTAAATGTGTAACGTGATTACATCTAATGAAATTTTAAAAACAATAAGAGACTTCAAGGAAATAGGCGTCAATGCAATACATTGCCTTGTTTTGACCACCTGCACATCATCTGCAGTTTACAGTAAACTATTCTTACCTTAATTATTGCATGTTACATGGCATTAATTACAGCCAACATGAATATTTTGTGTGCATTTTATTTTTTGATGTCTTGTTACCTATTACTTAGTCCAAAATTACACAGTTGTCTATGGAGGCTGCGAGGCTGTTTTGTGGTTAACCTACTGTACTAGGGCTATCTCATCACTATGTTATTTTGTTGAGAGTTAATTCTTTCTCATGTAAAAATGCATAAAGACTCGTCTATGCTTATAGTAGAATCGTTTGAGCATAAAATAGTTTGCAAGTAGAAAAGTAAATACGATTGACAGCTTCGACGATTGATATCAATAATTGAACGTTATATTTGTGAAAGCACTTCTGAATTAAATAAATTCATAATTTATGAAGCCATACTTATTTTAAAGTTGAAAAGAAAATTCCCCACCATTACTTAACTATTATGTACCAGTTGTACATTTTGCAGATTATAAGGCAGTCCTAGATTGCCTAGGACCCTTATTACAGTGGGTTGGAACTAGCAACCGAAATCCACTTAATATGTAGTTGAAAACATATATGTTTATTTATTATTTAATTGTAGTTGATGAACCTTACATTTATGTGGATTGTGACAGGTGATGGATAAAGTGAAATACGAGAGTAGGAACCTAACCTAGATGCAAATGATGTGGACAAGTAGTTTTGAAATTTAAAGTCACTCCTGAGTACAACCCATATAATTTTTAAAGCAGATGCGGTAATAAATATTACAGTTTCACACCACTTTCAGGATTAGTTAATTGCTCGTGAACTTATGGCAAAAATTTGTTTATTATGCTAGAGCCACAGAGGCCACATAAACAATTACAGCCCCGTACTAGAAATGCTGCAATCTAATGTAGTAATATGTAATGTAGGCAGTAATGTCAAAAAACCATGGGACTGTGCACAATACTGAGACTACCGGGCTTGATTGAGTAGTTAGCTTGGAGAATGAGAGCACCAAAGGAAGCTTAAATGGCTGTTTTCTCAACTAAAGTAAGTTAAATTAGTTGATTTTCTGCCAAAAACTTTGTTGCGGTTGGAGAATGAAAATTTTTGACCTGACTTGGCATGAATAGATATAAATATTCTTAAAAGTGATATTTTGTGTAGGTAATCTAGAACAGTTGTTTATGGAACATTTAATTTTACAATATTGATAATGGTTGGTTTAATTATTGGGAAGGGCTCCAGCACATTCAGGTCCCTTTTGGGCACTCCATATGTCAGGTTGTATAAGAAGAGTCTTTGAAAATAGCAAGAATACTAATGGTTAAAACTGTCCAACCACATCAGGAATACGTAAATTATTGTACTGTGCAGGTTGCAGTATCAAACAAGCTGCAGCCAAAACATGAGGTGAATTTGTTTCATATTCACAATGTGTTACTCAGGGAGAGGTTCAAGAAATAATCTTAGGAGGGGCACTCCATATGTAACATGCAAGATTGGGGTGGTAACATTTTTTTGCCAACACCATATAGCTGAAGTACTGTAATTTAACAACAGCTGGCGTTATGAGAAAAAAAGATATTACCAGTACCTACTGCTTTTAATTTTTAGCCATCTAAAATTATACATTTTTATTCCTGTAATTTTTTTAGGCTCTTTAGTGCAGTACAACTTCTCTCTTACATCCACCATTTGTATTAATGTTATAACATATATGTTTATTCAAACAGTAAAATTATAAATTTGCATGTACAGGACATGTCAAATAACTATAAATAATCTATTACAAACATTATGCTCTTTGGTGTTTGTGAAAAGTTAAAACTACTAATTCTTGTAATGATTCTACTAGCAAATAATTTTTTGTGACAGTGCAGTTAGTACTGATGTCACACATTTGACACACATATACCAAAACCTCATATGTCAAAATGTTAAATTTTCAGGAGACAATTTTTTTAGTGTTTAAAAACTTTTAAAAATTGAATATCAGAATTTTTTTTTCTCCTGCATTTGTAACTGGCACTAATAAGAATCATGACTTCTTACCAATGGTTCATTTGTGTGGTTTTGGTATGCATGAAAAATATTTTTTGAACCATATGTCCATGCAAAATTAAATTTGAGTAAATCTGGCATTTACGAAGTTTTGGTATGTAAGTGTAAGGTGCCGATATGAAGTAGTTGCACAAATGACTTGCTTAAAATATTATCAGATACTGTAAACATTTTCTTGAGAGTCATGATCAACAGGTTCTAATTAATGTTGCACAAGAAAAGTAATCTAACTTATAAGTTTTCATCACCACCATAATAGTCCAAAAGACATTTTGGTTAAATCAGTGCTTGGTAAACATTGTTTACACAGTTTGTGAAGCAATTTGAATAATTCATACATCTGCTGTTTTCAACAATAATGACTAAAATTATCATTAACAAACTAGACTACATACTTGACTATATCAAAAAATCTGCGGAAATTTATGTTTTCAGCATGCATCATTTAAATTCAAAACCCTAAAGCANATCTGCTGTTTTCAACAATAATGACTAAAATTATCATTAACAAACTAGACTACATACTTGACTATATCAAAAAATCAGCGGAAATTTATGTTTTCAGCATGCATCATTTAAATTCAAAACCCTAAAGTATTTCAAATTTCAAGTTTTCTGAAGCTTGCCTATATCTACAAAAAGGAATTATGAGTTAGACTCGGTGAACCTCACTCTCAGTGCTCCACATCAGTCAGAAGTTTTGTTTTTATCAATAATATAGCTGCAACATTAATTCATGATATAAAAAACAGCCATCATATTTAATATTTTCTATGATAAGCTATCTTTCGCAGAATTATATTACAAAAGCTAATGATTCATAGACTGTGTTGCACAGTTTCCAGAAATATAACCCATAAATTACAATCTCAACTCAAACAAATATTGAATGGTATTTTTTTTTCTATTTTATTTAACTAATTCTGTCTAAGGCAGGGTGTACTAATGCGATGAGAGGAGGATTGTACTAAGTGAACTGGGCTGGGTTGTTCCTGGCCAGCTTAAAGAATAGGTGGGGTGATGTGAGGTTAGGATAGAGCAGAACTGGAGCTGAAGGGTGGAGGAAGCGGGATATCTGCAAGAAAACCAGTCCATCAGCAGCATCATCTGGCATAATTGCCATAAATGAAAATCTGTGACTTGAACCAGGATTGCTCTGGGGTGAGATGTTCTTGCTAGCAGCGCCAACCACAGCCTACTATTTATTATCCCAATAAAGTGTAATGTGCTTCTAACAAGTGTAGAGGCCACAGACGGAATAATTTTAATTTTCAAGTGTTCATGCTAGCTCTGGATTGTCTGCAAGGATATTAACAACTTATTTGCTACGTAAGTAGAATTTAAGGTAGGTGTTTACGATTTAACAGTGGAGTTCCAGTGGCTATGTAATTAGCATGCTGGCCTCACACTACTGAGATCCAGGTTCGATCCCTGGCAGGGTTGACCTGAATTTTTACATTTTGGGAAATGTGGAGAATGTTTCCAGTGGTCAGTGGGTTTTCTAAAGATCTAGTATTTCCCCTGCCCCTGCTTCCTGATGCACATGCAAAGAAAAAATTACTGCGGCAAGGGAGGCAAACACAAGAGTGCTGTCAGGTCCATCTCAAGAACATATTCACTTTAATCACAGGTATTGTGCATCAACATTTCGTAAATGAAATCATCTACCACACATTTACAAGAGCCCATTAAACAAATTTCAGATGCACATGAAATTGCAATTATGCTGTTACACCTGACTAACCTCCTGACATGGCAGTTCACAGAAGAGTTATTAATTCATCTGACTTTTAGTGGTTGCAAAGAAACAGTTATTAGTGTAATAAACTATACCTATTTAATAAAATAAGCATGTTTCAAATGTTTCAATGAAACACAACTTTATCTAAGCATGTTTTTCACAAATGTAGCTATTAAATTTGCTCATATGTAGCATAGACATATATTGTTTTTGTCATGGAAGTGGTTTAAAATGAACTACCATCAGAACTGTCAAAAAAGGGTCACTCTTTCGTGAGACGGACTGTATTGGGGGGAACAGAAGCACCCCAAAAACACAAACAAATGGTAGCATCCTCATTTTTCACATAAGCAACTCACCAGAATGTAACACATTGCTGCAGTACTATTATGCATCTTGCGAATCTTAAGTTTCTACTATTTTTCACATTTTATGAACTTTTATAACTATATCTGGAATCTAATCCTGTTTGGGACTTCAGTGACCCAGCAGGCACCCCGAGTTCAATTTGAAATCTGTTAGTTATCAAGTGAAAATTATTTACACACTAAATTTACAAAACAAAATCACCACATTTCTTATGTATGGCAACAAAAACGTGCATATGTATTCTTAAGAGCGAACCCCAGTATATCATAACAAATACATAGTTCATTGAGATCTGTGACATCAAATCCACTTTTAAACTACTGTGACTACAAAAACTGTTTTCAATCACACTTATTCAGAAACAAAAATAAATAAAGTGATTATCTGTTTTCAGATGTTTTGTTGATACTCCCCTATTGACCTCTTTTTCCCTATCTTCCCACTTTTTTTTTCTCCTTCCATGCATGATTTCAATGAAATCAGATACTGTTGTATATTCACAGTTATTTTCTTACAGGAAATGGTATTTTTTCTCTAGGACTAAAAATTACTTTTTTCACATTGTTATTTATTGATAATTGGTTCAACCACAACATCACAATAGATACCATCGCAACTTCATACCTTAATGACCCTTTCGTACAATCATCTCTAAGCTTTTGTGTAAAAATTATTTAAAAAAACACGTTAGAATATATGAAGTGTCAATAAGTAAAGACAAATTGACTTAAAGGTCCTCTGATCCAACTGACCTTAAAATGAGATGATTATGGATCAGCGGCAGAATGTAATGTTAGGGAGTGTTCCAAGAAAACGCATTGGACAAAGGCAATGTCTGTATTAAAGATGCGTTCCTGGGGACAGGGACACAAATAAAAACAACACAAATCTATTTATATATCCTGATAGCAAAGTTATGTATAAGTCAATAGTTAAAGATTCCCCCAGCAGTGTCGTAAAACCAGTAGTTTTGTACGTCATGAGATCTGTACAATAGAGTGGTAAAATGTAAGAGTTATAAATAGTGTGAATCCAGCATTTGTTCGACATACAATCCTATTATGTTACATGAATTTAAATATAGACCGTTATCTAAAAGTTAAAAACTGTAAAACTGTCCTGTTATCGCCTGATAGAAGGCCCAGAGAGAGGAAAGCAGCTGGCCACCTGCTGGCTAGCCAGAAATGGCACATCAGGATAGTGTGTAGTGTATGTTATTTATTGTAAAACATTACAGAAAATAAGAACTTTAGCACTGGTAACAGTTTAATTATCGTTTGGGACAACTTCAATTGAAATATTTGGATTTTATTACTGATGGCATTCCAAAATATGTAACTCGGGGACAATAATACATTGAAAGCACAAGTTCTGAAACTACACAATGGTTTATGTTGAAACCATGCTTAATAATACTGCCATACTGCAACATATCTGATATATAAAAAGTAGTTTATGTATACTATTACTATCAATGGAACTGAAGTAAGAGTTAAATAATAAAAAATATAGTAAATTACTTTAAATTACCTGGATGGCTCCAGAACTGCATAATGTGCAATGTTTGCCACTGACATCACTGTATCACAGCATTCACAAATGTTATACTCTCGACACAGTATAGGTAAACACTAGACTATGTGCTTTCCCCCAACAGCAGCATTACATGGAGTTTCTGTAGTAGTTCAGTGCTACGGGTTAGTCTAATAGTTGACCAATGGTCTATGCAACAAAACCATCCATGAAAAAGGTAAAGTTCATGCTTTACCTCTTGAAAACAGGTGACTCCAAGCTTCTTAGATGCCAACTTTATCCTTGCAAAATTGTGAGCCATGTTGAGCTTGGAACCATCACTAATGTGGCCTGTGGAAAAATCAACAGTGTTCTTCCAAGGACCTTTAAGTAAGACAGACCACCCAGTTGATTTTACTGGTCATTCGGTGCCAATTAACGTGTCTGTACACCGAAGGTACTTCAAAACAATTTTTGTAACACGAAACTAGCTGCTGCCGGATAGCATTTGCCAAGCTGAAACAAATTAAAACCAGCTTGAGGAATCATATTTTAACAGAAATAATAGTGTGCTATTTTCATTGAAGGTTAAATGACTTCTTTTACAAATCTGCTCCCAACCACACAGCTGAAATTTTTTGGGGATAACTAAATATAGCAGCACTGCTGTTAATGACCAGTGTTAAAGGACATCGACTTTTTACGTATTTGAATAATCATAAGGTACGGAAAACCCTCTTTAAGAAGNAATGACCAGTGTTAAAGGACATCGACTTTTTACGTATTTGAATAATCATAAGGTACGGAAAACCCTCTTTAAGAAATTTCCCAATAAAAAAATTTCCTGCTTAATAAGTTTATTAATTTTATACCTCGTCTACATACACATGGTTTTGTTTTAGTCCCTTCAAAAATGTATTGACAGGTTTTTCTGTATTTGGCAAGCTTTTTGTTAACATTTCCCAAAATTATACAATATTTATATACTGTATCATACAATAAAGTAGGCTTACCAAGGAAAAACTACGGGAATGTCCTATACATTTAAACAAGGAATTCATAANAATGACCAGTGTTAAAGGACATCGACTTTTTACGTATTTGAATAATCATAAGGTACGGAAAACCCTCTTTAAGAAGTTTCCCAATAAAAAAATTTCCTGCTTAATAAGTTTATTAATTTTATACCTCGTCTACATACACATGGTTTTGTTTTAGTCCCTTCAAAAATGTATTGACAGGCTTTTTCTGTATTTGGCAAGCTTTTTGTTAACATTTCCCAAAATTATACAATATTTATATAATGTATCATACAATAAAGTAGGCTTACCAAGGAAAAACTACGGGAATGTCCTATACATTTAAACAAGGAATTCATAAGGCAAGATTTATGGCCTCGTGTAAAGACAGTATTTTGATTAATGAAATTCATGGTGCAAGGTCCTTAACTACCTAGAGCCCAGGATAGAGCACATCCAGATCCCTCCCCCCTCCCTTTCCCTAACTTTTCTGGCCAGGTCTGAAATAAACTCTAGTTAAAAAAAATCAAACCCCTTCAAAGACAAAAAGGACAAAGTAACAATTGTAACACAAATCCTATTCCTTACATGGTGGAAGGTGAATAATAAGAAGTATGGTATTCTTTCTCCTATAGCCAGGCAATATTTAGTAACACCACCCACCAGTATACCTAGCGAAAGAGTTTTTAGTGGGGCTTCTTCTTTACATACCCCACCGAAATAGACTGCAAGGAGAAAAGGCATCAAAACTTTTATTTTTGAAGTTCCTCTACTCCAATTTAATTACTAAGTGTTTTATGAAACTTACATAACTTACTTAAGTATACTTAGTAATTAAATTGTAACTTAATTACTATTATATTTTTTATAGTTTAGCTATTATTATTTTGAACACTGTGCCTCTGCTCTTTGGCAACAATTTACATTTACAATCTGGTAATTAAACTCTTAGCAAAAAATATTCACTTTACCTGTTAAAGAAGAGCGACAAGATATTTACTGGGATGCTGCAAGAAAATCATACATTTCACTTTTTCAATTAGTTACATGTTGTTGTTATTTGTGGTTGAGGGTGTATTCACAACCTATGCCATTGACAATTCCTAGTGGGCTGCTCGTTCCTCTGGTTCCTCGCTTGGATCAGCACACACACTTCCAAAAGGGGACCCAGGTCTGCCCAAAACTATAAACGCCACGCGACTGCCTCTCACTATGCCAGTGCTGACAATAAAAAAGGGCCCCAGACCTGTCCCAATCCCAATAAACTTACTCCTTGTGCCACTGATCCCTGGACACCATAAACTGGAGCAACCTCTTACCCTTGCTTATGTATACTTATTAAGGCTCAATACCATACAACACCTCAACCTTTAGACAACATATACTGCATCCTTAATTAACCTTATTCAGAAATTCCACTTTCATCTGTCAACTCTTATTTTCAAACTCACATTAACTATATGACTCTTTACATTAACACAGTGTACTTTCAAGGTTAAGTTTCATCAAATTGAAAACACAAAACTAATTAATAGACATATAGCACTTCCTGTTCGGTACTCTGCATAAATAAATCCCATTTAGTTACATGAACAATTTAAAAACAAAACATTGTAAAGCCATTCTTCTCTTTCATTACCTTCATTCTCTAAATAAATACAAGATACTACATATTAAAATATGTTCTTGATAACATCACATTATTTTGTAATGTTAGCAAATACAGCATGTTTTTGTAAAGAAACCACCACACACGTGTATGTACACAACTAGCCCACAGTTAGCTTCTACACAATTTTTGTGTTTTAAGTATTACTAAGTATTACCTTATCTTCAACAATAACATAATAAAATATTATTAACTTTAGTACATATTTTGAAATAAAACTACCCAGACTTTTAAAGAGAATTCAGAAGTATAATACAACCTGATATGCAGTTGCCTTGAACCTATTAATCTGTATTGATAATGATACTTAATTCATGCAACATTAAATGATGGTTNATATTAAAATATGTTCTTGATAACATCACATTATTTTGTAATGTTAGC
This sequence comes from Clitarchus hookeri, assembly GCA_002778355.1. Classification (NCBI taxonomy): domain Eukaryota; kingdom Metazoa; phylum Arthropoda; class Insecta; order Phasmatodea; family Phasmatidae; genus Clitarchus; species Clitarchus hookeri. The sequence goes on from NQII01000413.1 coordinate 374,430, forward strand.
AAATACAGCATGTTTTTGTAAAGAAACAACCACACACGTGTATGTACACAACTAGCCCACAGTAAGCTTCTACACAATTTTTGTGTTTTAAGTATTACTAAGGCCTTATCTTCAACAATAANACCACACACGTGTATGTACACAACTAGCCCACAGTAAGCTTCTACACAATTTTTGTGTTTTAAGTATTACTAAGGCCTTATCTTCAACAATAACATAATAAAATATTATTAACTTTAGTACATATTTTGAAATAAAACTACCCAGGCTTTTAAAGAGAATTCAGAAGTATAATACAACCTTTCATATATATGCACGGTATACTGATATGCAGTTGCCTTGAACCTATTAATCTGTATTGATAATGATACTTAATTCATGCAACATTAAATGATGGTTNCTGATATGCAGTTGCCTTGAACCTATTAATCTGTATTGATAATGATACTTAATTCATGCAACATTAAATGATGGTTTCAATCCACAAACAAAATGAAATAATTTATTCTAAATTTGTTAACCGTAATTCAAAAACAAGTCTTAGAAAAACCAACAGTCTTCTCTGTACATAATTTTCGTTAAACAGCCATGTTATTCTGCAGAACCAATACTGTATTGAGCTTATTTTCCACTCGCACAGAACTGAAAATACCATTACAAGATATTCTGAATAAACTAAAATTTTCTCACATGGCAATGCCAAACTTTAACAATTAATAATTATTACTAAATTCCAAATAAAATGCATACAAGTGTATTTTATTTTTACTAATAATAAAGTAAGTAAACCCTTTAGTCTCAGATGTACATATATAATATAGTTGGTAAAAGCAACAAAGCAAATGTTACTCTTACCACAAAATCCTTAAAAAAATCATTATAAACCGCATGGCTCCGTCCTAAAGACCAAGGTTTTAACAGTTTTGAGTGTTACTGCAATATTATTATGTTGCAACCAACTTCAAGAAAATTGCAGTCAACCTAATATTATTATTAATTATGTTGCTTGACTTCTAAACAGATACATGGAATTAAGACCGTTGGAAATAAAGTACGAAGTGTGTATGTAAGGTTCATTAATACTGCAGAATTTTTCACTGCCATCTCAATAGAAAATAACCCCACACACACACTAACATTAACACTAAATTTTCTTAAACGTTTGACAAAGAGTATCTGCAATTCCAGAAATTCATATTCCATCTACGGTTTCAAGTTGCCCTGAATAAANTTAAACGTTTGACAAAGAGTATCTGCAATTCCAGAAATTCATATTCCATCTACGGTTTCAAGTTGCCCTGAATAAATACAAGTTACTGCATATTATAATATATGATGATTCAATGTTCTCAAACAGAAACACTCTTGTATTGTACTGCTGTTATTACTTCATCGTATTATTAAACATTCATACTAACAATTTATTGTATACTCAAAGTTAAAAAAAAAATTATAAAAATACTAAAAATTAAGTATTTACCTTATTTATCTAAATTGCAGTCTTTCTGCTTTACTATTTTTCTTTCTTTTCCTTTTCGTTCTCTCCTTATGTTTCAATTTCCTTCCCTTTTTCCTTACGACCTTTCTCATACNTTTTTCTTTCTTTTCCTTTTCGTTCTCTCCTTATGTTTCAATTTCCTTCCCTTTTTCCTTACGACCTTTCTCATACTATATGTCACTAGTTTCCTTTTACCTACTGTCTTTAATGTACCCCCCTTTTTCCTTTTCTTCTTCCCGACTGTCTTAACCCTCTTATTCCTTTTCTTTTTCCTCACTACTTTTTTGACCCTCAATTTCAATATTTGTTTTCTCCTTTCAAAACGTTTCCTGAACACATCATAGTGTTTCACTCTAGGATACCCTCTACTCTCAGCAACTCTTGCCTGTTGCAACTTAACCGCTGATACCTCTCACTGCTTTAATTCACTATAACCCTTTTCTTGTACCCCCCAAACCTGAATTCTCCCTTTCTGTCTTACAGTTCTCCTTGATGTACTGACTTCCCAACCATTAGATACACTCTTTTCAAAATTATCAATTTGCCTCAGCAATTGATTTTCTCTTATAGAAACTGAGTGACTGTTAAAAACTTCTGCATTTCTATCTGTACTAAATTAATTTCTTATATCGTCACCATCAGTAATAACTGCATTGTTTACTTTATTTCTGTTCTTATTCTTATTACTTGGGGCAGTTAATTTTGATACCTTTCTTAGCCTATTCTTTTCAGATTCAACCCCCCAGTTTTCTAGCCTTCTTTCCAATCTTTCAATAATTTCATCACTCTTTTCTGCTAGTCGCCTATTGTCTTGTTTAATCTCCTGTACTCCTTTTTGTATTGCCAACAGGACCTTATACATTTCTGAACCTGTACACCGCGTTTCCTGTGGTAATTGCGCCACTTTTATTTCAGTTACGACTTAGTAAATTTTCTCCACTCTATCTATAAACAAAATAACTCGTGGCGAAAGTAACCTAACCTGCACACAAAATAAACAAAATAACTCTTGATGAATTTACTTGTACTGATGGCTTCACTGATGATTGATGATTTCTTACCGTGTTACTGCTGTTGTTGATGAATGTCGTCGTCTCGCACCTGGAACTTCGGCGTCGTTAACTGGAACTGCCTGTAACGTGTTGTGTCGCTTGCAGACACGTTTGGAACTGCCGGCCGGTAACTTGGTTATGTGATGCTTCAATGTTGCAATGTTTGTAGATCCCAGAGTCTTTAGGTGCTGTTAATCGTGCCCCGCGGCTGGTTCGCCATATTTGTAAAGATGCAGCTGCGCGTTAAGGTTGCCATATTTGTTACGATACACGNGTGCCCCGCGGCTGGTTCGCCATATTTGTAAAGATGCAGCTGCGCGTTAAGGTTGCCATATTTGTTACGATACACGTCAAGGTATTGATGGCTGGAAGTTACCACTCGGTTAGCTTAGTTGGGTAGATGCATGAAACTCTTTAAAAAAAGGTGCCAATTAAATATTAAATAAAGAAGTCAAGTCCCGGTTAATTTGTTCTATACTTTTATTTACCAATCAATTGAAACAGTTCATATATGATCTTCAGGTATGCGAAGNTCCCGGTTAATTTGTTCTATACTTTTATTTACCAATCAATTGAAACAGTTCATATATGATCTTCAGGTATGCGAAGAACGAACAGGTTCACAGATAAACAGACAAGTACAGAACAGCGCCACAGTAGTCAATTGATTATTTACGTCTTGAGAATTTTCATTGCCTGAAGAAAAACAAAGGCAGCGACCTCCCACACCGGCTGAGAATTAAATGAAAAGAATAAAGTTGCCGGTGTGGAGGCTATTTGCCACGCCCGACACGGCCTCGGAGAGTTGCTGTTTATCTACTGCTAGAGCACTGGGTGACGACTGCTCTGAATGACTATAGGCACACAAGTATTTGTTGCGTGCCTATCACCCCCCTTTCCTCAAACCATGGTGCCACGAACCGTTTCCAAATATGGGCTTAGCGTGTGTCGCCACGCTCTTCCCATGCTATCTGAAACTGCGTAGCCCGCTTAACTGCGCCGTCAGTAAAGATAATCAAACTTCTATAACAAAACCTGTCGACGCAGTCGGAAATTTTCTAATCTAATGATGATGCTCAACAAAAACTAAGATTGCTGAAACGGTAACCGGACGCCCGATAAACGCTGTAATGTGGCACGCGCACAGTTATAGCCAGCTTTAGAATATTGCAGCCACACAGTTAGGCCGCCATATTTGTTATGCCGCATGTCAAAGTATTGATAGCTGGAAATTACCACTCTGCTAGCTCAGAGGTAGTAACACGAGACTCTTTAAAAAGGANATGTCAAAGTATTGATAGCTGGAAATTACCACTCTGCTAGCTCAGAGGTAGTAACACGAGACTCTTTAAAAAGGACGCCAATTCAATATTAAATAAAGTTAAGTTCCCGTTTATTTGTTCTATACTTTTATTTACCAATCAAGTGAAACAGTTCACATACTNAATATTAAATAAAGTTAAGTTCCCGTTTATTTGTTCTATACTTTTATTTACCAATCAAGTGAAACAGTTCACATACTATCTTCAGGTATGCAGAGTATGAACCGGTTCACAGATAAACAGACAATTGTAGAACAGCGCCACAGTCGTTTACAAATTATTTATGTTATAAAAATTTGCCAGAAGAAAAACAAATGCAGCGACCTCCCACACTGGCGTAGAAATAATCTAGCAAGTTCAAGTTTGCCGGTGTGGGGGTTTTGCGCCACGCCCAACGCGGCCTAGGCGAGNCGTAGAAATAATCTAGCAAGTTCAAGTTTGCCGGTGTGGGGGTTTTGCGCCACGCCCAACGCGGCCTAGGCGAGCACTGGATGACGACTGACTTCAAACGACTGACTTCAAACGACTGACTCAAACGACTGCCTTCAATGGCGACAGGCACACGTGTACTTGTGCTGCCTATCACCCCTCTCTCCACAGATAAAGACTTGGCGTAGGCTGCCACGCACGCTCTCCACACTGCGTAGCCCGCTTAACTGCGCCGTCAAGATAACGATAAGCGCACTTCTCCGGCAAAACTTGTTGACACAGTAACAAAAACAAAAATTTTGAAAACTGCAACCGGACGCCGGATAAACGTTAATCGGCAAACGTATGCCCTATAAACAAACTATCACGGTAAACGAACCTACATGGCTTTAATTTTGTAACCCGATAAAAATATTATGAAGCTTAGCAAAGTGAAAGAAATTGAAACACGTGTCCCGAAAATTAATAACTTGCGTCGTTACGTTATACCACAGTAAATTTTGAATCCTGATAACAATTTTACGAAGCTTTGCAAAATGAAAGAACATAAACTGCGTATCCCGATAACTAATATCTTACATCGTTACAATATTATATTTACAGGCAGAAAAGAACTACAATATTTTATCACTATCCCTTGTCAAAAATATAACTTAACACTCGCACAATATTGTATTAGTGTTGTAATTCTAGTTTTCTGTTATGAATCCATTAATTCACTTGCACAGCATTTCAGATGGTGAGCACTTAAGTGAGAATTCTGTCATTACAGCAAGCGACGTAGCTAAATAAGCATCTGAAATACTTTTATGCAGTTTGTCATGTACAGCATGAAGGTGTAGTGAAAAATTATTATTATAGTTAATATCCTCAATATGAAACAGTTCAACTGTATTTGCAAGTGGCAAAGGGAAAAAAATTAGCTGAAAGTTGAAACTGCATAAAAAAATACTGTTAAACATCTCAACACCTTATGTAATATCTTCAGAGCTTTCTTGTTTTTCTGTCTCTTTTGCACAGCTGCTGAAATTGTTGTGACGCTTGACTGAATGATAGATTTTCATTCTCAGGAACAATATCATTGAAAAAAGTTTTGGGAAATGGGAACATGGATTTACAAAGTCATTATAAATTTGAGAGAATGAGTTGACCAACTATGTGCTTCACAAATTGCTCATCAAATATTTTGTAAAGTCTACATAGAAAACTGATAAAATCTTCATGTGTCACCGTCATTCCTCCAAAATCCCCCTTGTTGCTGGGATATGCTTTTAAGTGACAAAACATTTGTGAAGAGTCTACCAACATGGCACTTGATTTAGTGTAATCTTGACACACTTCACAAGAATGGTGACAAAGTGTCTTAGTTATCACATATCCCGAAATATACACTATCCCATTCTGCTCAAGTGTACTCAGATGTCGATAATCTTGGCCTTGTACCATAACTACTTCTACAATATTGTTTTGGCTTGGAGAATCTTCCACCACTTTCTTTGGCATTCACCATTGAGATGTCTTGCAGATGACTCATGAAGCTCCATTTGCATAATTGCTTCTTGAAAGATAATGAAAACTGGTAAGTTGTGGGGTTATCATTATTTTCACCCTGTTGGCGTACACAACAAAAGTAGTTCTCCAAAGCATCAGTGTTGAGTCTTCTTTTAAATAAGAACTGAACATTCTGGTCCGTTTTCAAGTCAGCCCACAAACTTAAAATGGATCTTAGGGTAAGTTTCCATCCAAACAGACATTTCAGTATTTTGGTAACATCTTTACCTGCCTTGTTGTTCACTTTTAGTACATTCATAAACTCTAGAAATTCTGAAATGTACTACTTGTGCTCAGATTTGTCCAACATTGCACATATATATTTCTTTTCTGACACGACTTAAGCTGTTCACACAGTCAANACTTGTGCTCAGATTTGTCCAACATTGCACATATATATTTCTTTTCTGACACGACTTAAGCTGTTCACACAGTCAATAATTTCAGCAGCTGCACCTGGAAGCTCACCCATTGCCACATTTGCATTTATAGCAGCAGCACATGTATGGCTTAGAACTTGTGTTCCCAACTTAACTTTCATCTTAGAAAACCCATTCAAGTAGCTGTGGCTGTCAGTTAGCTTGGGTGTTAATTGGTGAGTGTGCTTCTTGTCCATAACGTACATCTCCTCAATGCATTTTCAAGCTGCCACCTTATTACCAAAGACATTGACCAAAAGATTATTTCTAAATAACTTTATGAGATGGGAAGTGTCAATCAATAAGTAGATTTTTTGGCCATGCACTTCAAAATATGGCTTTTCTGGAGTCAGCCCAAGGAATCTAACCATCTGAAAGCAGTTTTACCTCATATCAGAGATCACTGCTTGAACAACAAAACCGATGTTCTGTAGCTGTGTAATCAATTCACAAAGAATTTCTCTGACTTTTTGATCAGGACAGGAGTCTCCAACAAAATAATATGTCAAGGGCTGTTTTAAATTTCAAAACAGCCCTTTGGCCATGAAAACTAATGCAGATGTTGCAACTGTTAGAGTTCCATCTGGGGTGTTCTGTGAGAATCGAACCACCTGGTCTCGAGCAGCTTCATAATGTAGATGTTTCTTCAGTGCAATTTCATCAAAACACACAATAGAGTTTTTGTCCATCTGAGACATTTCATTTGCCTTTACTTTCAGCACATGCATGATCCAGTCTGTAGACTCTTCTTGGATTGGGACTTCGGCTACCTTTCTCAGTAAAAGCCTAAACGAAGGCAATGGCAGGTATTTACAAAGTAATTGTTATGTTTTTGGACTGCTAAAATGAACAGAAAGTGAAGCAGCTCTCTAGAATACTTTTCTCCTTTAGGTTTATGAAACAAAGAAACAAATTTTTTAAGCTTAGGTGTCTAATTTTTGTCATATCTACATGAAGTTTCCTTGGCAAAAGAAGCTAGTTGTAATTTTTCCTTCAAACAAACTGAATGAGATCTCCACTTGCTTGCCAGTTGTCGCAACTTATGTTTTCGTGGTGAAAAACCAGGTCTTGAGAGCACCACAGGTTTCACTGCTGACACACTGCCTAGCTTAGAAAAGTGAGTAGATTCTTGGTGATGAGCTTTCATCTCTAAAAGAAGGAAAATAACAACTTTTGGTTATAAGCAAAATGAGGATATGAGCAGTAGCACAAAGCAAGAACAGGAGAACCGAGAGATTCCTACTAAACCCACTGGCCAGCAGTATCATCTGTTATATAAATGTGAAAATACGTAAGCGACCCTGCCAAGAAATTAACCCTGGTAACTTGAACACTGATGGAAGGCAAGCACCCTGTCTACTATGCCAACAATGCCCCATGGTAAATTCTGCCTCACCTGAATTTTTAGTTTTGTAATACATTTTGTACTTACTGTTTTCATATTTTGTAATTACATTTCTGAACTGTCAATTAAATATATAATTGTATAAGCACAACAGCTTTCATCATATAAAAATACATACTTATATGAAATCACTTCTTGAACTGGCAAAGGGTTTAGATATGGTAGAAAAACATTTCAACCAAATCAAATAAGATTTTTCATAAATTTCCTGTTCACTTATAAAAGTACACACAGTCAAACGACATGTATTATCAGTCATGTAACTGAACAGTGTATTGCCATCATCATTTCTATATACAAAAGAATTGTCCCACTAGTTCAACAACGCATAGTGCAAACTGCTGAACCTGGAAGCATATATTTCATGGGAGAGAGGGAGAAACCCTTCCTCTTAGTCTCTACACAGCAGCTAAAAATAAATATTTTGCAAGAAAAATATGTTTCTATTTCTCTGATTTATTAATATCTCTATACAAAAGGAGATATTGTAGTGTTTTCACTTCAAAATACAAAACATTCAAATGCCATAAAAACAAGGCAGGACCTAGAAACATGGGAATTATGAATAGAGGGTATCTTGTATGTGAAATGTAGGCACCCACTAAGAAGACATTTTTCGAAATAAAACTATGAGGGGTAAAATGTTTTTTCACAGGTTCCCCCTTTTTTTTTTGCTCCAAAATAGTGACTGTGACAATTTATTAAACTACTGCAAAGATTTTATTTTTTTAAATTATGTGTACATGTGAAATGAGAGTAACATTTTCTTCACTGAATCCTTAGTGTTCCAATGACACATCACAAAGTATTTTGTTTATGATAAATTGCTTCTGCCACTGGCTAAAATTAAATGTAACATTTAAACTAAAGCTTTTAATATTTAATAGTCTTTAATAATAAGAATAGAATGTGTTTTCAGTATTTGTCAACATAATTTGAACTTAAAAAAAATTAACCAACATTAATACCTAAATTCTTAAGCAGGTTTCACGCAACGCAAGATGTATGCAAAACTTGCACAAAATGCCAACTTTGCATGAGAATTTCTTGTAAAAGATTGTGTACAAGGTACATCTTACACAAAATTAAGATAGAATGTCCTTTTTTTTTCTAGCAAGATGATGCAAGTTGCGCGGAACTAATGAGCTTATTGGTCCTCCTATGCTGGCCATGTGACCTGTTGTACATTAGCCATACAGGTGTAAATGAAAATGATAGGTGTACAAAGAGAAATACACAGAAGGAAAACATTGCTAAAGCATGTCGATCACTCACTTTTCATGTATCCATTGTACATTTGTTAATTAAATATTTTCAAATATTTACCACGGTTATGAACTAATTCTGATGCGAGAGAGGCCAAGGTGACTGAGCGGTTAGAATGCTCACCTCTCACCAAGGCGGACCGGGTTCAATCCCCGGCTGGCAACTCCTGGATTTTTGCAAGTGGGAATCGTGCCGGACGAGACCACTGGTCGGTGTGGGTTTTCTCGGGGATCTACCATTTCCCTCGTCCTTGCATTCCGGCGCTGCTCCATACTCACCTCACTTCACCCTCATCGGCTCTCAAGACCTCGTTGTTAAGAGCCACCCAAATCTCTTATTTTAGTTGAGGATTCAAACTGCATTCCATTTTTTTAATGTCAAAGGTGCTGCAAAAGACATTGTGAATGATTGTACTTAATTTTCTTACGATTTTACCCCACAATTGTTTTGTTTTTCATAATCTTTTGTTTTAGGTGAATTTGAACATGAGCTTTAAAGGTATTACCAAGCAAGTGTAGTAATGCTGAAAACACCAATGAAGACCCCAGTATTCATAATTACCCAACACTATTTTCTTCATTATACTATTAAAATAAACGTCTACAACCTGGCTTCAGTATTTTCTGAAAACTGTCTACCAGCACACAACCTTAACTCATAGTTTCAATTCCATCATAAGTATACTACGAGAGCATTCAGACATAACAGCATATGACTCAGTAATTTTTTTATTTGTTCAAAACATCTTAATCGCAAGAAATAAAGTTTATTAATACAAGATGATAATGATACTTGTTGGGTTACCTGTTGCAGGAATGAGAGTAACAAGACTCTCAGCTGCTTGCAACTCCTTTTCTGACCAATGAGCACAGGCATTTTCAATGGAAGTATCCTAATTCGGGTCAACCAACTCAGAGTGATTTTTTTTTAAAAACATAAATTAATACAATTATTTTTATTTAGGAAATGATACACTACACATAGCATAATCTTTTGCCCAAATTGTTGCCATACCAGTAGTGATATTTAAGGCAAAATTTTGTGCTAAACAACACTGCACCTTAACAGACCCCCCTAGGTGGTCCAGAAATCACAACTGCCTAGTCTTTAAAATAGGAAAAACAGCACAAACAAATTTTCTTAAAAAATTTTAGTAGTGATCATCAACACCCATGGGTTTAAAAAAACAAGGTTTTGTTCCTGTTTTTCAAAATTATATTCACCATAAATTAAGTATTAAACATAGTAATTTTTACTTATTGTGCCTTTTTTTCTGTGCCCACAGGAAGATTCCATGATCTAAATTCAGAGTATAGATCCAAAATACACATTTACAATTTTATATAAAAAATTGTTCCTAAATATATTAACAATTTTTTTAGAAATCAGAACAGTTAGACTTCTCAAAATAAAACAAACAGTTACCATAGTAATAAGGGCCACTCAACAAAAAGTTAGATGCTGTATGGTTGTTGTGGCGTTAAAGTTAAAATTTTATTTTACCCAACATAAACAATTGTATCTTGGCAATGATACCAATAAAACTGGTAGTTTTCCCATCATGGTTTCAGTTCTTACAGATGTGTTAACCAAAGTAAATAATTGTGAGGGTATATACTCAGCAATATTTAATTTTAAATTATGTGCCAGTATTCCATCAAGTATGAAAATTGCCTTGAACAGGAAAGACTCATTTATGAGCAATGACAACACATTTCTGAATGTTTCTACTTGCTAAAGAATTAAATATTTCACAAAAACTGTTTTACTTTTTAATATAAGTTCTGGTAAGAAACTGGCATGATGGACAGGAGGGAACCCAATGTCTTTAAACATTTTAGATGCCGGGCAAGTTAATTGTATTTTAGGTTATAAAGGATAGAGACTTTTCCGAAAATCGGGAAAATAATACCTGCAAATGTTAAATATGGTTATTACTAATCACACTTAATACAAATTTTAGTGGGGTTTCATGTAATTTGCAGTATATGCTATGAAATGTGATAGTGAGGAGGCTATGAAGATTGCTGTGTTTATGCGGTAAAACACATAAAATGTATGTCCAATATATTTATATTGGGTTGCTAAATTGTATTAAATGTGAGAATATCTTTTGAAACCAATCCTTATTTTATAAAACAACGTTTACAGGGTATTTTTATGCTGAGCCGCTAAGGTTGTCTATATTCTATATTCATGAGAAGATTGTACTACGTAACTTATTATTAGTAGAATAAATATACATATAGTATATCATACAAAAAGACATTTACAGATGGTGTTTATCAACAGTTGACGTGTATCGCCATGATACATTCCAATACATTTGGTGACCAATGATACACAGACACAGGAAACAAATGCGCATCAAAATTGGTTTAAGTCACAATTGTACTGTGGGAATGTGTGCCAAATCAGTGTTCAGTGTGAATTTGACTGTGTGGAGGTGTGCGATGTACAAGTGCTGTTACATGTGTTTTATTTCAATTCATTCTGTTTGACGTGTTGAATCTAATTATTGTCAAAAATACTAGTGTTTCTGTGCCATTATGTTCATGGGAAATGTTAAAATATAATAATTGTGTGAAAATTTTAGTGTCTATGGAGTTTCGACAAAGTGAATGGACATTAATGTGTCGTGCTTAATCATCTATGATGTATAATTGTTGATTCAACGGGCGAGTAATGTAATACATTTGGAGTTTTAGCACGCAGTATGTAATATAGTGAATTGTACTATGTAGTATTGCGTGCGAGTGTTAATTGAAGGTCTTACTTAATCTTGCAGTCAGTCATGTAAAACGCAGTAGACCTAACCTAATTAAACCTAACTTCACGATAGGTAAATCACAGGGGTGGATGACCCTACGCTAGCTTACTTATTATGGTTTCGGCACATTTTATTGTGTGTGGTTTATGTATATGACAGAGTTTTTGTAGTATGTCATCAAGGGCTTAGATATTGCTGGGTGTATAGCTATTTGAAATGTTAACCTTACTATTCAGAGGTTTGTGATTTACGAGTGCTGTTACGCATGTTTAGTTTTGATTAATTCTTTTTGACGTGTTAAATCAAATTTTTGTGCAAAAATATGAGGGTTTCTGTACCATTATGTCCATATGACGTGTTAAAATATAATAATTGTGCGGAAATGTTAGTGTTTATGGCGTTTTGACAAATTGAATATACGTTAACGTGTCCTATACGTGCATTATCAGCAATTAATCACCAAGGAGCTATGATTGCCGCTTCCATGGGTGAGTAATGTAATACATTTGGAGTTTTAGCATGGAAAGTGTATATTGTGTAGTGAATTGTACTTTGTAGTATTGCATACGAATGTGGTAATTGAAGGACTTGCATACTTTTGCAGCCAGTCATGTAAAATGCAGCAGACCTAACCAAATTAAACCTAACTTCACAGTAAGTGAATCACAGGGGGGGGATAACCTGATGCGAGCTTACTTATTATGCTTTTTGTAACACACTATCTCGTATCGGCACATTTTCCCCTGTATTCATATTTCGTGAAGTTGGGTTGAGTAAAGTTAGGTCTTCTTGCATTTAATGTGTTTTAAGGAACCAAAATAACATGTAATTTACATAACGTTTTGCGTGTTTTACCCCACAATTTCTCCCATCTTCATAGCCCTCCCCACTATCACATTTGTAGTATGTACTGCGAATATCGCTATGCCCATAGTACGTGTTTCTGTAATTAGTAATGTCGATTTATATCATTTTCCATAGAAATTTATTTCTTTTTCGGAAAAGCTCCTATTCTATATAATTACCCTTATTTTTTTGTAATTTTTGGTAGGCCTAATCATATACAAAAATACAGAAAATCTTTTATAAATAACGCCTTGTAAAATTCTTTGCCTACTTGATACGGAATTAACCACGGTTTAAACTATATGTAGGTAATGCACAGTAATATTTTACATCCCTAAAAATATTACCATATTGACCCAAAAACGCACGCAACCTGGCATTATTTATAATTGACAACTTCTACATGCCTGTCAGGATCCAATGGAAATTTAATAAAACTTCACTTCTGCTCTTGTTTTTATTGTTGGAGCAATTCGCAGCAGAACACCAACCGGTTCCACTATACCTTCTTTCTTCCATCTCAAATAGGTTGAATTCACGTAATAAGGTAATATATCTTTAACACGTTGAAATACTTAAAAGAGTAAATAATATCACTTAGAAGCTACAAAATATCCTCACTTTGGTACAAGTTTCCTTCAGTCCCAGTAATCACCTGACAACAGGGACTTATTTTCTCCATCAGGAAGGTTAAAGAGTTCACGCAAAAATCCTTCATGTTTTTCATTATTTTAGGGTGAAATATCATTACACAGGCCTGCGAAATTGAAGTTTTTGAAAAATACAAGAGAAGTTTTCGCTGATTTGTATGTTATTTGGTGTGCTGATTTCGAAAATGACCTCCATTTTTTTCCATCACGTCAGAATTTTTTGTAAAATCGATATATTGGCTAAAATCCTATTTGAAAAGGAATTCTCTCGAACAATGTTGCATGTACTATCTGCCAGATCGCACAAGCCGTCTCTGGTCGAGAGAAAAACAGAACGTTCCGTTGAGTTTAGACTTTTTACATGAAATTATGGTGGAGTTTCTAGAAAAAAAAAACCAACATACAATTTTCATTTGTTTTTATTGAGGTAACTTACATAAAATAGACGACTGATGAAGAAGAGCAAATTGAATGTGTACATGAAAGTGAGAAAAAAACATAACAAAACAAAACAACAGTTTCTATTTAAGTTCGTACTCTTTTTCCTTTGAAANACCAACATACAATTTTCATTTGTTTTTATTGAGGTAACTTACATAAAATAGACGATTGATGAAGAAGAGCAAATTGAATGTCTACATGAAATTTAAACTGAGAAAAAAACATAACAAAACAAAACAACAGTTTCTATTTAAGTTCGTACTCTTTTTCCTTTGAAACTTCTTTTTGACGTTCTTCTTTTATATCCAATCTCAGGCCTACCTCGTGTTAACATCCAACAGTAGTCGGCGAGCATGTTCTTGTCCCATCTTCCTTGATATTTGCGCTCCATATCTTTGATGTCTTGATGGAACCTTTCACCCTGTTCTTCGCTGACTGCTCCTAAATTTTCGGGGAAAAAGTCCACATGTGAGTGAAGGAAATTTATTTTGAAACTCATGGAGCAACCCAACGCTTGAATTTGTCCAGCATATTCATTACAATAGGTTTATAATCAGGATCCTTGTAGTTACCCAGAAATTTACTGACGACATCTTTGAAGGCAACCCAAGCTTCTTTTTCCTTTGTTGTCATGCGAGTCTCAAATTCTTTATCCTTCATAAGCTTGCAGATATCTGGACCAACGAAGATTCCCTCTTTCAACTTGACTTCGGATAAACCTGGAAACTTTTTGCACAGGTATTTGAAACAATCGCCATCTTTTGCAATAGCCTTGACAAACAGCTTCATTAAACCTAATTTAATATGCAGAGGGGGTAACAATAATTTTTGTGGCTCAACTAAACTGTTCCGAATCACATTCTTGGTGTCTGTTTCAAGATTTTGTCTTTTAGGCCATTCTTTTTTGACCCAATGTTGAGTTTTATCACGGCTGTCCCACTCACAAATGAAATGTGGGTACTTTGTGTACCTGCCTTGTTGACCCAGAAGCATGGAGATAACTTTAAAATCACCGCAAATTGTCCAACCGTGGTCAGCATATTTTATTTTGTTGAGGACGAGAGCCAGGTTTTCATAGCGTTCTTTTAAATGCACCGAGTGTCCAACTGGTACAGATGCATACTGGCTTCCGTGATGGACAGCTTTAAGACTCCTTTTCGATGAATCTATAAACAGCCTCCATTCATCTTTATCGTAGGTGATATTAAATTTGCTCATCAATCCGGGAATATCAGAACAATAGACCAGGTTCTCGTCTTCCTCAAAGTACTTAACAAATTCCTTTTCCCGATTCCTGTACCAATAAAAAGAGGTTCCTTTGGCCAATAAGTTTTTTTCTTTCAATCTGTAGCCCAACAATTCAGCTGCCTCTTTCGAAAGGCCCAGATCTCTAGTCAGATCATTAAGTTCTACCTGAATGAAGGTCTGAGGTGAATCGCCTCCAGAGGGCTTATATTCGGTATCAGAGCCTTAAACTTCTGGATGTTCCAAGTCTGAAGAGACTGAAGAGATGACTGACAATTCAGGTGGAGGCAAAGGCACTGGCACATCAGGTCCGTGAGGAACGGGGCGTATGGTCGATGGAATGTTATCAGGATAAGAGATTAGCGTTTGATTTTTGCGGTTATAACCACGGACATGGCAAGAACAAAAGTAACAATCGTCAGAGTGGTTTGTCGGCTCCCTCCATGTCATAGGAATTCCAAATCGTAAAGCAGTCTTCTTTCCTTTGAACCAGAGGCGTAGATCTTTGAGACACTGCACACAAACTTTATGGGGAACCCCTCGATTTGTCCTGGTCTCCGAGTTTCATGCC
This sequence comes from Clitarchus hookeri, assembly GCA_002778355.1. Lineage (NCBI taxonomy): Eukaryota > Metazoa > Arthropoda > Insecta > Phasmatodea > Phasmatidae > Clitarchus > Clitarchus hookeri. The sequence continues at coordinate 389,895 of NQII01000413.1, forward strand.
AAAATACGCAAGATAAAGTTGTCTTACATAGTCTGTAATGCTCCTCATGCAATTTTTAATAACACTGTATTCGCCGCATATGTAACAAAAGTCATCTGGCAAATNCATAGTCTGTAATGCTCCTCATGCAATTTTTAATAACACTGTATTCACCGCATATGTAACAAAAGTCATCTGGCAAATTTTCACGTCTCGAACTCGAAGCCATGTTTCACGAAACGCACAGAGAAAAGCAACCATTAAGCTCAAACAACTAGAAGGTAACTGCCGATTACACTCGCTTAGTGAGCATTCCTGCAAGGTCAGCGAACCAAGATAAGGATACACGCGACGCTATTAGTAGAGAGAGATTTTGACGGGGAGGGGGGGATGGCGACGGGTAGCTGTTACAGAGGGGTATTCTGTAGGTTTCACCATGGTAGAATGATGGTCAGGCAGGGAGGAAAGAAATTCAACGCCAAGAAATATTTTTTATGATAAATATTCATAAAAATCCAAGTTACATGCATTTTTCAAGAAATTGTGATGTAACAGACATTTTTCATAATTTTTTTAAAATTAGCACCAAAAAATACTTTAAGTTCAGTTATCAATTCCCTTGTATTTTTTTTATCGCAGGCCTGTGTTTTTTACTCGTGGAACTTGAATTCACTGAAAATTGCGATGTAACTGAACTGAAATACATTTACCACGTGGTTAAATCGTGTCCCGAAAAGATGGTGACCAAAAAGTAAACAAACACCAGCGAGTTATGTGGAAATGCCGCCATGTCACTTCTGATGCACTATGTATTCTGTGTCCTCATCGTCGTGAAACAGCTAGAGTATAATCCATTCACGTTATCTTCGATACTTTTGAAAAGAACCTTTGAAAAATCACCCTAGAAGTTACATGTTTAATTGGTTATAAAAAATATATATATGGAAAAAGGTTTTGTCTTGCTTTTAGCACTGAAGCACTATATAAATTGGTTGTTTGAAGTTTTAAGTATATATTTTTTTCAATAAATTATAATCATTTGTTAAAAGTCCGTACAAATTACCAACGGAATTTGAAGGGACATGTTNTATATTTTTTTCAATAAATTATAATCATTTGTTAAAAGTCCGTACAAATTACCAACGGAATTTGAAGGGACATGTTGGTTATAGCTGAAAAGAAATAGTTCGTAGGTTAAATATTAATATGTATAAATTTAATGCCGTAATTGTAAAGTTAATATTGCTAAACTATATATTTACATTTTTACGTAGCACTCATGGGTAAAGATTTCACTGTTATTAATTGAAATTAAATAAATTTCAGTGTCTGTCCAGCGGACTCATACACTCCATCTTGTCCGTTTGGGCACGTTTTTTTCAGAAGTATAACCACGCCATATTGGATATTGGAGACGCTGAATTGTGGTTATAAAACTAACGTAACACATTCTTTCTACTTATAAGATAATTCTAGGTTAAGATGTAATTTTAGTATTAGCGTTGTTATTTCTGCACTTTATCAAATAAACGTGCAAAATATAGAAAGGCATTTGAATATTTCCGTTACGTAATTCCCTTCGCAATCCTTAACAGAAAAAAATATTTTAAAAGAATGAAAAGGAATCGATTTTTGGTCAATAACTGATAATCGATTATTTTCGAAAGCTTTTTGTGAAGCGTAAGAGATAGCAGCACAGTAGCGTTGGCTTACACGTCCTTCTCTTATATCGTCTTTGCGCCGCACGTAATATTGTTTTGATGTTGTGGCAGTGAAGAAGTGCGACAGTTTCTTGATGGAAAAAGCGATGTACCTACACCGCAGGTTTCAAAATGAAAGTGATTATGTTCGCTGAAGAGTTTAGAAATCAAGCCGCGGGCCGTGAATTCGNTTCCTTACACCAAATATGTAAATAAATCTTAATACAATAAGTAAACTTGAATTAAATTATATCATTAACAGTTCCGATATATACTTCAATCTACCTTTTTGTATGTATTACAATATATTGCTAGATTGATAAGCATTTTTTAGACATTTGGAGAATTTTATTAAAG
>NQII01000413.1:392065-428987 GCA_002778355.1 Clitarchus hookeri
CTACCTTTTTGTATGTATTACAATATTTTGCTAAATTGATTAGCATTTTTTAGACATTTGGAGAATTTTATTAAAGTATATGACAGTTAAGATTACATGGCATTGTTTCTCTTCAAAAATAAATTTTGGTAGTTCCCACATGGACACTGTTAACAAAATATTTGACAGTTCCCACATGGCGCTGTTTGTTTACAAAATATTTGAGAGTTCCCACATGCCACTGTTTTTGTTTACAAAACATTTGACAGGTGTCACATGGCAATGTTTTGTTTACATACTGCGTAAGGATACATAATCGGGTCCCTGAAAGTAGATCTTTAGCAGGGCTTCAGAAAATCTTGAAGTTACCTTGAATACATTATAGTCGTAGTTGACTCTACCTAAATTATCTTGTTTAAATGTAATGTCTGTTTGTCGAGGTATACGGAGGTGCTGTTATTAATCATGTATGTCTCCAGGGAAGGATGATTTTTATCTCTATTATCAAAATGTTTGGGGTCATTGAACCAAATCTGTTTTATTTTCTCACAATTTTAATAGTGTTGATTACTTTGTCATTTGTTTGACTTAAATCTGGTTTAATAGTAATTGTGTTGTTTCTTACTTTTTCCAGAAAATTACTACATATCTCATAAAGATCGTGATCCTACTAACCTCGCCAGAGGAGGCAGTGCTCTTACAGCAGTTAATTAATTTAAATTTCCTCACATTGTACAAAAATTTGATATTCTGAAAGATAACATTGAGGCTGTTTGGGTAGAAATTACTAGTAATAATGCAAAAGGAATTTTAATCGGAAATATTTATCTTCCTCCTCAATTATCTGTCACTGATTTTAATGATAATTATGTTTCTTAGATGTTAAATTGTCTGGTTATACTCATAAAATAAATATAGTCTGTGATTTTAATGTTTCTGGTATTCATTGGAGTAATTTTCACACACCAAATATTGTTCATTATTATAATAAACAAAATGGGCATATCTTTTTTGAAAAAATTAATTTTCTCAATTTGGAGTTTTTTAATTTTGCTAAGCCACATTCCCAATTACTGGACTTGGTATTTTCTAATTTTTATTTAGATCATGTAGAAAAGTCTTAGGATCCTATTATAGAGGAAGATGAGTATCATCCTGCTTTAGTCTATTCTTGCAAAGTTGATTCTGAAAGTTATAAAGAAAGTAACAGTTCATACTATATTAGGAATTATAAAAAATGAGACTACTTATCATTATTTTTAGCTTTAAGTGCTTTTGATTGGAATCATATATATATAATATGCAATATGTCAACCAAATGGTAGATTACCTTACTAGCAACTCTCAAATGTTACTAACCAATTTATCCCTAGTGTTAAAATTTCAAAAAGTAAATATCCTGCATGGTTTTCAAAAGATCTAATTAGACTTTTAAAAATGAAAGAACATTTATTTAGGTTATATAAAGGATGTAAAACTGATTATAATTATTCTCATTTTCCTGAGTATAGGAGAGATGTAAAAAAGAAAAAATTAAAATAGTTAAGAAAAATGGCAAGCAAATATTAATGATAAATTAAAAAATAATCCATAAAATTTTTGAAAATATGTTAAATTATAGAAAAATGGCTACAGAGAGAAAATAACATTATTATCTAACAGTACATTGATTCAAGATACGAAGTCCTTGCCAATATTTTTACTAAACATTTCGCTGAGGTGTATGTTCAGTCAACTTAGAGTGTTAATTCTCATTGTAGCAGTTATGGCAATAATTTGCACCTACCAACTCCGATAATCACCCAAGGATTGGTTCTATGGGCTATAAAAAGACTTAAAAATAGTAAGGCTACAGGGATTGATGAAATTTCTATTTTATAATCAAAGGTTGTGCTAATACATTCATTCTGCTTTTAACTCATATTTTTAATGTTAATCTATTATATGGTGTCTATACAAGCATGTGAAAAAAAGCAATTGTTGCTCCTATTTTTAAGAAATGTAATAAACATGATGTTAATATATATAGACCTATATCACTATTATGTTGTTTCTAAAAGGTATTTGAGAAGGTAATTCACAGTCATATAAACTTTTATACAAGAAATTTAATATATAGCATGGATTTCAAATTGGTAAAACAACTTACTAATTTATTCAAATTTGTTAATGATTTATATGGTGATATTACATCTAGTAATCAGATTGATGCAATATATTTTGATTTATGTAAAGATTTTGATGCTTGTCAACACTCTTGTCATATTGAAAAAAATACAAGCAATAGATTTAGATAATACCTATGTCAATTGGTAAGTTTGCAGTGAGAATAGAAACTTCCCTTACATCTCATTTTAATGTATCTTCCGTTGTCCCTTAGGGTGGAAAACAGTATCACCACTTTTATTTAATATATTTATAAACAATATTGTCAGTGCCATAAATAATTCTTGAGCACTTCTAAATGCTGATGATTTGAAAATTTATAAAAATATAAAAAATTTGACTGCCTTTGTTTACTCGCAAGATTGGTACACCAATTATAGACAGTGATATGCAATGCTATATCACTTAATTTAGAGAAAATTGTGTGTATCTCATTTACATGGGAAACTAATCCAATTGTTTATAAATTTGTGGTTCACAATCATGTTATTAACAGAGTTGATTATGTTCGTGATCTTGGTGTGATAATAGATTCTAAATTATATTTCCATTACCATGTAGATAGTCTTATTAATAACTTTAGTCTACTTTAGGATTAATTATATTTGTTACTACTTGGCTTCTACACCTAAGTCAGTATTGTGTTTATATTATTCTCTAGTACAGTCTAAATTTGAATATGTACTGTTCAGTCATTTGGAATTACATTATCACCACTGATTCAAGGAGACTGGAAAATGTACAAAGAAACTGTTTTTGTAGATTCTCACTGAATAATTTAAATTTTAATTTTAATATGGAGCTAAAAAAAATAATAACTATACTCTGAAAGTTAGGCAAGATATTACAAATGCATTATTTTTAATAAATGCTTTCCTTTCGTACTTTTTTTGTACTTTTAATAAACTGGTGTGTTTACAGATTCCAAATTTTAATCATAGAATTTTGAACCCTTTTTGTACTTTTAAACAAAATAAATGATTAGTCAAGAAGTGTGTGTTTTAATTGATAACAAATTGTTTTTTTGATCTTGATCCCTTTGTGGGAAAGAAAATTACATTTCATGAGCTATTTAAGCATTATAATAGATAAAGTCCACTCATCTGTAATTAACTTTTATTGTGTTATTAAGTGTTATGTGTATTTGAACCAATCATTCTTAATCCCGCATATTTTATGGCCTGTGCAAACACATGTCAAGTTTCTGAACAAATATTGTATATCCCTATCGTTAATAATATAGCTAATGATATTCATGTGTAGGGTATGCTTCATGCAATTACAGGTTTTCAACCAAAGTGTGCCATATTTTTATACTTCTAATATTTTATAATTTTAGTACATTTTAGTCAAAGAGTTGCCCTTAAAAACATTTAGACATATTATACTTGTGTCAGGTTGAACACCTGTCAAAAGTTATAAAAAGATAATTTGTTTCTGGTCCTCATTTACCTCTCATTCACACCTATGCTTTCTGCATTTTCTTTGGTGTGTATGAGCAACCAATGCAACCTTTTTGTTGTAGGAACAAAAGTTGTCAATAATTTTTTTTCCTTTAGTAACTTGTTTGACTTATTTTACCAATTTTTTGTTATTCATGATTTCAAGGCAATTTTTTTTATTGTTTTTATAATTGCCTTCAATTTTTTTAATTTTTTTTTTACTTTTTATATTGATTTTAACTAATACACTTTCCCTGGTTATATAGTTAATTCATTTAAATGTTAAAATACATATTTTAAATACATAAAAATAATCATATATAATAAACCTAATTAAATACATTGAAAGAATGTTTAAAAAATATTATTTTAAATCAAAAAATACAAATCGAACAATATTTATTGCAGGAAATTTAAAGATATTGAAAGTTTGGAAAAACATACTTTCCCCTCACATATGAAATAAAGGGAAATCTAACTATTTATGATGATAACACTAAATTCAAAAATCCAAATTAGTGATAAATATTCTTTACCTAGTAATATTTTTTATTCTATCATAAATTTTTTAATATTTATCCCAATATCTGATTAATGTCTTTCTGAATAAACCTTGTAACGTTGAAGTTTTTCTTATATTATTGTTATATTATTATTACCTTTTGGATTTATATTATTTGTTTGTGGTGACAATTAAGTAAGATAATTTTCAAATTAAGATTTAATACATGATTTAAGCGAAGTGCAATGTAATTTTGGTTATGTAACGAGTTTATTGATATGAAGGTAATTTAGAGGTTATGGCTAGTGTTATTGTTATTATTCATTTTGTCCTTAGAGGGTGTCAAGTATTGCATTGTTTAATTTTCAGATAAAGGTTTAGAGGTTATTATTGTTCATTTTGTCCTTGTAGGGTATTAAATATTGAAATTTGTAAATCACATGAAATTAAAGGAAAGTGTCCTGATTGACCCCCGTCTTGCCATTGCTGATTGGTGGAGTAGTGTGGTGGGGTCAGATGACAGTCAATCAGAGTGCGAATAACAACAGATGTGACGCTGAAGTTTGAATCAAGCTTTTTTCCTGTAAAAAATACCGTCACCACCGTCAAGAATGTACGTGTGGGTGATTGAAAGAAATTAAATTTTGATGAAAGCATTTCATCTATAATTGCTGCAAGATGTTTTAAATATTAATTATCAATGATGTAAACCGAATAATATATATGTTTATTTGTTGTGAGAAATCAAGAGAAGTTTAGTAAATTTTTGTTGGAGATGAAGAAAGAGTCAATAAAAAAGAACAGAATTTTGGCCGTCTAATTTCACTGAAATGTTACAACTTGCCATTAAATAATAAAGAAATTAATATCAGAAACATGGTATCCTTTAGAAAATGAATATAGTACTATGAAACCTAAGTGACCACTGATAACTAATTAAAATATTGAATTAATTATATATAGGAATATTTCCACCTAATGAATCAAAGTAATAAATATTATTATTGAAATTATAATGACACAGTAATGTCTACCAATGTGTACATACATCTAAAGTAAATATTGCACCTTTAATCTTATCTATTTTATTTGGTAAAATGTTTTATCTTTAATTTTTTTACGTAATTGTTGATATCAATATTAGGTAATAGAGTTATTAAAGAAATTTTTTTTTGGCCTTCCCCTTCCTTTTTTTTTTTGCAAAACTCCTTCACCAATTTTACTTTCCAAAGCTAAATTTGTCATTGTTCTTCTAATTCTTTCTGGTTTTTCCTGGTTTGTTCAACCAAATAATATGATAGTGCTGGCACCAATTGTCAATCCGGCTAATACGCCCAATAAAGTTAAAAAAATGGGAGAAATTCACAATTTGTTAAATTTTTATCAATATAAAAATCTCTTAACTGATTAACTTGAATATTGAAAGTTATGTTTTTGTCTTTATTTGTATGGAAGTAATTATACAGAAACATCAATTTGTGTATACTTTTTAAATTAACAAATTTTAACAGCCAAACCTTATTTTCTTTTTGTGAACATTCTTCCAGAAACGGATGCTGAAGCAATTTTTTCACCAACGGGTGTGTCACTATCTAACATGACTTCTTTAGCTGTAAAGTTGTATCAGCTTCATGTTTTGATTCTAAATCTCTATGATCTCTATAGGCAATATCATGTTCTTTATAAGCATCATTTAATTTATTTATTACTTTATCACCTCTCTCTTATCTTTCATCTAATTTTGTGACTGTGCCACAATAATTTTAATCCGTGAGAATAATAATTCTTTTTTTTTTTTAAAGAAGACCTTTTACATATAGAAAAACAATGGTTGTTAAAGATAAAACAAATATAAAAATTAGAGTTGATTTTAATAAATAATGTTTTAGAGCATACTATGTGTAATGTGGTATCAGTCAGTCAAAGAAATCTCATATACGATCAATTGAAGGGAAGGACAACAGAAAATGTATAATTGTTTTTATTATATAAAATTAATGAAGAGTTTGCTGAAAATATTATTTATATAGTTCTTGGACTATTAGCATCATCTATTATTTTAAATATTATATTAATATGTTTACATCTAAGAAAATATAAAATAATTTATAAACCCGAAGTTGTCTTATTGTTTTTATATTATTAAATGAAAAAATTAATGAATCAATAAAATGTGTTTATAGTTATAGGTGTGTGTGTGCGTGTGTGCGCACACTATTATTAAATTATTCATTCAAATAAAAAATATTTTTTTTTTTAAATTTTTTATGTCAAATGAATTAAACACAAATGAACAAACTTAACAATATTAATAAACTAAAATTAAAAATAAAAATAATTGTGTTAATAAAAATTGGGATATTATTTGATTATGAATATTAATTTTATATGTACTTCAGATATAAAAATACTAAAAATTTTTACTTGAAAGTTTTTTTTGTAGTATAAGAAGGGTACAAATAAACACTTTTTGTACAGTATCTAATTTAATTATAAATATTTAAATTTAAAATAATTTTAAATTGAAAAAAATATATTTTTAAAAATTTTGTATAAAATTTTAGTTTTGCTTAGTATTATGTTGAATTAATCAAAAAAGCTGGGAAGAAACCATGTTTTAATGTTTATATTTATATTGTAAATATAAACATTAAAACCAACAGTGAAAACATTTTTTGGTAAAAAATTTTAAAATAAAATTAATGATGTTTGTAATTTGTAGCCATAAACCTTCCAACTTAAAGGCGAGGACGCGTCTAAAAAACTTACATTTATTTACTAGGTTAGCTTTTGTCGTAAGGAAGGAAACCGTCACGAAGGAGCGAGAAGTATCACAATGTAATACAGCAGAAAGAAATTGTTTGACAAAGGATAATTAAATGGTAAAGAGTGTTGACCTTGATCGTCCAAACTAAGGCTTTGGCTCAAGTAAATATAGGAACACGGCAAGATGGTTATTTTCTGAATGTTGACATGTTGATTGATACTGCAAAAACACTTGGACATACTATAATCGATTGTATGGATGGTACAGGTTACCACCAACGGTTTCATAAAATTTTACAGCACACTTGATCAAGCATCTGTAATGCATCTTATCCATGGGGCAATTATCAGGGGAGGCACAAGGCTAGAAAAGGATATTAAAAGTTATCATTTTTTTACCAGAAAAAGAAACAGCAGAATGTTAAATGTACAGAATCCCTAATATCACTTATTCAAAATTTGCCAAAGAAGCCAATGCGAAAGTTAAAGATTTAATAGCAGACTTTGAAAGTAGCGAGTTAGAATACAATGAAGTGGCAGAAATTTTTAGACTGCGATATAAAAAAGTACTAGCTTTAAGATTATGTTCTAAATATATTTATATGTTATTATTTATTGCTATACATAGATTTATAAATGATGTAAATTGAAAATATAACTGATTATTTTATTTTTATACAATCTGTAAGAAAAATATCCGTTGAAAGAATTCCTAGTAAAACTATATATATACACACATTAAGTAAAAAACAAAAAAACAAAACCTCAAAGAAATATGTTTTAATGAACTCCAATCCACCTTCCATCCCCCCCCCCCTTTCTAGATATTTTCAAAAATTTAAGTAGACGTAAGAGCTAGTTTTCCTGTTATACACATAAATCATTGTAAATATAAACACTTGTATCTAGAATAACATATTCAACACGAAACAATAAAGAAATGTTCAAGTGTAATATAGTTAGACACAACCTTTCATCTTCTCTCTCCCTTCTCTAGGTCAATGCAAATAAACTTCCATAATGAAAAAGCTATATCTATACCCATGGTAATTAGGTGAACTAGTAAAGACAGAAGGAATTTTTTCACCATGATTACTCGATTTGGCCCATTATCCGACACACAAGTTTANGGTGAACTAGTAAAGACAGAAGGAATTTTTTCACCATGATTACTCGATTTGGCCCATTATCCGACACACAAGTTTATGAGGTATCACTTTCTTCTGGTTTCAATTTAGCAGCCTTAATATATTTAAAATGGATATATTTTTTATGCAAAGCACAATACAGTTGCACTTTTTCATTTGGTAAGTTTTGTAACATCAGCATATTTGATGAAGTTGGGCAGAGTTTAATCAGTCGGTTTGTAGAGATTTACTTAAACAATTTCCTCGTGTATTTCGCCTACTTTCCGAAGGAAGTATAGTCTTTAAAAACTTTTGAACATGACAACCGAATTTAACCAAACATATAGTATTGAGTAAGGAGATCAGACTTCTATAGTTTTTGATCATGTTGGGTACTTATTTTCAAAATGGAGGCACTAGAAGTTTAGGACACTCGTATATCTCGGAAACCAATTATTCTATTTAAACCAAATTTGGAACATTGACAGAGCATTACATAAACATTGCATTTAGTAAGCAATAATATCATTAATCCACCATTTTAAAATATAACTCTAATTGAAAAAATAAAAATTTTCCACTTTATCTCCATAACCACTTAACCATTTAAACCAAATTCAGAATGTTGACAGTGCATGATGCAAGCATTGAATTAAGAAACCTATAATGTTCTTGAATCACAGTTTTGTAAGATCAAAATATATATTTAAAATTTTTCTGTTTTTTGTTCTTTTTTTTTGCATACTTTAAGAACTCCAAAATTTGTGGAAAGTTGTCATTATATGTACAAATTAACTGTTGGGTCCAAATAAAAGTACGATCGCAGCATCTTGTTCAGCAGTCTATCCTTAATGAAATGATGTATTGTATGTAATTGGACAATCCTTTTTTGGGGACAAGGCATACATTGAAAATTTTACTTCAATGGTCATAAACTATACAATTTGTATTTTTGTGGTTTATGTGTTCAACACAATTTTCTCATAATGTCAGGTATTTTTAAAACATTATTAACAAATATTCCTATTTTCCATATATAACTGTTTTGATATACACTGGTGGAAAATGAAAAATGAACACCACTAAGCAGTGACTTAGAAACACCATATGTGCATGGGGCACAGATAGAATTCTGTACATGTAGTGATTAACAGTGCTGTGCTGTGGACAGAGTAGGAACCGCGTATTAGGCATAACACCGCTGAGCCCAATACAGCTGTAGTTGACTCGGTTGTTGCTGTCTGCCNGAGTAGGAACCGCGTATTAGGCATAACACCGCTGAGCCCAATACAGCTGTAGTTGACTCGGTTGTTGCTGTCTGCTCGTCACCGAATCCTTCAAATGCTTACATTAATCAAATTGATGTTCGCAATATATGTTGGAAGACTTTTGCTGTTCATTAAAGTGTTATAAATCAGATTTCTGTGATTGAAATTGCTCAGGCCCCTGATTTGTATNGAAGACTTTTGCTGTTCATTAAAGTGTTATAAATCAGATTTCTGTGATTGAAATTGCTCAGGCCCCTGATTTGTATTTTCGTAAAGATGTTAAGTTTGAATTAGGGGATGAAATATGGTTGTTTTGTAAGTTGGTTGGTGATACTGGAGATATGCATGTACAGCTTGTATATGCAGAAAGAGAAGATATTGGCCTAAGAAGATATTTAAGAATATTGGTGGATGTAGTACTGATGTTTCTAAAGGAAGCTATGTTTTTGTTAAGCAAGTGACTCAGTGTCAAGAGAGTCATGTTTTGGGTCCCTTTTGTATAATTAGCTTTACAGGGTATGAGTTCTTATCCTGGTATCCACATGCTTATCAACCTGGATGGCAGCAGCATACGGATTCCCGTGTAGACTGCCACATCTGATAAGCAGCCTTTGCCGATTGCACTGCGACTGCCACTCAGATTAGGGTCACTGTTACACTCAGAGTGTCAGCTAGGATCATCACCAACCGTTTGCTGGATGCTGGACTACGATCAAGGGTGCCGCTCGCCAGGCTTCCTCTCACACCTTATCACNCATCACCAACCGTTTGCTGGATGCTGGACTACGATCAAGGGTGCCGCTCGCCAGGCTTCCTCTCACACCTTATCAAAGAGGAGCCCACCTTGGGTAGTGTCGTGACGGATACAACTGGAGTGATGAGAGGAGATTCTGCATTGGTGCCAGTGATGAGTGCTGCGTCGACCAGGATAATGGCAACAACCGGAGTANCATCACCAACCGTTTGCTGGATGCTGGACTACGATCAAGGGTGCCGCTCGCCAGGCTTCCTCTCACACCTTATCACAGAGGAGCCCACCTTGGATAGTGTCGTGACGGACACAACTGCAGTGATGAGAGGAGATTCTGCATTGGTGCCAGTGATGAGTGCTGCGTCGACCAGGATAATGGCAACAACCGGAGTACATACAGCAGCGACATACAGGACCTACTCCTGGCACCATAGTCTGGGGAGCAATAGCCTATAATGACTGTACGTCTCTGGTGTTTTTGAGGGAACAATGAACAGAGAACGCTACATCCAGAACATCATCCAGCCTATTTTGTTGCTGTTCCTACAATGCCAAAGAGATGTCTTCTTTCAGCAGGACAATGCCCGTGCACACACGTCTCGTGTTACCCAATGCTATTTCGAAGGTGTTTGTCAACTTCCCTGGCCAGCACTATCACCCGACCTGTCCCCCATTGAACATATGTGGGACATGATGTGATGGCATTTGGTGTGATCTGCATTACCGGCAGCGGTAATTATTAAGTTTAGGGGCTTTTCTGCAAAAAAAAACTCCAAAAAGTGGTATATTTTGACTCTACTAATCACGTAGAACACGAATATACTAGGGGCGTAGCTTTAAAATAAGTACAATANTCTAAAATAAGTACAACATATTAAAAAAAATTGAACAAATTTGCGAGATGACTTTCTGACAGTTTGTTTACGTTTGTGAACGAAACGTCCTACACCAACAAAAGTTGCATTAACGGGTTCTGCACAGCTTACCTTGTTCATATTCAAGACGGTGTAATGTTAAAATAAGTAGAACATATTTAAAGAAATCGCGAAATTTGATGTTTACATCTATTAACGTCTACCGCCATTAATAATGGCCGCGCTTTGCATATTTCACGCAATCTAGCGGGCGCATATATCATCACAGGTCATACGTTAGTATGCCAGTGTGTGGCTACAGGTGCTGGTCGTGGTGAGTTAGGTGGTGCTCCGTTCGTGATTTAAAATGAAGAAAGCAAGCAAGACTACGTTTCTGCATTATATTAGCCTATTAACGAGTGCTTCTGTGTATATATTCGGCTGTAAACGAGTGTTTCGGTGCGTTATATGCGCGTATGTGACGCTTTGTGGAAGATTGTGATTTAATCGAGTGAGCTGAGGTTGAATGGGCCGTTGACAGAGGTATGTACCACCCGCCTACATTGGTGAGTACATTGATATTATTTTGGTGTATTTTACGGCTCCTTTAAATCCCTAAAATCCTAAATTCGTAGTTCAGTGTAAAACCCAAAAATCCTAACAGGTAGCTTAACCTGCAAATGTAGTTATATTACGTAATTCAAACAAGGTTTTTCCGGACGTTTTTACCCCACAATTTCACATTCTTTCTCAACTAACCTAGGATTATTGGTAGGTAACGCAGAACACGACTATAGTAGCATCATTAACGTATGACTAATTGTATAATATGTGCCCACCTAACCTAACAGAACCTAACCATACGATGGGTGAATCACTATTTTACATTTTTAAACTAACCTAGCATTGTGGCGATTTTAACTAACCTAGAATTGCAGTTATTTAAAATAACGTAGGATTATAGGGTTCCCATCTAGTGTGTGATTGTAGGTTGTTGATAGGAGATTTGATTAATATTGTATAATCTTATATTACTTTACAACCTTACAACCCTAGGTTAGTTTACAATCCTAGGTTAGTTAAAAAATGTAAAATAGTGATTCACCCATTGTGGGGTTAGGTTCTGTTAGGTTAGGTGGGCACATATTAAGAAATTAGTCGTACGTTAATGCCCCTAGTATATTAGTGTTCTACGTGATTAGTAAAGTGGAAATATACCACTTTTTGGGTTTTTTTTTTTACAGAAAAGCCCCTAAACTTAATAATTACCTGATTTTATAATAACCTACTTGACGATTGCTGAAATNTTTTTTTTTTACAGAAAAGCCCCTAAACTTAATAATTACCTGATTTTATAATAACCTACTTGACGATTGCTGAAATGCTTTTTATAATGTTTTAATCTAGTAATTTTTAACAATATAAGTTTTTTCAAAACTGTCACAGTGCTGTGAATGGTGTGTATTTGCTTTTGCAAAGCTTACAGTGTTGAAATTGTGCAGAAACCACAAGCAAACACTTGGAATGTTGCATCTATCCAATTGTGCTCACAGACTTTCAGAGTGCAATTGATGTGCAAGGCAAATTGAAACAGTTTAGGCAAGTGACTTGTTTTTCCATAAATTGTGTTATGGTGAAATTGTGGTCATGGCCTGGATCTATTGTGTGATAGTCTCCCAATTATTGTGATATGGTCTAGGTTTATTGAAAATATCAAGTACAGACTCATGAGAAGTTTACGAATGTTTTGAGATGTAGGATAGCAGTTTGCCACACGAGTTAATCTGTGCTGGATCATTAACTTTTTGAGCAGTTTCTGACATATGCAAATAAAACTCCACCAAAAATGAAAAATGTGTTATTTTCAAATGTTTGTTTTACATGCACATAACATTTCCACTTCAGTTATATACAAAAATAAGTCGTAATGCAATGGTACTTTATTTGATTAGCTAGTTTCTATAAGTTGCACAGCTGAGCAGGTAACATGACTAGTTTGGCTCAGATGTTGTACATATTGGAGAGTTGATCTTGATGCAGCCTAGTTCAGTGCTGGACTTCCCAGTGTGAGATGGGAAATTCCACGTATGTTATTGTGCAGTGTCATGCTTCATTTAGATAATCTGGATTCAACCAGTAGATTAAATGCACGTGGCATATGAAATCTTCCAAGAAGAAAATTTATTGACATTTGACAACATTGACCNCAACCAGTAGATTAAATGCACGTGGCATATGAAATCTTCCAAGAAGAAAATTTATTGACATTTGACAACATTGACCATATTTAGCTGCAGCATGTCTGGCGTCCCTAAAAGCAACACCACTGCTATCAAAATAAACTGGTTTCATCTATGATGGTCTGTTTTTCTCTCCCTCTGGGTGTTTATGTGGTAAAACATGTAAAATATATGTCAAATATATTTTCTTCAGGTTGCTGAATCGTGTTTAATGAGAGAATGCCTCTGGAAATGAAACCTTAATTTACAAAATGTTAGTCTTAANTTCAGGTTGCTGAATCGTGTTTAATGAGAGAATGCCTCTGGAAATGAAACCTTAATTTACAAAATGTTAGTCTTAAGGTATGTTTTTGCCGACACGCTAAGGTTATACAGCTATAAACCACTGTAATCAGTGTCGGAATATCATTTAATTCTGTTGAATTTTTCAAGGCTTATCTTCTTGATATTCAAGACAGGTTTGTACTATGTAACATATTAGTACTAGAAAAAAAA
Source organism: Clitarchus hookeri (assembly GCA_002778355.1). NCBI lineage: Eukaryota > Metazoa > Arthropoda > Insecta > Phasmatodea > Phasmatidae > Clitarchus > Clitarchus hookeri. The sequence continues at coordinate 405,656 of NQII01000413.1, forward strand.
AGTATATCATAAAAAAAGACGTTCCCAGGAGTTTCTAAGCATTTTATGTGTTTCGCCATGATACATTTGCTGAACAACAATGCACAGAGACAGGAAACAAATGTGTATCAAATTTGGTCTTCAGTTCAATTTTACGTATTTCATGTCACAGTCGTATGCTGGTAGTGTCCGGAAGTTCAGAAAACAAGTGAATTTGACCATGAAGGCTTGTGATTTAAGAGTGCTATTACGCGTGTTTCTTTGCGATTATTTTTATGTGACGTGTTAACATTGAAGTAGTATGTGGAAATACGAGTGTTTCTTTGCAATTGTTTTCACGTGAAGTTATAATATAATTACTGTGCAGAAATATGAGTGTTTGTGGCGTTTACACAAATTGAATAGACGTTAACTTGTGCTATATGTGTTTATCAGTAATAGATCACAAAGAAGCTATATTTGCCGCCTACAGGGGTGAGTAACGTAATTCATACTCTAGTTTTGCATCAAAAGTAGGTGTAGTTAATTGTACTGTGTAGTATTGCATGTGACTGTGGGAATTGAAGGCCCTATGTACTGCTGCTGCCAGTCATATAAAATGCAGATGACCTAACCAAATTAAACCTAACTTCATGATTGGGGAATCACAAGGGGTGGATGAACCAATGCAAACTTACTTATTATACTTTTTCTAACACATTATCTCGTGTTGGCACACACTCCTCCTATAATCACATTTTGTGAAGTTAGGTCTTCTTGCTGTTTTACTCCACAATTTCCCTCGTCTTCATAGCCCTCCCCACTGCATGTGGTAGTACATAATGTGAATATTGTGACGCCCCTAGTAAATTCATGCTCAGTGTAATTAGTAATTATGCTTTAACGTGGCAAAAGAATGTAAATGACATGGAATTTACATACATTTAAGAGTTTTACCTCAATATCCCTGTTTTTTTTCGGAGTCCTCCCCACTATCGCACTTGGTAGTATGTACTGCGAATATTGCGATGCCCCTAGTAAATTTGTGTTCTCTGTAATTAGTAATGTCGATTTATACCATTTTCTGTGGAAATTAACTTCATTTTCGGAAAAGCCCCTATTTTATATAATTACCATAATTTACACACATTTTACATGTTTTACCCCGCAATTTCCCTGATCTTCATAGCCTTCCCCTCTATCGCATTTGGTAGTATATAATGCAAATATTCTGATGCTCCTAGTAAATTCGTGTTCTGTGTGATAAGTAATGTCGAGATATACCATTTTCCGAGATTTTTTTATATTTCTTCGGAAAAGCCCCTATTTTGGATAATTACCTCTGTCCTATCTGTTTACCTTCCGCATCTTGCATTCTGACATCTGGGGCTGATGTGTCATGAAGCTTACCGAGGTAGGTGCAACACTGCACTGCTGGGCAGGTAGAGTTGACTACACATATCACCTTATTACGTTAGTGCTAAACCCATGTCATAAGAAATTATATATGATATTGAAGAGATCTTGGTCCTGGACTAAGCTGGGACTCAGGATGTTAGACATTTGCACCTATTAAAATTGGCACATCCACTGTGGGAAGAAAATTAAGTTTCTGATGTTTTCTGTGTATCTTTTTCATGGCATAAGTTAGTTAACTGTAAGACATACATTGTGTATTGTATGTGTGCCTGTCCTCCTGTAGATGCTAACTGATTTGTATTGCACAATTAGGCTGTGTGACCACAGTTGACAAACAGTTGCCACAACTTTTTGTCATTACCTTTTTGGCACTGCAACAGCTGAGCAACAAAATAGTTATGTCGTCATTGTGTGTGTGTAGTACAAAATACACTATCTGTGGCCAGTAGTATTATGGATGAAGTAGAAGTGGCTTGTTTTGTTTTGGTCCTTGTGGATTGTAGGAAAAGGCAGTGTCATTTTTGGGTTCATCCCATTTACAGTGCAAGACTCTCTTTGAAAGTTTTATATTTGTTTTCAATGCTGTAAGAACTATTCTGACAAGTTTTTGTCATACTGTAAAATGAGTGTTTCTAGTTTTGATGAACTTTTGGCCCATGTTGTATCCCTTATTGCTCTCCAGAAAAAAACTTTGTAGAAGAAATGCCCCTTAAGCAAAAAGCCTTTCCGTCTTTGAGGTAAGTAAATTGTGACAGTAAGACATAAAGTTAGAAATCTTCCAGTCGTGTACAGTATAGAATATTGAAAACTGGTTTAAGTATGTTTTTTAATGGCAACTACATGTAAGTTTTTTAATAATTTTTTTAAAATTTATAATTGGGCAATTTCTCTGTGGCAAGCGCTTCCTTCCCTTCGCCCAATTTTCTCCATTCCCCAAACACAGCCTTGCAAATCTCTAACCCCACCATTTTATTGGAGTTACTGTCTGGAGATTCTTTTAGGCTCTTGTGAGCAGGCCTACTTTTAAACTCATCTATTATTTTATCTGTGCTTTCATTACAATATGAAATCTAAACATGCTTCAACCAAAAAAAGAACAAATATTAAAAATACAATTTAGTTAGTACAGCAAAAGTATGCACAATACACATTTCACAACTGCACTGAAGTCTGTTGAGCGATGACAAATTGTTGGCTGTGGACACAGCCATGTGTATTGTAGTCGTATAACAAAAAATTGTTTGCAGTGCTGTAGCCGTCTGCATCTGTTTTCAATAGTTGACTGATACTATTGTTATAAGTCACCATTGGACACACATAAAACTATAGAATGCTTGCTAGTGACAAAAAGTTGGAATGACGGATTGTCGATTGTTACTGTATAAATAAAATATTTCATCATAGTTACGAAAACCATTACTCTAAACACTGCTATTTCAGAGATAAAATGTGAAGAAAATGACTTCATCGATTTTTGTTTATTAATAGCTCAACATAAGTTATACTACTACTTTTCACTATGTACAATTGTTTTCAGGTGGTGGGATTGGATTTAAATCATTTTGCTGCAGACAGCTCTGAACCAGCCTTGTTTTGTGAGGACCTAACTGCGGATGAGGAGGTGTGGTTATTACAGTGCCCTAATAACGTGAGTTCATACCCTGAGATGTCAGCCTGATAAGTTTAAACTGTTACTTTTCTTTTCTAACAAGTTACTTGTGAGTTTGTTTGTAAATTTATACGTATTAAGGTCTGTGTGAATTATTTCCAAAAAAAATTTTATTGCTATACTAGTTAGCTATTTATTTGCAAGTAAGCAACAAGTGTAATGTTTTGAAATTGTTGTGATAATATTTCTCTTGTGGGTAGCGAATTTTCTTACCTTCCAGCTGTGTGCATAAAAGGCAGCATTTGTACCATTCAAATTCACAAAACATAAGCAATCAATAACTTAATAATAAGACATAGAACACTTCATAAACAAATCAAAGTCTACACAGGTGAAATAAATCAATATTAGTTTTACTGTATGTATTTAATAAAAAAATCTTCTTAATAAAGAAAATTAAAATTTAATGAAGCAATCGTGCTGACTTGAAACTAACTAGTACTGTGCAAATATTCTGTATACCGAAACAAAAACTAGAAAGGACAACTTTTTTTCTTTCTGGTAAAAAATTTTGTTGCAGGAAGTTGTAACAAAACAAAAATCCTCTATTTTGATGAATATTTGAGTGTTTAACATTTGCATGTATCATTTTCCTGATTTTCGGAACAGCCCCTATTCTATATAATTACCCATAACTATAATAACTACATAAAATGGAAATTTAAACGAAGGCAAGGACCCCTGTGGTAATTACTGCAGTCTTCCATTTTATTTGGTTTGGTTTTGAAACAAATTTGTTATAATGAATAACTTGCTAAAATGTTATGAAATTTGTTAAAATTTTGTTATGAAATAATTTTTTATTTCAGTTTCATAAAATTTTATAACATTTTTTTGTTTTAATTTTATGAGAAAAAAGTTTTATTGTGCACATCCATAAAGCTAAGACAAAAAATCTTAGACGTTAAAATTTCGAAACTTGTTTATCAATGAATAGGAGTTTAATTATTTTATATTACAACCATTCTTACAAAAATCTATAAAAAAATANGAAACTTGTTTATCAATGAATAGGAGTTTAATTATTTTATATTACAACCATTCTTACAAAAATCTATAAAAAAATAAAAATTTTTAAGTTCTTCTTTTTAAGTCTGAAAAGAAAAATATTAATGTTACTTCTAATTAACTAACATTTTATATAACTAGAAAAATAAGTTACAACTTTTACTGCTCCAAAATTATTAATTTAGAAATCCACAGAATTGTTTAATCTTCTCTCACCCAAATTAAAGGTTTAATCTAAATTAGTAAAAATTACTTTTTAAAAGAGGAGTTTTAATCCTCCGGTTCTAGTTGCAGTATGCAGAGCATTATGCACTTCTGGATCATATTCCACATATTTAATTTTGAAGTGTCCAAAAATATTAAAAATCTGTTGTTGAAATTGTAATTGTCAAAAATAATTAAAGAGTTAACCGCCTATCGATCCCTCCAGCCATAAAAACTGGATGGCGTCACTTGTGAAAAAGACTATGTCGTACCAAATTACAATGGCACCAGGTGCTAAGCGGTGCTTCTTCAAAGGCATCGATAGGAACCACTAAAATTAATATGTAATTCTCTACACACCTTCACCCTCTTACTCTCTGTCTCATATAACTGAGCAAAATTGTGACAGCCAGTAGGTTGCAACTTGACGTATACGAAATTAAGAATGTGCCATTAAAAAAATCCTGTACCAGCTGATGCATAAACTAATGAAAATTAATGTTACGTTGGCTATTCTGACTGCACTGCCGATGTACAACAGATAAGCAGAAAATATGCAGATGAGAAAGAGTTCCTAGATTAATTAATACACTTTATTTAAGTGATCACAAACCAGTTGTTATTAGCATTACAAACTAAACTATTCAAACATTGGGAATTATTTTTACATCTTACCCCCACTTTCTACAGCTTCCATACATGCTTGATATTGATTCCACAAGCTTACAGAAATATTGCAGGGTATTGTTTAATTATTTTTTCAAATAATTTGACGAAATATATTTCAAACTCTTGTCGTTTTGAGCCAGTAATAGGAGAAAAGTGAACTTTTACAAAGATGGAATCAAAAGGCAGACCAATGTGTTGCTACCTGGTGAGGAATNAGTAATAGGAGAAAAGTGAACTTTTACAAAGATGGAATCAAAAGGCAGACCAATGTGTTGCTACCTGGTGAGGAATATGCTCTGCTCATAACACGCTCTGCCACGTCCTCTGTTACAATATGCCCTTCCACACNATTTGACGAAATATATTTCAAACTCTTGTCGTTTTGAGCCAGTAATAGGAGAAAAGTGAACTTTTACAAAGATGGAATCAAAAGGCAGACCAATGTGTTGCTACCTGGTGAGGAAGCTCTGCTCATAACACGCTCTGCCACGTCCTCTGTTACAATATGCCCTTCCACGCTATCTGTTAGCCAGCTCCCGAATCACAACCAGCGAGAAAAAAAATATTTTGCTTGTGTAAAATAACAAATTTACGAACAGATAACAATGGTTTTATTTGTTCGCGAGTTTTGTATAATTTTTTAAGTAACATTTGTATTTCTGTATACAGCGATTTTGATCACTAGTAATTTCTATTAGGTCGGTGATTGTTTTCGTTACGCCTACGTCCATTACACGCCAAGTTCTCCTCCCGCAAACACCCATATATATTTTTTTTTTTGTGTTGGTACTATACTGTATTATTGAAACGAAGAAAGTGGGTAGTTTTGAAGCAATTCTTACGTTATTCCACGCCACATATTTCTAACTCAAGCTGTTTAGTATCAGTAATAGCAGATTAACTGCTTTGCAAAAGTAGTTGGTAAGTTGTTTGTTGGCGAATGAAAAGTTTGTTGTCAAGCAAGTTCCCTGAATTACTTATATTTCTCATCTTAACATATTAGCTGTAACATCCAAAATGTGATAAGAACTACAATTACCGTCTCGCAAATGTTAACCCAAATTTGTGAGTTAACAAATGTTTAATTTTTTGTAATGTACAAGTTTGTTTAGACAAATGTCAGTCTATAAATACCTTAAAATTTGTTTAGCATTTTGATGGAAAGTGGATTAGCTAACAGCATGTTGATAAAATAAATATACAGCCGCCTTTTGACACACCAGCTAATGGCGAAAGGATACATAGACGAAAAGTAAACATTGGTATTACTTTCGTCAAACTGTCAAAATATTGCCAAGTTAGACGAGACAGAGAGTATTTAAGGAGGCAGGGTATCCTGACCATAACGTAAGTTTTGGGACCGCTTATATAAACCTGCTTTAGGATGGTGCCAGGGATTTCTGCGATTTAGATCCCGGCGTAAATTAACACGGCCATCCTATTCAAAATGTCCCAACATAAGTCTTGCTTCGCGCAATTTCATGCCTAAGCAACACAAAAAAACTGCTTCCGGTAAAAAAAAATTGAAATAAAAGAAAATTGAAAAACCCAAGAAAATTAAATACAATTCAAACAAACTAAAAAAGTAGTAATCACATTCCAAAAATTTTTCAACTAAGAGAGTAATTGGTACTGTCAGGGGTTTAAGATCTTGTCGAGCCTGGTGCTCACCACAACAAAAAAGGTGGAGTTAGGTGATTGTACGTCCATGGGCGCCAGCTAGGCGTAGAGCAAACACAAACAAGAGCATGAGTTCAGGGTGAAGTTCTGTTTGCCTGCCTGTCAGTGATGAGCACCAGCGACTGTAGTCCAACTATGTTGTGGTTAAGCCCATGCGATTTACTGGTAGTGTGTTTGAAGTCACACTGCACACTTTCACACCTACGTGGGTGCAAACTGGGTACGACAAACATCTATTGGAGAATAGAGGATTAGATAACATGGGTGTTATTGCCCAGTAAGTACATGTTACACTCGAACATGCTGTACAAATAAAGAACACCAAAAATTAACACACTCTCTCACAACTAAATATTAGGCAGGTTACCGGGAAACATGCAGTTAAAAACATACTGTGATGCCAGCGACGAGGTTCTCACTGGCCAGGATATTCACCGATTAACCTACGCCAGAGGGGCCGGGCCCATAAAACACATGGCTTCATGCATCCGTGCACATGTTGCATGAACTGAAAATTGAAAATTATTAGTTAAAACCAGTTCACTGCGATACAAGGTGACATGGGGGCTTAAAAGAAGGGTTTTGGTATTTCTTATTAAGTTCAAACAGTACAACTATATCAGATAAACAAAGGCGAAAGCCCCCACGTAGCACCCTGTCTTTTCTCGTACATGGCTGCTTCCAGACTCCTATCATGGCGGGTGGAAGAAAGGTCAGCAATGCTCTTGCGTCTGCTGCATATCAACACAAAAACCTTGATTTAAAACAAATAGACCAACATTTTAGAAAACGTAAATAATTTTTATAATTATTATTACAATTGGGTTTTAGTTGCGAAAGTTCTTTGTTTTATTTTATTCCTCTGGCAGTCTTAGCCATGATGGGTTCGAGAGTATGACGGCGATGTAACATCACGGGCAGCACATGCTTGGGTTCCTGTGTCGTCATAGCTGTGGCCTCAGTTGGCTAGACGACCAGCCTGCCTTGTGCCAGTGCCTTGTACTACCACCTCACTTGCTACTCTGCCTTATCTAGAACGTAAATNGTCAATACACCTGACACTGCCTGCTTCTGCTGATGCCGTTGGGTCTGAGCTAGAGGTTGGGGCCCTAGGGGCTTCAATGACATAACAAAAAATGTCTTTAAAAACAATATTTTAATATTTAGGTTAAAAATTACTGAAAATCATATCCTTATTAAAAATGCATGGGTGGTGTACAAATACCATTAAAATTACGTTGACACATAAAAAAAATAATTTCTTCGAGCTGAGTATAAAATTATGTGAAAATGTAAATATTACATAAAAATCAATAACAAAACATTAAATAAATATTTACTGTAGCTATTACTAAGTTCTACACTGGAACTGATATAGAATAGCCCCTCACTGTCAACAATAAATTTTACTATATCTGAAAAAAATTTAGTAAACATGCACTGAAAAAAATGAATTACAGGCTTTCCAAACCATTCAAAATAAATGTCCTTCCTGAAAAACAAATCAATATACTGCATGAAAAGAAAATCAGATATGCAAATCATGATAGTACACTCAATATTTAATCATTCTTGCAAAAAATATCTGTTAATAGTTCCTGTAAACACAGAAACTCGTAGCTCAGCATGGTGAACAGTTCAAAGTTTGTTGTGTGTACTCACTGATCGGGTCAAGTGGCAAGTTTGGTGTTGGGTGCATGCACAAAAGGCAGGTAGCTGGTCAGTTCCTAACTGCCTTTTAGTTGTGTGTGGGAACTCCTTCATCTGTCTACTGGCGGACGTTCTCACTGAAATTCTTTAATTCACAGTATGAAAGATTTTTTTCGTCGCATTAATATAGTTTGTTGGATGTTCACACGGGTGGAGCAAATGGTTATGTGAGTAAAAGTCTTGTTATGACTGCAAGTGTGTGAAAACTACACTCCACATGAGTAGTNGTGGAGCAAATGGTTATGTGAGTAAAAGTCTTGTTATGACTGCAAGTGTGTGAAAACTACACTCCACATGAGTAGCGTGCTTTAGGCTGTCTTCCATTGCAGAGTGTCTATTTGCCTTCACGTCATATACACCTTTTCTGTAGAGATTTGCAAAAAAATACTGTGTGTTCTGGTTCTAAACCGCTAGAAAAAGGTCTTTACTGAGTCTAGCAGCATTGTTCAATTCTCTTAAATATTCATCATGATAAAGTTCATTGGCTGTGATGAACTGTTTTAAGTTCACTATTCAATTAAATTAAATGCAAAAAAAAGATTAATAATCAGAAAATTATCTTACTGACGATATCAAAATGTATATTGTTATCAGAAATTAAAAAATATGATGAATGGTGGCATCTTACTACCTCCTTGAAAGCTGTCTTTTTTGGTTCTTTAAATGCAAAATTATTAATGTTATGTAATTCTCATTCAGATTTTGACAATCAATGTAAATATAATATACTGCGTTGTCACAATGTAGTGTTTCTGACTCATTCTTCTGTCTTCCCGATGGCAGCCAGACAACAGCTAAGGGATCCTTGGGGAAGCTTTTTGGTAGCCTCAAATCCCTAATCAGACCAGGAAATAAACTAAGACAACAGCGGTGCCCTACAATTTCCAGAAGAAAATTTATGACATGACGACATATCACACTTCAACACCACCACCTATGTATATAAAGAAATAAAATAACACTGTGCAATATTTCTGTTCTTTTATGTGCACTAACATTAACCTTATTTTTGAATGACATTTCCCAACTATAGCCCGACTGGGAATAATGCTGTTGCACCAGCTAGCTCGGCAATTTTTGCAGATGGAGGTTAGTAACATTTTTTTTTTTAGTTAGAATGCAAAAAAATTTTTAAAATTTTTATTGACCCACTCATATTCTTAAACAAACATGAATATCACTCAATTTCCATTATTGACTATGAAACTTAAAACATCTTGCAGCAATTACAGATGAACTGTTCGCATCTAAATTTACAGAGGAGGCAAACACAAGTAGGGATTGCAATCCGGCGTCATTTTCAATCCGACTGGATCCGACCGGATTCCCATCAATCCGGCCGGATTGATCAAATCAGGATGATTTTCCCTTTTCGGTCCGCCAAAATGAACTATTAATGAGTTAATCGAGTGTATTGTACTTATAAGTAATTTATAAAAAAAAACATATATAAAATCAACTTTATTTCCGATGTTAAAATTAGACAACGAGCAAACAATTAAAACCTAGTAAAGTGAAGGTAACTAGTTAAATTTTAACGACACATAACGGGTGGTTCAGTCTTCTTAGATTTCACTTTCACAGATAGATCAATTTTAGTAAGTAACTTTATAAAATCTAACATAATTAACCTTACATAATTTACTGAGATCACAATAATTAGGCATTTGTGAATGCTAAGAAGTCTCATTCTTATATTTATGACAGAAAAAAGGATCATAGGAAACAAATAGTGTTAATTGTGCCATCTGCCAGTCGACTTCTAATAGAGCTACAAATATGGCCTGCAGCCGAAAAGGCCCTTTCAGCTTCTACACTGTCGGCTTTATTGTCAGCAAATAATCATGAATAGCAGACAAGTATTCTCCTCGAACTCCTTCACTTTCAAATCCAGTCATTTCCTTTTTTAGTACTTTATCAAAATCTTTCTCTTTTTTAGTATGTATGGTATAACACGTCGTTTCTTGCTGGATTTGTAATTGTAATTCTTCCTGTAATGTCAAATCTTTTTTCAGTGATTGTGAATCTAAGTTCTTCTCTACTATTTCTTCCACGTTTTCGTTAGAGTTATCATCTTTCTAAAAAAATTTTCATTCCTAATTGTATGACTTTTTTCTTTGGCATAGTAAATGTATCATCAGCTCGGTTTGTATCTTCATAATATTTCTTTGGATTCTGTAAGTATATTAATATTCCTGTTACTACAGTGCGGCGTTCTTTAATCCTTGTACATAGTGCTTCAGATAATTCAGTACTTAACACAGTGTCATGAGTAAGCAACTTCTCTAAAACAAATTTTAGTGTTGTTTCAGCAGTTAACAGGATCAAATCTATTCTGCATAGGGCCTCTACAGCCAATTTAAATCGCTGCAAACTGTCAATCAAGTCTTTTATTTTCGACCATTCAAGGTCACTAAATTTTATGTCAGATCCTATATCTATTAAAGCTTTATCGATACACNCAGATCGTATATCTATTAAAGCTTTATCGATACACACTTTCAGCTTATAAAATCTTTCGATCATAGCCAGAAGACTATTCCAACGCGTGTGGCAATCCAAAATAAGTCTTAATTCTTTACCTGTATCTTCCTTCACATACTTTTACAGATACATATTGTATTTAGTAGGCAATCTTTTGAACANGTCACTAAATTTTATGTCAGATCCTATATCTATTAAAGCTTTATCGATACACACTTTCAGCTTATAAAATCTTTCGATCATAGCCAGAAGACTATTCCAACGCGTGTGGCAATCCAAAATAAGGCTTAATTCTTTACCTGTATCTTCCTTCACATACTTTTACAGATACATATTGTATTTAGTAGGCAATCTTTTGAACANCTTAATTCTTTACCTGTATCTTCCTTCACATACTTTTACAGATACATATTGTATTTAGTAGGCAATCTTTTGAACAGCTTCACCCCTTTTCGCACTTTTTGAAGATCATTGTTTCTAGGAATTACTTCATCCTTTTATATAAAATATCGACCACTGCTAATTGTAACCCATGTGCGAAGCACAGTTGCTGATAGTAATTCATGAGCTTACCTACTTTGACGAAGACACTTGCGCCGTCAGTACTCATGCCAATAATATCAGTATCAGAATCAAAACCGAAGCTTTCTAAGCGGTTTTTTATTAGACTGATAGTATGTTCCGCAGTACATGAACCATGTATTCTAATCAAGCCCAGATTAAAGTGTTTTTCTTTTTGGTGTACATTTAGGTTCAAATATCTGTGATTTTTTTGGGACGTCCATTCGTCAAATCTCAAAGAGAATCTTTTTCCTTGTTTCTTAAGATATTCAAACTCAATTATCAAGTCGGCTTTGACGGTATTTGCAAAATTTGTAACTATAGATCTTATAGTGTTTGGTGAATTAGGAAGTTGAAATCNATCTTATAGTGTTTGGTGAATTAGGAAGTTGAAATCCGCTTTTTGAAAACAAATGTCTCAAATCTGGCAACGTACAAAATCAATTGAGGGGCACACCATTTTTACAGACCATTCTCGAGATCATCTTTTCCATTGAGTTTTCCTTTTTAAAATAACTGTCAATGGTTTCAGACTTTTTCTTGGGTATTTCCTCCTCACAAATAATATCAGCTGAATCAGTTTTTAATGTGGATGGTTTAGGAAATGAATTAGAATTCGGAAGTTTTAATTGGCTATTTTCAGAACTTAGATCAATGCAATGTTTTGTTCTCAAATGTGTTTTTAAACCTTTATAAGAAAGAACCTTTACTTATTTTTAGTTTGTTAGAGCACAATGTGCATTTCGCATTCACAGAGTTGTCTTTTTGCATTTTTTTTAAATAATGCCATACAGTTTTCTCACTGTCCCCATCATAATCCTCCTCATTTTGGCTTGGTTTTGAAAGTGACATGTTTTGAAACTTTTGTCAACTAGGCTAGTAGTACGAATAGTACCTCTGTAACAAAAAAAATACAAAACATATTTAATTACAATTTTAATTCAAATTTTTGTTCATTTACGTAACTCAACTCAATTCATTCCTAATAATTCAGACGATTTGTGTGAAGTATCCGGCATTATTTATTTATTTAATAATCTTTTACATCATTCTCACACTCATAAGTGGAAGTAGTGGAACGTAACGTAAACATAATTCATTTATCAATTGAGCAAAAGCAATGTCTATTTAAATAAAACACTTTTTAACGGAGACTCTCGCGATTTATTTTTCATTTTATCCTAAATCTTACATCNGTCTCACACTCATGAGTGGAAGTAGTGGAACGTAACGTAAACATAATTCATTTATCAACTGAGCAAAAACAATGTCTATTTAAATAAAACACTTTTTAACGGAGACTCTCGCAATTTATTTTTCATTTTATCCTAAATCTTACATCATTAGTGCTCGCGTAAATACAAGAAAAAATGTCTATTTACTTACATTTTGACGAAGCAGCGTGACAAAATAAAACACACATTTGTTGACTCGAGTGAGTCGAATACTCGAATGATACTGAGGACTGAGCACGTGGCGCGACGCGGCGGCGCGGCATGGTGGGGGGACTCAGCGTCGAATGACTCGCACGCACACGCACCACGCATTTAAAGTACCTACTCATGCAACAGCGCGATTATTTTGCCAAAAATTGCTGTCACCGGATCCGGTACCAATATACTGGATCCGGTAAACGTTTAGTGATGCCGGATCCGCCGGAATACCGGACCCGATTTTCCGGATTGCAATCCCTAAACATGAGGCTGCCTACACCCTAATGGCTATGTACATGGGCGGAAAATAATTATAAGAAAAAATCTGTTCGGTCCGAAAAAGTTATAGATGGTAAGCCACAGGTGCTACCCACGCACGCTAAACTTTTCACACTCAATACATTATTTTACTTCTGGGGTTACAGCCCCTCAGCATACTCTCGTCCGTTCTCGGCAATGGTGGAAGTATTTGTGGAAGAGAAATGCGCTAGACTCAACCTTCAGCATCACCCTGTTCTAACCTGTGCTCTGATTGGCTGTCTGCTGACCACGCCACACTACTCATCCAACCAGCAATGGCGTACAAGAGCCAATCAGGATACTTTTCTTTTAATTCACGTGACCGACAAAATGCAATATGTACTACCTTCTAAGGGCTAATGAACAATAACTTCCAACTGACCTCTACACCAAAAACTTGTGAAATGACCAAAATTTAAACGGCACTCCTCTCAAATAACCTACCAAATCTTAATCGGAAAATTATATTAATGATTCGCCACCACAACCAAATAATCTGAAACAAAAAAAAAATATTAATGAAAACCTGAAAAACTGAAACGTTACAACTGAACATGTAGCATATACACAGTGTAAAAATNACATATACACAGTGTAAAAATACATATTGAAAATCAAAAGTGTAAAAATAAATAGTGTTAGAATCAATAGTAAAAATGAATAAATAGTATAAAAATTAAAATAGTGCAAAAAATTATGTTAAAAGTGTACTTACGCCATTGGTAAACCGCTCTTGGGGCAAAATCATATGTTATACAGTAGGCCCCTGATTTTACGAGTTGCCGCAGTTCTGGGAAATGACTTGGTTATGTTTCTGGCTTTTTAAAATCGAAACTGACCAATTTCAAACCCTTGAAAATTACAAAAAACTCATTTAGTGATTTTCTTTCAATGTTTAATTTTTTCTTGCATAAAATCAATACGATTTGTAAGTGAAATATTCATTTCGTTCAGTTGGCAGACATCTGCAGAGTAAAATTTTATCCAATATGAGTATACAAGGAGAGGTCAGTCCCTTATTGCCAAATATGTTTATAAAAATTGAGCTGTGCTTAAGTTTCACTGAGTCCAAAGTCCATTTTCAATTACATATTACAGGAAAATCAGAGTATTTATTATTGAATTGTTAATTTATTTCAACAGACACAAGTCTTCTGAATAAACTGGTGCCGTGGAAAGGTACGTATGACATCCCTGTGTAGCCATATAATTAGGGGTCTGCAAATATTAAAATACTATGGATCATTTGTAAATATTTTATTGTTTGATTTAAAATCTTGTTTTGAATCAGTTTTAAAATGAATAAAAACTGAAAAAACCTTACCACCGCACTTACTTTATTATGCTATATTTCCAAAATAATATTTTAAAACTAGAACGTTGGATGGGTATAGTAGGCTCCAAAATTTTTTTGAAATGTCACAGTTTCTTAGAGTGTGATTGTAAAATCAAAAGTGACCATTTTTAACCCGTAAAATATCCAAGAAAAATTTCTTAAGTTTTCCTTTAAATTTATGTTGGATAGTCTTTGGCGTAAAACCAACATNCGTAAAATATCCAAGAAAAATTTCTTAAGTTTTCCTTTAAATTTATGTTGGATAGTCTTTGGCGTAAAACCAACATAATTTTGAAATTAAACGCTAATTTAATTCCATAGGCAGATGTCTTCAGAATAGAATGATGACCCATATGTGTGTTCTTTTAAGCTCCCCTTCTTATCAAAAATGTTAAAACATTGTTTAGTACATAAGTTCCACTGATTGTAAAGTCAAATTTCAGTGACTTCTTGCAGGAAAATCTGAGGATCTGTTATTGGAAATATTAATTTATTTCTATAGAAAAACATCTGAATAAACTGATATCCTGGTAAGCGCATATACAACCCCTTTGTCATGAAAGAATATGTGAGCACCGAGCCCGAATGCTGCGTGAATTCATGGCAAGCTGAGGTGCAGTCTTACGGGAAAAATCAGAGCATGTAGGTTCTGAATTGTTAATTGTTGATTGTCCTAGAGTAACAAATCTTAATGACTATTTATTCACCTCTGTCTCAAAAATAAAAATTTTTTAAACTGAAATATTAATTGCTTAATGGGCAGGCGTCTGCCAAATAGAAACGCAGTCTTACATACGATCTCACGGCTAGTGGCATACTTCTAAAAGTACATGTGAACATCCTGCTTGGATAAGCTTCGGCTGTCTTTGGGTGACCTAGTTTTCTCCCCTTACATAGCAACCAGCGGGGCATCCTAACGACCTCCCTCTCATGACCAACGGATTGGGGGTAAATGAATCTGTGGAGGGATGGCGGGCGCATACACAGTTTTTTTTACGACAACGCTCACTTAAAACTGCAACTTTTAACAAATTTTCATCAAGTTTTTTTTCTTAGTACTAAGCATACGTATTAGGGGCAACAACATTTCAACACACATATTTTATCGCTTATTAACGTATTGAATACATTTAGACCATGACTTGTTGCATTTTTGTACAATTTTTTTATATTTTTCTTGTCTCTAACGAGGTTTACATGAAATTTGGAGTATGTTACCGTAGTCCAGTACGGCACTGTACTGTTGTTATTATTTCCGGCTCTATCCCAGACTGCAGAAATGTTATCAAGATTATTATCACTCAAAATAGTTTCAACAATATCAAAGGCGTTTTCTTTTAATTGTTCTTGTGGATGTTCCGTACATCTAGGACAAAACTTTTGACATACCCTTGTAATGTGGTATATGTAAAATTTTGACACCTGCACAGCACTTCTGAACACAAAGCATGGAAGGTAACGCTTGACGTTGAACAAGTTTACGAGCTAGGATAGCGTGAAATGTGTGTTACATTTTTAAGTGTCATGTGCATATTTATGGTCAAGATGGTTTTGTTGTTTTTCTAACTGCTACAAACATCAGACAGTTTGGAATGCATTCCTTCTTTTCTCTCTTTGTTTCACGCTTCTTTTTCCCTGCTGGCATGGTGCCATATCCTTTCACACAGGAGGAGGGGCCCCTTCATGTAGCCTCTTTTTGTTTCATTCCTATCTCCCCTGTTCTATGTACTGATGCTTTCCCTCTGTGCCTTATGCATGCCGAGAACACTGCCCAATCAACAACCTCTCTGTGCACTCTTAGCTGATCGAGCACACATGGCATGCTCAAAATTCAGCTTGCAGTCAGTATCATATTATTTTCTTATTGAGAGGAGGGTTTAAAATTTTTGGGTCAACTTGCATTTGTTTACAATCTATTACATATATGTCTACGGTAAAACTATATGGATTTCATTAATATTTGTAAGCCTCTGTCTACATAAACTTCTTTAAAAATGCATGAAATGCTATAAATTATTTTTGTTAAAAATATGTTGAAATTTTAATAATATACAGGATGATTCTAAAGTATCTTTACAACTTTGAATGTTAGTAAAAAATTATTGAAATGACGTACAATGTTGAGTCCAATGCACAAATGAAGCCACACACTTAAAGTTTTATGCCTACATATCATTTATGGTTCAATGTGACTTTCATTGGTTGTACGACAGACGTCCCATCTGAAATCAGTTTTCTCCCACACATGATGTAGCATCACCTGTGTCATGTCAGAAATGGCGATCGTAATTTGATTTTGAAGGTTGGCCACATTTGCCTGTAAGGGTGCCACGTACACTCAGTCTTTAACGTAGCCTCACAAGAAAAAATCTAACTGTAAGTTGGGGGAACAAGCTGGCCATGCTATCGGTGTAGACCGGCCAATCCACCGGCCTGGGAAATGGTTGTCAAGGAACTTGCGCACATCTCCAAGGTAATGCTGGTGAGGGGGGTGCACTGTCTTGCTGGAAGTCAATGTGTCCTTCCTGGTCATCTTGGTCAAGTTGAGGAATGAGAAACTGTCAAAGTATATCCAGGTACACAATGTCTGTAATGGTAGACTCGTGTATAAAAAGTCCGTGTACACTTTATCTTTGCTGAGGCTGCAAAATACATTTACTTTTGTACTGTCACGAACATGTTCCACTGGGATTNGTAAAATATCCAAGAAAAATTTCTTAAGTTTTCCTTTAAATTTATGTTGGATAGTCTTTGGCGTAAAACCAACATCATTTTGAAATTAAATGCTAATTTAATTCCATAGGCAGATGTCTTCAGAATAGAATGATGACCCATATGTGTGTTCTTTTAAGCTCCCCTTCTTATCAAAAATGTTAAAACATTGTTTAGTACATAAGTTCCACTGATTGTAAAGTGAAATTTCAGTGACTTCTTGCAGGAAAATCTGAGGATCTGTTATTGGAAATATTAATTTATTTCTATAGAAAAACATCTGAATAAACTGATATCCTGGTAAGCGCATATACAACCCCTGAAAGAATATGTGAGCACCGAGCCCGAATGCTGCGTGAACTCATGGCAAGCTGAGGTGCAGTCTTACGGGAAAAATCAGAGCATGTAGGTTCTGAATTGTTGATTGTCCTAGAGTAACAAATCTTAATGACTATTTATTCACCTCTGTCTCAAAAATAAAAATTTTTTAAACTGAAATATTAATTGCTTAATGGGCAGGCGTCTGCCAAATAGAAACGCAGTCTTACATACGATCTCACGGCTAGTGGCATACTTCTAAAAGTACATGTGAACATCCTGCTTGGATAAGCTTCGGCTGTCTTTGGGTGACCTAGTTTTCTCCCCTTACATAGCAACCAGCGGGGCATCCTAACGACCTCCCTCTCATGACCAACGGATTGGGGGTAAATGAATCTGTGGAGGGATGGCGGGCGCATACACAGTTTTTTTTACGACAACGCTCACTCAAAACTGCAACTTTTAACAAATTTTCATCAAGTTTTTTTTCTTAGTACTAAGCATACGTATTAGGGGCAACAACATTTCAACACACATATTTTATCGCTTATTAACGTATTGAATAAATTTTGACCATGACTTGTTGCATTTTTGTACAATTTTTCTATATTTTTCTTGTCTCTAACGAGGTTTACATGAAATTTGGAGTATGTGACCGTAGTCCAGTACGGCACTGTACTGTTGTTATTATTTCCGGCTCAAGATTATTATCACTCAAAATAGTTTCAACAATATCAAAGGCGTTTTCTTTTAATTGTTCTTGTGGATGTTCCGTACATCTAGGACAAAACTTTTGACATACCCTTGTAATGTGGTATATGTAAAATTTTGACACTTGCACAGCACTTCTGAACACAAAGCATGGAAGGTAACGCTTGACGTTGAACAAGTTTACGAGCTAGGATAGCGTGAAATGTGTGTTACATTTTTAAGTGTCATGTGCATATTTATGGTCAAGATGGTTTTGTTGTTTTTCTAACTGCTACAAACATCAGACAGTTTGGAATGCATTCCTTCTTTCCTCTCTTTGTTTCACGCTTCTTTTTCCCTGCTGGCATGGTGCCATATCCTTTCACACAGGAGGAGGGGCCCCTTCATGTTTCACTCCTATCTCCCCTGTTCTATGTACTGATGCTTTCCCTCTGTGCCTTATGCATGCCGAGAACACTGCCCAATCAACAACCTCTCTGTGCACTCTTAGCTGATCGAGCACACATGGCATGCTCAAAATTCAGCTTGCAGTCAGTATCATATTATTTTCTTATTGAGAGGAGGGTTTAAAATTTTTGGGTCAACTTGCATTTGTTTACAATCAATTACATATATGTCTACGGTAAAACTATATGGATTTAATTTATTTTTGTAAGCCTCTGTCTACATAAACTTCTTTAAAAATGCATGAAATGCTATAAATTATTTTTGTTAAAAATATGTTGAAATTTTAATAATATACAGGATGATTCTAAAGTATCTTTACAACTTTGAATGTTAGTAAAAAATTATTGAAATGACGTACAATGTTGAGTCCAATGCACAAATGAAGCCACACACTTAAAGTTTTATGCCTACATATCATTTATGGTTCAATGTGACTTTCATTGGTTGTACGACAGACGTCCCATCTGAAATCAGTTTTCTCCCACACATGATGTAGCATCACCTGTGTCATGTCAGAAATGGCGATCGTAATTTGATTTTGAAGGTTGGCCACATTTGCCTGTAAGGGTGCCACGTACACTCAGTCTTTAACGTAGCCTCACAAGAAAAAATCTAACTGTAAGTTGGGGGAACAAGCTGGCCATGCTATCGGTGTAGACCGGCCAATCCACCGGCCTGGGAAATGGTTGTCAAGGAACTTGCGCACATCTCCAAGGTAATGCTGGTGAGGGGGGTGCACTGTCTTGCTGGAAGTCAATGTGTCCTTCCTGGTCATCTTGGTCAAGTTGAGGAATGAGAAACTGTCGAAGTATATCCAGGTACACAATGTCTGTAATGGTAGACTAGTGTATAAAAAGGCCGTGTACACTTTATCTTTGCTGAGGCTGCAAAATACATTTACTTTTGTACTGTCACGAACATGTTCCACTGGGATTTTCACTACCCCAAATCCTGCAGTTGTAGTTGACTTTGCCAGTGACATGGAATATGCTTTTGTCACTGAAAACAATTATCTTTCATCGTCTTCATTCCGCTGCAACTTTTCCTTACAAAATTCCTTGCACACTTCTTTATCACGATCTGAAATGGCCTGCATTATCAATACTCAATACGGAGTTAAGAGTAAACATCTTCGTAAAACATGCTACACAGTTGTTTGTGGAATCCCATTTTCCCGGGATGCATGTTTTGTTGACTTGTGTGGACTTTGAGCAAAGCTTTCCTTAACCTGTTCTATGACATCTTCAGAAACACGTGGCCTGCCAGTTTTCACATTATGGGTTACAGAACATCCCGTATCAACAAAGTTCCTGTGCCAGGAGTGAATTGTTGGTCTACTGGGTTGTGTTTTGTGAAAGTGGGTGCAGAATTTCATTTGCACTTGTGTTGCTGACTTTGTTTCTTCATACCAGAACACACAACAAGCTCACTCCGCACCTGTGAAAGTAGCTATCTTGATCACACTGACNACAACAAGCTCACTCCGCACCTGTGAAAGTAGCTATCTTGATCACTTTGGCCGAGAGGGCTCGTGGTGGCTTTTTGGTACTATGGTCTGTGTACATAAAACCTGAAGTGTGTGGCTTCATTTGTGCATTGGAATCATCATTGTACGTCCTCCCAATATTTTTTTTATTAACGTTCAAAGTTGTAAAGCTACTTTAAAATCAGCCTGTATAACTATAAATGAGAAAATTCTGTATTGAAAAATTAAATGTCGTCTCTTGTTAAACTGTTTGTGTTATTATTTTGACTTGTGATCTATAGTAGCGGCACATGACCTCATGTTTCATTCTTTATAATCTTGTGTTTACAGTTTGTAAGTGTGGTTTTTACTTATTTTACTTATTTATTCAAAAATTTTTTCCATAGATTTTGTTATTCAGTAATAAAGGCTCAAGGATATGATCAACAATGTTATCATGTTTTATTCTCTATATAGTAAAGCACTACTTTAACGAACTTTACGTTNCTCAAGGATATGATCAACAATGTTATCATGTTTTATTCTCTATATAGTAAAGCACTACTTTAACGAACTTTACGTTAACGAGCATTTCATCATAACAAACAATTGTTTTGCTCCCGACAAAAGCCTATGTAATACAGTGGATTTTTCTCACTTCAACTAATTTTTACGTTACGACTACTGGCATATTAATAAAATATTCATCTTAACAAACACTTTATGACTCAATTCCTTACCAACTTTTTAAATTATGATTTTTTTACTCTTTAAGATAACCAAACAATTTCGTAAAATATTGCAATGATTAAAGAAAAACGCATTGCGGCCGCGCCATAGTTATTTCACAGATGTTAACGTGACTGGAGATGATAAAAACCATGGCAAATTGTCACAAAATGGCATCTTGGTACATGAAGCACTTGTGGTGTGGTGGGTGTGCGAACTACGTAGTGTCTTGCACCTTAGCGAGATCATTTTCTCATGTACAGCATCTTTCGTCTATGTGACGTTTGTTTACGAGCGGCACGAGGGTTATGTTGTTTTCAAATGTGAATAAAATACAGCACCTCTAGAGTGCCATTTAAACTGCTTCGGTATTCTGTAAAATTTGATAAAAGCTGAGTGAAATATTATTTTGCAATGCCATATGGGTAATGTTGCTTTTTAATGCTAATAAATAATTGTCTGTTGAAGATGCATCATCTTCAAAAATTGTAGTCAAAAAATCTTGGCAATATTTTTTGGTGAAAAAATTACTCCTGTGTGGTTTATAACTCTTGCATAACCTGAAATACAATTATCCCTAGACGTTTTTAGATAGGCCTTCTGTATTTTAGTAGAATATAGTTATGCTCCTGAATCTGGAAACCATATTCAAGCGGAAATGTATGGTGTAAATTATAATAAACATCCAAGAAGTAATGAAATTATCAGTACACTGAATGTTTATGAGCAACTGGCTATAGTGCAATATAATTACAAAAAAATTAAAAATTATTCTTTTAATAAAAATTTAACTACAATTGTTTTTTGGCATTTAATTATGTTCCGTATGTTAAAATTAAGTAGTTAATACAATATTGATGAGTTATGTAGTCATAAATGTCATATACACCTCACTCAAAATTTCTGTGTAGGTACTTTCACTACAAAGAACTTAGCCTTAACAAACAAGCAACATTTCCGTTCCTTTCAAGTTTGTTATAGTAAAGTTTTACTGTAATTTGTGTTCCAATTTGTGATAATTTTTTTTTGCAATTGTAAAATGGCAGTTTTATGAAAGAGTGCAAAACACCACCACTCATTATACAAATAACCAATTTTGTNTTTTGCAATTGTAAAATGGCAGTTTTATGAAAGAGTGCAAAACACCACCACTCATTATACAAATAACCAATTTTGTATATGTATATTTTGTAGTCACTTTTCTAAAAGTAAACACAGTTTATATTTCTTATTCTATTACTGTCACAAAATGAAAATGTTTAGATACTTACTTAAGTTGCAATATTAGTTCTTACTTCCAAAGAAATGTACAGTTCAATTTAAATGCTGGGTAACTGTGATTTGTTTGAAAAATTTTGGGCCAGTCCGCTTGATGTCGTTATGTTCCAGACTTTGCTTTGCTTTAAATATCACTGTGGAAGATAGCTCTCTGTAATCCTCCTTGCTGTGTGTTAGCTGATTTTNAAAAATTTTGGGCCAGTCCGCTTGATGTCGTTATGTTCCAGACTTTGCTTTGCTTTAAATATCACTGTGGAAGATAGCTCTCTGTAATCCTCCTTGCTGTGTGTTAGCTGATTTTGGCATGCCCAGTGTGACCTTGTTTCCAGCCCTTACACAGTGGGCGAAGAGGGGGACAGTGGCCTAGCAACCAGCATAGCATCTTTGCACCCACCCTCCCATACCAACCAGGTGGGGTGAAAGGAGCCCGTGGAGAAGTTGTTGCTGTGTCTGGGCTGGAAGCAGGTCGCCTCCCCTCTCATTACATGCATAGTGCTTTACAAAAACTGTTGTTGTAAGCTATCTTGACTGCAGTTTTTGACTTGACACCTAAATTTTTTGCTAGCAAACATATTTTTAATATATTTTGTTCCCGACAATGGCAGTCACATGTGGAAAGACATAGGCATTCTTGTGGGAGGGGACAGACAGTCAAGTGAGATTATAGAGTTGTATAGACCTTGTGAAGAGATTCACAATGCATAGCAACCAATATAATTACAACACTTATTTTTCTGCCCATTTCCTTTAAATTGTTAACCTTTTTACCTATATTTTACCCATTTTTTCTCAAAAAGGTTGATATTTCGAGAGGGTCGCTATTCTTGGAATCATAAAATTGAGAGTTCACTGTAGATAATAAAGATGTAATTAATAATAAATTACATTGTTTGAATTAGATGTAATTAATAATAAATTACATTGTTGGAAATACATCATGTAATTATAATAGATTGGTAAATATGTGGAAAGATATATGGCTTGTTGTCTATATTTTTGTTATAAACAAANATCATGTAATTATAATAGATTGGTAAATATGTGGAAAGATATATGGCTTGTTGTCTATATTTTTGTTATAAACAAATACAGTTATTAACAAATCTTAATCAAATGTTATCATGTCAAAACATTAAAGCTTTATAGCTTAATTGATAAATTTAAGAATATTAGAGAAATACACTGAGGTGACAAAAGTCATGGGATAGCAATATGCAAATATACAGATGGCGGTAGTATTG
>NQII01000413.1:439756-453430 GCA_002778355.1 Clitarchus hookeri
AAACTAAAACTGTTGACACCGTCCACTTCCAGAGAACCGAACTTCTCATGACGCAGCCGGAAAGTTTCTGAATAATGCTGACGCATAACCAAAACAACAACTTTCGAAACGAGACTGTATACGGACTCCTGTTACAACGTAAACAGCAGATGTCCGTCCGATAACCTACAAAAGCACACGTCTGCTTGATAAACAAACTATTACGGGAATCGAACCACCGTGGCTTTAACTTGAAACCTGATAAAATATTACGAAGCTTTCCAAAGCTAAATACACACGAAAGAATTTTACATCTGTGTCCCGAAAAATTAAGAATATTGCGTCATTACAACGTTCACTGGCTTTAATTACGTCCACTTTTTCTTTAAATGTCAAACGCACACAGGGAGGCATATTAGAGCTGTGTTTATCGCTCAAAAATCGGAAACAAACTGTAGAGGTAAACATGTTTGTACAGTGTGGCGCAATTGAAATCTAGGAATTTGAGACAAAGGATGTTAGTGGAAGGCAAACCAAACAGAGGGGAGAAGGCTTTTTCTCAGAAAACATTCCTTTCCGGGAGGCTGCTGTTCGCTTTTGGAAAATTTTTGGGGTTAGAATATACACGAAAGAGCTGTCCGCGTCCGTTATAGGGAGTGTCCGTTTTATAGAAGAATTTAATATGAAGAAATGAATGGGACTATGCCGGGGAATCAGAATTTGTCCGCTCAAGAGAGTTGTCCGCTTTTCAGAAGTGTCAGTTAAGGGAAGTTTCACTGTATTCATAGCTAAAAAAGGTTGACAGATTGGTAAATTTCAATAAGTGAACAAAATTCATTAGACAACAAGAGAACAATATTACGTGGTTAAACATATATAATTTGAAAGGTGTAAGCAAGTGTTTGTTAGCGGAGTTGAAATTGACAAAGTCGAATTACAGTAATTTTTACGTAGATGATTTGTCTAATGCAAGAAAGTTAATTTGAGAATTACAGGTGAATTATTCATAACAGTTTAATTATATTGGTAAAAAAGTTGCTTGAGTTGAACAAATTGCCCAATAGGTATTAGCTCTGAATTTATTCTTAGTTTCAAGTGGGAAATTTTGAGCGAGTTAGAATACATAAGTAACCTTTTTAAATACAAGGAGCAAGTTTAGGAATGGGCTGATCCATTCTAGCGTATGGCGCATTACCATACATTCACAGAATTGTACAATAATGGTTTTGGCACTAGGCACAGCTTGGCTTCCAGGCGTTCCTTTAATCTAGTGTTTAATTACCTGGCTGGGTTAAAACTTTGTGAGGGTTTAAGAAAACTTCTCTCTCTCTCTCTCTCATGGTTTTAAACAACAATTAGCAGAGAGGCTGCAAAACATACACACAGACAGATTACAACATAAATTACATATATTCACAATTATGTGCCGTGCACGTATCGGAAGCATAGCTGTGACCAGGTCTCAGGCAACAAATTCAGAGAAATGGTTAGGCAGGTTATACCATTACACATCTGGAGAGGTTGAAGCACTTTTCATGACCTGGTTGTTATGTAGCTTCTGCTGTTATTCACTATGTCACACTGCATTAAGATGAGAGATTGTTCTACTTTTGACACAGGGGATTAGAATTTATGCACTTCCTATTCTATGATCTAAATACTCTAAATGTATGATGGTTAACTAGGCTATTTGCTACTCTAATCTTACACACTCACTCGTAGGTGGGGTTGGTTCATACGAAGAGGTGGATGCTCTCAGCGGGTGTGACGTAGGGGGCAACGTAGACACACAAGAGTCTGTAGCTCTAAGCTGGTGAGGAGTTACAGAGGTAAACTTCTCACATAGAATCTTTCTTTGTGACTGCTGGCCAGATGAAGGTCAGGGGTTGGCCCCCGTGGCATCTTGTGGTAGCGCCTGGGCCTCCACTCGATGTCGGCATGGCAGGATCTCCACGGTTGTTGTCTACGTTGCAGTGGAACATACTGTGGCTCAGCTGGTGGTGGCTGCATTACTGGGCCAGTGTGCTGCAGGTCAGGGACCAGTGGCTTGAAGGTAGCTGTTGCAGCTCGCAGCTGACTGGTGGGAGGGAAAACAAGCACTTCCCTGCCTGGAGGGCTGCTGGCAGTCGCCTTTCCTCTCTCCGCAGCAGCAGCTGGAGTAGGGGGCGGAGTCTGCGCTGGTAGGGGCAGCGCTCACTGCTCTCCACTCGCTGATTGGCCTGCCAGGTGGAGTACAGTGGGCTTTCTTCTCTTCCTAGATGGCGCTGGTTCTGCCGGAGGCATGCACTTCAGTTCCAGTGATGGTGGTGGCAAGGAGGAAGAGGCGGTTCTTGTGTGAGGTGTAGCTGGGCTGGTGGCTGGTGCCCTTCCATTAAGCATGTCAATTTCACACCCGTGTTTAGGTTAAACTTGTGGCGGCTGCATGCTGTGTAGTTTGTTGCCACGCTTTATGTGCTTCCTGTGTTTCTGGCGTTTCACTTCAACTGGCCGCTGCTCTGCAAAAGCAGCATGACTGGGTAGAGCCTCTATAAGTTGTATACATTCTTCAGTTATATGGTGATTCCGTTCGGGNTGTATACATTCTTCAGTTATATGGTGATTCCGTTCGGGCTCTGCAAATTTCCGCCATGTTACGGATCTTATTTTGGTTGCCCCGAGACAGATCCGACCTTGTTGGTAGTCGATGATGGCCTGCTGTTTGGACAGCCATGGTTTACCCCAGGATGGCTGCCTCTCTCAGTTCTTTGATGACATGAAATTTGGTGGCAATCATCTCGTGGGCGAACCTCAGGGCTAATGTTACTTCCCCTTCTGTGGGAAGGTATGCCTCCTTCTGGGCCATTTCCTGACAGGCTGTATTTAGTACAAATACAGCAAACTCCAGATTATTTGATTGCAGATTATTCGGTTTTCAGGTTATTCGTGCATTACTTACAAGTCAAAATAAAAACTTCAGTAGTTATGATTTCACACAACAAAAATTTGTGCTGTTTTTTTTGTTTGATGTTCTTCACTTTTATATAGCGTATATTATGTTTGAACCAACAGCCTGAAGATGACATTAAGAACAACTTATTCAAATTAATTAATGATAAAATATTCACTCTAAACTAAAAACTTTAGTTCTTGAAATTGACCTAAATTTATTTTAATGTTTTCATCTAGTGTTCCTTCATAAGTCTGTACTGAGTGAGGACTGACTTGAAAGTATGCCAACAGACAGGGGCGAATCCAAGGGTGAGCGGTGGTGCTCACAAATTNCCTGTTAATGTTTTAAGCTGAAATGCAGGGTGGCTAGCATCAGGAAAAACAGAGAAAACGTGGAAAAAGTCAGGTAATTGTACATTTCTGGAGAAGTCAGGCAAATATCAGGGAAATTTGTGCGAAGTCAGGGAATTTAGATAAAATTGTTTATAATGCATTTAATGAGAAAATAAATATTGGATTTTAGCACTTCTGCTACATGCCACATTCATTGCACTAAGTTTTCCACATTCATAGGAAGATTTATGAGCCTGGGGACAATATTGTTCTTGTATCTGTAATTGTAACTTTTATTACACATATTTTCTTAACTGATTTTTTTTTTTTTTGTTTTAATAAAATAATCATTTGAACACTTTTAGTGGGTCTCATTGAATGGATTCATTGTATTGTCTTGTCCTTGAATTGTGACTTTTTTCTGGTTCTGAGAATGCTAGTAGAGTGGAGTCTCCATTATCCGTCAGTCTCTGGACCGTCACCGTGAAAGTTGAGAGAATAGACGGATAATAGAAAGGGCATCCCCCAGCCCCCCTTCTCAAAGACACGACANCCCTCCCCAAGACACGACAGATACTAGCGATAACAATGTATACAATATTTAGCACTATATTTTAAACAGGTAGCAATCAATAGAAGTATGTACAGCACAGTATGTATTTGATATTAAATATTGTAGACTTCTGTTTATTATGTTGATAAAATAACAAAATTGAATACAGTACTATTATGTATATGTTCAGTAGTCTAATACTACCTAAAAAGTCTATCATGTTCCTTTGTTGTAATACTCCACTGGCTTTTGTTGCTGCCGTGTTGCGTATCTTACATAGGAGTAATATCTGTGTAGCGTCTGCCTCCTCTTGTTGCTCGTACCATTCAATGCACTTGGAAAACATGTTTTCAGCGTCACTGTGGCTAATTATTTTGGGGCAATCCTTGAGTGTACCATCCTCTTCTTCTTCACTCAAACATTCTACCTCCTATGTTGCACTTAATACAAGTTCCTCATCATTTAATATTTCAAAGCCTCCGTCAAATCTCTCAACTCCCAACCATTCACTTACTTCACCTATTGATGTGTTTTCTCCACCTGGAATCCCTTGACACAGAAGTAAGATTTCCTCATAATTTCCAGATTCGTTTATGGCCTCATTCTCGTTTACAGTCTCAGGCCTCAGTTTGTTCCAGCCCTTTTTTAATGTTTCTTCTGGTATATCTTGCCAGGCTTCAGCGTCATTAAAAATTGCATCTTTAATAGTGTATGACCTCCAAAACTGCTTTACACTTATTAATTCATCCCCAACGCAAACAACTTTTTGAATAAAGCATTTTCCATAATTTCGCTTCATGCTTTCAATAATACCCTGAACCATGGGCTGAATTAGTGGGGTAGTGTTAGCACAGGCAAAAAGTGGCACATAATTTTTCCATCATCACTTTGTAAGTCATGAGAAGGATGAGTTGGTGCATTGTCCATTAATAACATGGCTTCTTCAGGCAATCCGATCAATTTTAAATGTGATTTTACTTTTGGCACAAACACACTGTGGAACCACTAATTAAATATATTCTGACTCATTCAGGCACTTTTTTGTTTTGTCTATAATATTTGGCAGGTAAGACGTTTAAAGTCATATTTTTGAAAGCTCAGGGCTTTTTATATTTCCCAATGATTGGTAAAGGAAACTTATGTCTACCATTTGCATTTGCACACACCATAACAGTTATGCGGTCTTTTTGCATTTTAAAACCAGGTGCAGATTTTTCCAATGAGGCTAAGGTTTTCACGGGAAGTGCTTTTCAATTTAGGCCAGTTTCGTCTCAGTTGTAAACCTGTTCTCTGACCAAATTTCGATCTTTTATTTCTTTCATTTTCCCGATATTCTACAATGACTGTACTATCAGCGCTTAGTTTTTCACCCGATATGTCCAACTGCCTTATGCCATGTCGACCCTTAAATTTATCCAACCAACCTATACTAGCCTAAAATGAAGGATCCTCATCAAGCTTCTTGTTCATCTCGATAACTTTAGCCATTATTATGGGCCCAGAAACTGGTATCCCTTGACTGCGGGCTTGAATGAACCACTGATACATTACTGTATCCAGTTGGTCCAGTCTGGCTGGCTTCATCGTTTTTCTTAGTTTGACATATCCGTCTGTCGTTTGCATTATTAAAACATGACTTTCAATTTTATGTGCATCTTTCTTAATATCATTGACTGTCGTCCGCCCGATTCCATATAGCGGAGGGATACTCGTCATGTTTTCTCCTTTACGCAGTCGTTTTATAATTTCCAGTTTTTGAGAAAGTCCCAATACAACACGTTTCCGTTTCTCAGACATTTTTAAACACATTACACTTTGACAACAAACTGAGGACAATGACTTGCTGACTATGTGACTACCACTACTGAACTGACTGTAGGAATGGGAGGGTGGATGAGTGTCTAGGAATTCCGGTAGGGTGGTGAGGAAGACGGAACGATTCTACGAAGTACATATGTAGGTTGTACATAAACAACAAACATGAGTCATTCGCATTCCACACCGCACAGAATGTATTTTTACTGGGAATATGTATTATAGTACAGTATACATATTGTTTAACTCAATAATGTGCTTAATTTGATCTAATACGAAGCGAGAGAAAAGTTATTTCNTAGTACAGTATACATATTGTTTAACTCAATAATGTGCTTAATTTGATCTAATACGAAGCGAGAGAAAAGTTATTTCATTTTTAGTTTATTAAGTTTGTTTTTTGTATCCAATTGTATTATTTTACTTGTGTCAGTTTACTGTCAGTTAACAGAAACTGACGGTTAAAAGGGTTACGGTTAACCGAGTCTCCACTGTATTTACCTTTGTGTCGTCTTTTTCCATTTGCCATCTTTGTACCTATGTTTTTTTATAAATATTTGTTTCTATGCAGGAAATCATCCATAAATGAAGGCTTTGTTATTAATTGTTACCCATAAAAAATTTGTAATTTATTAAGGAAAAACAATGTTTTTAATATTTACTGTGTAAGTTGGTTAGGCAAATTTAACAGGATACCTGGAAAAGTCAGGGAAATGTCAGATATTTGCTATAGGGATACTGCTAGCCACCCTGAAATGATAATAGTATCAGAATAGTTTAAAATACTAATTTTATTGCATTATTTTATTATTGTTCCTTAAAATTATGCCGAGATAATGCCCCATTCCCATGCCACAAATAAAAAATCAAGACCTGCACCTTTAAAATGGGAAAATGACCTCCCTCCCACCACAAACCGAAAGTGTAATGCTGCCTTTGTTGATGGGTGAGCTGCTCGTCTATTTTGGCTACAAGTTGAGACATGTGCATGTTCAATGTGACATGCCGCATTCCTTTCTTTTTTCACTACCAACGCTATCACATACATATTTAAGACGTTTGTTTAGTTTGCAACACTTGGCCATATGGGTTATGTTCTATTATGTAACTTGTCACGTGTCATCCACCACATTTTTAACGCTTGTCTATTNCACTTGGCCATATGGGTTATGTTCTATTATGTAACTTGTCACGTGTCATCCACCACATTTTTAACGCTTGTCTATTTTAGACTTTACACACCACACCCACAGACTGCTTGATTTATTGACTGACAGGCGATTTTGGCTACACGCTGTACATGCAAAATTGCATGTAAATTACAAAAGTTGTAAAACGTACATGTCTTCACGGTTCTTGCAAAATTTGCATGAAAGNATGCAAAATTGCATGTAAATTACAAAAGTTGTAAAACGTACATGTCTTCACGGTTCTTGCAAAATTTGCATGAAAGTAATTATTTACGTGGAAATATGTTGGTTGAGGCAAATCATAAAGACTTGCTAGAAATATTACAGTGAAACACACTATAATGAATTTGGTTCATTACAATATGTTACCTGCATTTATTAAATTATTAATGTGCCATGATGATGACCTATACAGACTTAGGCAATTAAGGCAGGCCACTGGAATAACACTGCCAATTTCAGTGGTAGAAGAAAATGTTTCAGACAAAAGTTACTTGGCTCTAAGGGTCTAATAACTTCGTCGTACATGGAAGGGTAAAAAGGTCAACTTCGTTAAATTTAATGGAATGATAATTTTTATTAACACCTCTCGGCAATGCGTATGACGATGTAATAAATATGATGACATTTGCCGGTCATTCAAGATCGCTGAAGTTCTATGACGAAGCAAACTGCGCCGTTGCACGGAAAAATGGACCATTAGTCTGTTCTGTGCTGTTGTAGCGATCAGACAACTTCTTTGTGATGTTATTCAAACTGGCAAAATGTACACAACAGCCAAAAGGGTTTTAAAAAAAAGTTTTTCTTTTCTTTTCTATATATGTATGAACAGTGTCTGTGTTTGTAATCATTATTGTTTATGTGTTGGATTTGTTGAGAATGATTTGGAAAATGAGACAGTGTTAATGATATGTACAAGGTAATGTTTTTTTAGTGATTTAGCTTTATTAGATACAGTATTGCTTTGTGCATGGTCTTGTACTTATTTTTAATATGTGCTTGTTTTGTGTATATTAGGTGAATCTTCACACACTAAAAGAAAAAATGCTTTTGTCACCTGCTTCTTCAAAGATAACAGTTGGACAAGGTCATGTGTTGGAAGCATCATCACACAGCCAGTGTCCANGTCATGTGTTGGAAGCATCATCACACAGCCAGTGTCCACAGGCCCTCACATTTGTATTGCCTTCTCGAGTGGATCGCAATTGCAGAGTTGGTGAGAACATTTGGATTTTTTTCTATCAGCAATACCTAACTACGCATCTGTTTTTGTTGTGTACCATTATACATTTGTATAACTTTTTACAGTGCTTTTGAAGCCTGCAGGTCAAATTATCATCAGAGAGCATGTAGATATTCCTCGGATGACAGTTCCTGAATTAACAAAGAAGAANCACAGGCCCTCACATTTGTATTGCCTTCTCGAGTGGATCGCAATTGCAGAGTTGGTGAGAACATTTGGATTTTTTTTCTATCAGCAATACCTAACTAAGCATCTGTTTTTGTTGTGTACCATTATACATTTGTATAACTTTTTACAGTGCTTTTGAAGCCTGCAGGTCAAATTATCATCAGAGAGCATGTAGATATTCCTCGGATGACAGTTCCTGAATTAACAAAGAAGAAAGTAAAATTTCCAGTTGGACTGAAGATGAGACATCCTCTTTTAGGAGCAGGTAATGCAGTTAGTTAAACATGTTCGTAGTATTTATTATTTTTGTTTGAAGGAATTACTTTTTTTTACAATCCTCAACATGTCTCAACAAGAATTTTTGTCTGGAATTTTTCTTAGCAGATCCATGTACAGCTTATGAGTTTCAATGGAGTGGGGTGTGTTGAACTCAAAAGTCATTTTTGTACCTAAGTAAGCTAAGTTAAAAAAGTTTGCTCCATTGCAACAGGAATTCATTTCAGAATGAGTAATAATTTGATCTGTGACATTTTTAAATTTCATTATTGTGCCATGCCTTAGTTCATAATCTTTAACTTCATATGTTTAATTAATTTTTTCATTCCAGCAACTCAGTCAGTGGTGTTTTCATGGTCATGTTCCGCTTCTAACTGGTGTTTTTGATGTCCTTGCAGTAAATCTAACACTTCAAAAATGTTGGGTATGAATTGTATACAGGGTGAGAGTGAATTCGACGGACAAACTTAGTGGGGAAATTCCGTATGCAAAATTAGGTAGGGTATACATTTAAGAATGTGGCCGAAAATGCATATTAAGGGATGTACAAGCACATGAAAATGGATTTAATTAAAAATATCAGAACCAGCTTGAGATAAAACAACATTCTGGATACAGTTTGGTTGATAGAGGACCTCATCCCACCACGTTAGGTTGGTAATGATCATCTCCGTTCCTCTAGAAATTGGGGTTACTAGATTCTGATTGTATGGCATTTCGTAACCATAAGGTGGTATCATAGTTTGATAATTGTTTATGAAAGAGAATGTGTAAATCAACAAAAAAAGTTGCCATAGTAACACATCCTCCGGCCAACTATTTTCCCCAAATACAGTGAACGGAGTACCCAACGCCTGTGCGGGTATGCAACATGTCTGGCACCCATCACACATGTGCGGGGAGGGTGATACGGGGTCAGTGAAAAACGTAAACAAATTACAAGTCCTTACATTTTATTTACACATTAAATACACATGCCTACTTACAAAAGGCTCAATGCAACGGCCCCCATGTTGTACACAGATTTCATGACAATACAGAAATGTTCCAGCCGCTGCGACAATGAGCCTATCAATATC
The DNA here is from genome assembly GCA_002778355.1 of Clitarchus hookeri. NCBI lineage: Eukaryota > Metazoa > Arthropoda > Insecta > Phasmatodea > Phasmatidae > Clitarchus > Clitarchus hookeri. The sequence goes on from NQII01000413.1 coordinate 449,321, forward strand.
TTCTTCTGACTTTACTGGGGTCTCATACATGAGGCTCCGCATGAGCCCCCAGAAGAAAAAGTCTTAACGGGTTCAGGTCGGGTGACCTGCAGGCCAGGCAAAGGGTCCACCATTGCTGATTCATCGATCAGTGAATCTGTTGTTAAGGAAGGAGCAAACTATATGCACACGATGGGCTGGGGCATCGTCATACTGAAACCACATTTGTGGTCTTGCTTGGTATAGCACCTCCTCCAATAACTCTGGAAGAGTTTCCTGCATGAACAAGATATCTGTGGCTGTTCAGATAGGGTGGAAGCTCGTAGGACCCCACTGACACGTCACCAGTGATACCGGCCCACATGTTGACACAGAATCTCGAATCGCAGGGCAGCCGTTTAGTAATTTTTCTAATTTTTTGTTCTTTTTTAGGGCTTGTTATTTTTGTTATTTTTTAATATAAAATGGTCATTTTTCTCATTTATTGTAGTACCATGGAGGAATATTTTTCCTGTTTGCTAGTTCATTGCACAATTGATGCCTATATTGAAATAAATAATATTTTATCCAGTCCCATACTGTGATGTGGTTATGGCCTACTACACGCCATGTGAGAAGTCGCAAAGCAAAAGCGAGTAGCAACAGACGGTAACCCGATTGTATCAATATTATGGTTTATGTTACTTGGCATGCGCATCTTGTGGCCGGCATCTTTGCGCATGCGCTGAAACATCAGTTTTGCCCGTCATTTTAGTAGGACTGGTGTTAAAAACATTGATAATTACCGGAAAATTGGTTATTGAGGGGCTTGTGAAAAGACATTGAATGTTCCTGACACAACTTTTGAATTTGCCTGAGGTCAAGATAATTTGCTTCGTGATGTCTCAAATGTTTGTTGATCAGAAGTTATTTTTCGTGGCGGTAAGTAAATGTTCGGTGTGAATTTTGTATTGCATTTCTTGTCATTGATATTTGCTATGTTTCTATGTCATTTCAATACACTTACCGTACTCAATACGCTCGTGTAAACAGCTTTCAAATTGAATTAAGTTTCAAGGTACAACAATATTTTTCTTTTTCTCATTTTCAAACTACACACACGTCTAGCAGAAAAACACCTTTAAATTTTCATCAGCGTAATTATTAATTTAATTTAAAATTTTAGGTTGACAGACACAGATATTTACTTATATTAATTTATAATTTCAATTGCAGTTTTGAAATAGATTTCAATTCAGATCCAAAGTTTACATGTAAACGGGTATCGTACTCAGTCGGAATTTAGCCCGGAAAATTTTTAAATTGTTTTGAAAATAACATGAAAACGTAGCAACTGTGACAAGGCCTTAGCCGATGATGCCTTCTACAATACATTGAGGGTAGGGTTTAAAAAATGCAACACTACTTAAAAAATTTGTAAGCTATATATAGCGGAATTTTATGCTTAGAAGATAGTTTTGTTTGATCAACTTATAAAACAGTCTTTTTGGAGTGAGTTTGCCATAGCACTAAATCTAGTTGCCGTGCAGTTTTAGGCTGCTGAATTTAGCTTCCGTGTGGTTTTATGCCATGCTCAAATTAAATCAATCTGTAATTTCATAGGCAATGTTCCAATTGGCACTTTCAGTTAACTAAATGGTCTTGTGACCCAATTTATTTTGCTAGAAAGATAACATGTTTGGTATTTTAGTTTTTAGTAAATAATGAAACTTGCTAATTAATAAATACCTAACTAAATAACCTTATCGTCGCCATGTTGCTTTAACCTGGAAAACACGCAGGAATGGGTAATAAACTTATTTTGAAACTAGCATACCAGCCCGGCTTCGCCCGGGTACAATTGGGAAAAGACGATTCATTTATGTGAAAACAAAATTATTAAATTATACTATGTTGACCTAGGTGTTTAACTGATTACGGCAACTCAAAAGAAGGAAATATTTTTTACCCGATAGCCAAGAAGTAGGGTAACGTTTTTGGAGTGTATCTGTGCAACTATCGCGTAGTTACCACATTTCCGCTCCCCAGCGTCAATGTATGAAAATCAAAACGTGAGTTTCATCAAGTTGCAGCTCAGTGTACCTAGGTACTACTTTTTGCACTTGGCTGAGGGATCTTAACCGATCACCAAAGTTAAGCAACGTTCCCAGCGGCACACATTTGGATGGGTGACCGTTTAGTGGCATAACATCTGAGCGCTTCCGGACTTCGGAGGGCACGTTAAATATTCGGTCCCACTTGTTNCTGAGGGATCTTAATCGATCACCAAAGTTAAGCAACGTTCCCAGCGGCACACATTTGGATGGGTGACCGTTTAGTGGCATAACATCTGAGCGCTTCCGGACTTCGGAGGGCACGTTAAATATTCGGTCCCACTTGTTATTGATTGATAGCAGTCGTAAGCCATTTCAGAGGTCCTTGGGTGNGACTTCGGAGGGCACGTTAAATATTCGGTCCCACTTGTTATTGATTGATAGCAGTCGGAAGCCATTTCAGAGGTCCTTGGGTGGCCTGATAAACTCTGACACCAGAGGAAAAAGATATTTCGGTCACGTTCCCAGCTGTTGCAGAATTACGTTTTGTTGTTATTACACAGGAACCGTACAAATTTCCTGGATAAAAAGTATCCTATNAACTCTGACACCAGAGGAAAAAGATATTTCGGTCACGTTCCCAGCTGTTGCAGAATTACGTTTTGTTGTTATTCCACAGGAACCGTACAAATTTCCTGGATAAAAAGTATCCTATGCCCTATTCCAGAACCTATAGTACGTGCATACCAAATTTCATCAAAATCCGTTCAGCCGTTATGGAGCTGCGTGGTAACAAATATACACGCACACACACANTTCCAGAACCTATAGTACGTGCATACCAAATTTCATCAAAATCCGTTCAGCCGTTATGGAGCTGCGTGGTAACAAACATAGTCGTTCACATTTATAATATTAGTAAGATTAAATAACAATGTTTTGGGATGAAAAGAAGTCATTTAAATAGCAAGNAGTCGTTCACATTTATAATATTAGTAAGATTAAATAACAATGTTTTGGGATGAAAAGAAGTCATTTAAATAGCAAGGCCTGGAGAAGCTTTGTTTACATGTGTCGTTATTTGTTGTAAAATTTTACTACTGTGATAATTATTTTGGAATATTTTAACATATAGGTATTTCGTATATCAAACATACGTAAAAATTATGTTTATTTTTCAGCATTGTATTTCTAAAAAATATAGTTTTTATTTTTAAGTTTTTAACTTTTTGACGTGTTGTTACGAATGTTAAACAAAGACTATCAGCAGTGTTTGAATTGAAACTAAATGTTAAATACTAAATTACTAAATTATGAGTTGGACAAGACCATAATTTGTGATTGCCAGGTAAATGTTTTATGGTCTGCATGAATGTGGTTGGGTACCCAAGATTAAAAGTTTTCCNCATAATTTGTGATTGCCAGGTAAATGTTTTATGGTCTGCATGAATGTGGTTGGGTACCCAAGATTAAAAGTTTTCTGTTGTCAATTTTACAAATGTTTAATTGCAACGGGGCACAGAACATTTACAATGCTCATTTTATTATATAATGCCATGGTAGCTAAAATATGAGCCTGAACAGTTACAAAAAATTTTGTGACACAAATAGCACCTTTTTACATATGGTTGTTTTAAGTGCATTAAAATATAAACAATAGTCTATATAAAACCTAAGGTCACACCTTGACTAGTTAACAATTTACTAAAATACAAAATTTTAGTTTTACACTTTAAGCCATTGAATACTGTGCTGCCATGGGGAGTTCACAACTTTGTGCTTGTTTTTGGAAATGTTTGTTATCTGAATACCTATAAACTCATATTTTTGTCTTTAGAGTTCATGATGTGGCAATGATATTCTTTAGCTTTGGTTAACTCCACTAGTACTACTTTTTTTGGTATTATCGACTAAGTGTTTAAAACTTATTCTCCTCTAAGAAGTAGGCTTAGTAGTCAATTTTAAAATTCATTGCATAATGTATGTGGGAGTTTCTGGGAAAAGGTGTGGCTATCTATGCAAAGTTCATACTTTATATGGTCCTAATTCAAAAGTTTTGCAATATTTAGTTGACTGTAAAAAGTTTGTCAGTATATTA
>NQII01000413.1:463878-552060 GCA_002778355.1 Clitarchus hookeri
AAAAAATAAAAATTTTGTTTAAACAATAAAAAAAAATTGTTTGGGGGTGGCCACCCTTATTACTTAGGGGTGTAAAAATAGATATAAATATATTCTCCGACCTACCGAGTATACATAAAAAATTTCATAAAAATCGGTCCAGCCGTTTTGGAGGAGTTCAGTGACTAACACTGTGACGGGAGAATTTTATGTATTAGATATACTATAAAATGTTCTCATATATATATGTTTAGAAAACCTCATATAATTCAAATTTCATAAGCTAATGTTGTTTTTTAGTATTTGATGTTANCGTTTTGGAGGAGTTCAGTGACTAACACTGTGACGGGAGAATTTTATGTATTAGATATACTATAAAATGTTCTCAAACTAATATAAATATAAATTATTATCCAATCAAGCCATATCTCTAATTCCCCAAAGACAGAGTTACATCAAAGAAATAGTTTGATGTTAATACACATTCATATGGATTCATATATATATGTTTAGAAAACCTCATATAATTCAAATTTCATAAGCTAATGTTGTTTTTTAGTATTTGATGTTACACATAAGAAGGTGACTGGTTTGTATGTTTGCATCTCTGAAACACTTCTCAAAAAATTGTCTTCTAATTAAATACTGCATAATACAGATAGATATATGATAATATTTCAAATCTTAAGGTGTAAGTTTAATGTTGTGACATTCTTACGGCTTCTAGGCATTCTGCTTAAAATATGATCATCCATGGGTTAAAATATGCAATTGTAACTAATAATATTATGTACATTTCCACAACTATATATTAATTCACACATAATGTTATAATTTTATAACAGTGGTTTAAAACATAAAATTGTGTACTTAGTACGGATATAACCAATGCGTCTGCAAGAGATTAGAACAAGCTGATTTTCATTGAATTGGCAACTTTTTGAAACTGTGAAAATAGCTTATTTATTCCAATTTTGATTTTATTTATTCATAGATGTACACGTGCCTTACACCACACTGACAGATTAACTTTTTTTAAATTTCATCAACTAAAATTATTATTCAACTTCAGTTAGTACAGTGAAGGTTATTGAAAAGGGCAGTTAATTTTTTAACTAGTAATGAATGCCTAAATTCTACATAGCAGCTAACAATTTAAACTCATAAAAAATATTTTTTTGTAATAGTGTACTTTACAAGGCGCCACACAGAACACCACATGCCAGGACGTAACTGTGCCCGTATTATGTAAACACTAACTAGCAAATAAACCTGCATAAATGCAGTTGCTAGAAAACTCTTGCGCTGTTTTTAATTTACTAAATACTTACTCAATCGGCTGAGGAAACGGAACAACCACCATATGCTTATTTCTCTCTAATGATCAAAAATAATTATGGAGACTGCACAATATGTAAATAAACTTGGTACACCTTACTTTGCTTTGTAATTTCATCGAACATAATATATGTATGCACAATCAATTCTTTGATTATGCAACTGTAGCTCTCTTGAAGTAATAATCCTTTTTTGGAAAACCGTAAAAACTTTTGTTAAAAATGTACAAACTTGAAGGAAATAGGTTGAAAAATAAGTTTGTTACATTTATTTTGATTGTTATGTATTGCTATTCTCTTTGCAGGCTTTGTACTACTAGCAAACAGGTATCATATAGACTCCACACCACTACCGCATGTACTTTACTATGTCCACCCCCTCCCCGTAGGTTGTCAACTGCTGTTGTCACAATCAAAATCAATTAAAAAATATTTTACTTGCAATAAAATATAGGTGCTGTAACTTTACTGATATGCCACAATATGAAAAATTATAAAAATTGGTAAAGATTGGTGAAAAAACTATGACGAGATATCTTTACAGCATGATTTGTTGCAATGATGAACACACACAGCACAACCACCCCCTTTCCCAGAGTCATCCAACAGAGGAAGGGTGGAGGACACCATGCCGGCCATGTTTGGTATCACCCAGACAGCCAATGCTTATCCTTCCTAGTCAGGCATTTCCGTGTACGCTGGCACCATAGCAATTGTCATTTTATTTGGTAGACATCTGCATTTTGAAATAATTAAAAAATGTTATTTGTGGGACAGTGGGGAGTAAGTACTGTCATTAATATTTGTTTCTTTATGACCTTCAGTAATTAATTCTGAACCACATACTCTGGATTTTTCATAATATTCCACTTGCGCAGTGCTTATAGTCCGTTCATGGTTACTTCCAACTTTTCTAAAGCCCTGCTAAAGTTCTATTTCCAGGATATTCCTCCGCCTCATGCAAATAAATCTTAACAGAGTCTAGAAAATTACACCAAAGGGACAACACACCCCATTCATGCGCACCCAGTGTATTAATCGACCGCGACAAGTGTGCAGCCGGAAAATATGCAAACTACAAGGCGACGTACCCCCTCTGTCATTCACAACTAGTGGAGGAGAGGAAGAAAGCTCTCAGCTGGGAGCGGGTAGTGTAGCACTGGCCATAACTCGTGCCACAGTATTTTCCGTGTTCGTACATTCGCGATTGATGGAAGTGCATGAATGATAGGTACAAGATGTGAATTAAAAGTGGCATTTGTGTTGGGTGTTTAATAATGGCATCAATTAGTAAGTCAAGTAATTAAACTTTACACAGTCAGTGCAGAGAAGTCATAACGAATGTGATTAAATTTTATGATAAGGAAAAAGCATCCAGACAATTATTCATCCAATATGTCATGCTATTAAACATGCGACAGCTGCAACAGGTAAATCAGAACAAACTATATGCAAAATTAGAAAAGAAGTAAAACAAGCTGTTGTAAGGGGTGGAAAACTGCATACACCTGGGGGGAAAAATGGTGAAAAATTGTAAAAAGATCTGTTCAGATAATTTTGATCTTGGTGTAATTCGGCACACTGTACAGAAGTTTTATACTGTTAAATGAGAAGTCCCTACAATAAAGAAATTGCTAACTGTTTTAAAACAACTGATAAATTTTCCTGGGAAAAGGGATGTTTTTGAGATAAACCCTTAAAATAATGAGGTTTCGTTTCAAAAAGTGCAAAAACAAAATAAAAGTTTTAATGGCAACAAATGACATTGTCGCCTGGAGAGGGAGATATTTAAGGCGAATGAGACAAAATGAACAATCTCATGAAAAAAAAAGACAGTAGTTTATGTTGATGAAACCTAGCTTCATCCTACATAAACAGTAAGCAAGTTTTGGCAAGATAATGAAACAGAAGGTGTTTTGAAGGACAGCGCAGGACAGAGATGGATAATCATACATGCAGGTTGTGATCAAGGTTTCATTCCTGGAGCATTTATGTTCAAATCGAAAACCAAGAGTGGGGACTACCACAACAAAACGAACATTGCCAACTTTTCAAAATGGGTGGAAGAAATGCTAATTCCCAATCTCCCTGCAAGTTGTTTGATTGTACTCAATAAAGCTTCATATCATTCTTTACAATTTAACAAGGCACCAACCACAGGTACGACCAAACCAGATATTCGTGTATGGCTGGAAAACATCAAAGTTCCATATGAAACAGACATGACAAAAAGCGAACTTCTGCAGCTTGTTCATTGTCGACATCCCCCTGCAAGGTATCGCATTGAAGCAATGTTAGAACAACATGGATATGAGGTTGTGTGGTTACTGCCGTACCACTGTGAGCTCAATGCCATTGAGTTTTCGTATGGAACATGGTGAAATTGCGTGTTGCAGTGTACGCGATACTGTTGCATACTTTCATGCAGGCTAACGACAATTACAACGGTTTTGGTTTTCCCCCCTACTCGCAAGGTTACCCCTCACGCGCCCCTGCTCGCTACCTGCTGCTAACGCTGGTGCCATTCCCCTCGCCCCTTTTGCGTAATAACAATTTCTTACTATGCATTATCAACACACCTGTTTTTTTATTCATATTAATTATAAATTAAATATAGTTTATTGATAAAATAGAAATAAAATCTCATTTAACCAAAAATTAGTTACTCTTATGTTTTTATGTTAACACAAGTATAAAACACTTGTAGTACATAATATAATTCACCAATTCTTCCAATATAGCCGTCACCTCGCTTCCTGAGTCCAATAACATGTTTAGTTCAACTCCAGTATCAGTAATAAATCTCTGAATGTATCGGACATACTCCCCTTTTTCCTTGTATTAAACGTTCAGTTGGATTTTCTTCTAACAATATTTCTCCCTCTGACTGTAATTCTGATTTTTGTATTGAATTTTCCCTGCCAAAATGTTGGTTGCAATTTGTTTTCAGTACTCTACATTCATCATTCCCCTGTTGTTCTGTGAGAAAGGTATCAGAGGACTGATTCCTCCCTCCCTAAGCATTTAAATGCTGCCCTTGTGGCTGCCCATTGTTTTGACTCTGGTCTTTTAACTGTTGCTGTTGGTCTTGCCTCCTACCCCGTTACCCGTTAACCTTCCTCACATTCATTCCTCCTATCATGTGTTTCCAAGAGGGCTACCCCCTCCTAGACAGATTTAGCTCCCATCCCTAACATACAGTTTCTAATGATGAACAATATGATAAATAAATCTTTCCTCTGTTACCTTATTATCTAGACATTTTGACTGCAGGTACAGTCTCTGCACATAACTTGCCATTGCACCATCCCTATCTCCAAATTCGCCTGTAAATAAATACTTTTAAAAATCATCCTGCAAATGAATATCCCTCCAGTACTTTTGTAGAAAAGCTGCCTTGGCCTCTGTGAAACTTGTCCATTCTGATTCCTTCAACAGAGCCCACTGTGAAACTCCTGCTTGTAACCTATTTACAAAAAGTTGTACTTGTTGTTCATTGGACCCACCTAAAGTTAAGTATCCTTTCACATTTATGTGTGAACTGAATGGGATTTGGTCCTCGATTGTCCCCGTAAAATTTAGGCACTGCCCTTTAAAAAGCAGTTATCTCATCAACAGACAAAACAAATTTATCCCCTTTGTGTACAGAGAACTCTCACCTATGCAGTTGGTTACTTTTCTCCTCACACTCTTTCTATTTCCAGAATGTTTTTTTTTTAAAATTTCCTCTTGTGCAGAAACAAGTTTGGGTGATAATTATAGAGAATAGCGACTTTTTTGAAGGAGAGATAGTAGATCCACAAAATGAATATATATATCTGTTTTGCATAGCTTACTTGTTCAATATTTACGAGGGTGTAATGATACAATATGCAGAACATTGAAAATAAAATAGATGAAATACCAGTAGTTTGGTCCATTTGTTTACATCAGACGCCATGTCGTATAGACCTGTAATGTTGTAATAAAGTAAACAAATGCAAATCAACAGTCTCCTGTCTGCTGTAGATGTGTAGACGTTACTGTACGTTAGTTGGCCGGTATATGCAGTACTGTGCGGTTCGTGGCGATTGGAGTGTTGCTGCGTGCATGTGTTGTGATGTCTGAATCCGACCGTGTGAAAGGTTGTGCTTTCAGAATGGAGGGCGCAAGTACGAGTGCTTCTGTGCGTGACAGTCGTCTATGTGATGGGTGTTACCTGAACGTTAGCCAGTTTATTGAATTAATGTTATTTTGGCCACTACTGTTTGATTTTTTAGTAGATCTTAGTGTGTTGTCGAGTGAGGTAAGGTACAATTCATGCGCTACGATAGTAGAATTGGCTGAGGAAAGTGCATTTTTTTGCTGTCAACCGTCAGTTAGGACACGTTTCTGTAAGAAATATAAAAAGGTGCTTTGTAATTTTAAAAAAATTTTTTGGCACGACACGTGGTCTGGAAAAAGTAAATTAGGTGTAGAGCTGATTTGTAACATAACATATTTTTTTCGTACTATTCCACATCCTCACACCAAGTTTATTAGTAGAATGTGTCATATTAGTATGGTTACAGTCGTGGATTGGTTGTCCTTTTTGATTGGTGTATGCGTGAGATAAGGGATAAAATTGGGGGGAGGAGTGGACCCTTTCCTTGAGATAGACAAGGCTAAATTTGGGAAGCGTAATTGAAAGACGTACTAATTGTATATTTCTTGTTCGTGTCGAAGATTGTACTAGCAGGATGCCTCTGAACGTAATCAAGCAATTCATAGAGCCTGAAACGACAATTATAAGTGACTGTTGGCGCGTATAATTGTCTTTCAGAGCACGACTATGAGCACCTTTGGGTGAATCGTAGTATGAATTTTGTTGATTCCGATATAGGAGTGAACATTCAAAGAATAGAGCATGTATGGTGGTATGTGAAGCACTGTCTTCCTCTGTATGGCAGGAGGACGCCGCACTTCGTGGGGTACCTGTCGGAATTCATGTTTCGCCACCGGTACCCGACGAACGCGAGCGCATGCGCCACTTTCTATTCGTCGCTGGAAAATTATACCCACCACTTTCTTAGGTGGGTAAATTCACATACTTTTGGCACGTTTTATTGTATGTGGTATATGTATATGACATGTTTTGCATTTTGTAGTATGTAGTCAAGGGTTGATATATTACTCTGTGTGTAGCTATTTGAAATGTAGCGTACCTAACCGAATTCAACCTATCTTCAAGATATGTAACGTACGGGTGTTCTATGAACTGCCGCATGACGAAATACAATCTTTATATCCCTCCCCGCTATCGTATTTATGGTTTATATTGATGCCCCTAGTAAATTTGTGTGCTGTGTAATTAGTAGAGTGGAATTATACCACTTTCCGTGATTTTCTCCTTTATTTTCAGAAAAGTCGCTATTCTTCACAATTACCATTCCTTTACCTTTTGCTGTGCTATCTGAAGTTCGTTTACATAAGTTTTTAAACCTTGGCAATTTTGTGCTACAGTTTCTACTTTACTTCGACATTTTACAATTTCATCTTCATTCTGAAATATTCTTTGACTGTTTTCTCACTGGTTTACTTTGGTTGCACATTCCTCCCTAACCTCGTTCAATTTTACATTTAGGTCCGTCTTTAATTCTGAAAAAAAGTTATTATTATCTACTGCATTTTGCAGATTGTTTACAGTTGATTTCAAATCATTAAAATCTGTTTTGAACCCATCAAATTTACCTGCTAACTGTTGAAACTCGTTATTTTTGTTCTGTCATCAACCTTACGAGCAGGCTTATTTGATCACTTATATCAGACTTCTCTTTTCTTGAGTTTCCCCAGTTGTATTACCAAGACCTGAACCTGAAGTGTTTACTTCCATATTAGATTAATTGAATCCTGTTTCTTGATCGCTACCAAAACCCAAAAAAATTTTCACCTTCACTTACTCATGTTTCTTCCTAGTAGCCATAATAACAGAAAATTACAAATACCTAACCTGTACCAATACACTATTTTACATAGAAACAATCTATCTGCCTTTTTACCTTAATTTACAAGTGAAAAAAACATGACATATTACAACAACAAATTTACAACATTGTTCACACTTGCGATTTTTTCGGCATGTTGTTTCCCACGTTGTCCCATGATGTCGGCATGTTGAATCAATGTTTACCTGTGTGTCGATCTTATCTCAGGGTCATAAATTTTTCCGCGGCCGAAACAGAAGTTCTGGCGACTGCTACAACTTGTATTCAGCACCACGTTGGGGCAGCCATGTTGTTACAATGCCCGGTCTCCTGGCCAGCAGTGTACAAAGAAACATGATCACAAAGACGATGGAGTTAGTGCCAACGTTTGCCGCCTGCTTGCCACTTGCGACGAAATTCACATTTGAACCACTGCTGCAATAGTTATCTGTTCAGTGAGTGATAATTAAATGTTTATAAAGACGTTATAAATTTTGAAGAAGTGACAAAGACGAGGAATATCCTTGGTTTTTTCAAAGTTAATTAAATTTTCTTTGTTAATGGTACACTGGTTCAGGAAACACTTCACTTTGGTTCACCAAAATTGCACTACCAAGTTACTGCATTAATTTAAACTGGGTTAATCAAACTTATGTCCGGTCATACATATGCATACCGTACGAACTAAGGCACGAGTCCGTAGTTGAAGGCTAGAGGTTAAAAGTCCAAAAAAAAAAGTCTTTCTCTGCGCGGCCTTTGGCCTATGCAAGTGAAATTTTACTGTCCACTTACCTTACATTCAAAGATCTTTACCAGGCCACCACGACCAGGACCTTCCCGTCTGGTGTCCCAACGAATTCTGTTACCTACACCATGGCGCCAGCACCCACACCGACGAACGAGCTGACTCCTGATTGGCCCAGCCCGCTCGCCTGATGTATTGTGCCACCGCCAACCTAATTACTTGTCGCCACCATGGCTCCAACCTGACATTTTTTTCTACCTGCACAGCAAAACGTACTAAACGCCAAAGCAGAAAAATATCATTATACAACCCCGAATTAATATTAATTGAGTGTCTCGCGACACCAAACAGACTTAATTAATTCACTAGCACAAAAAAACTTATATTGCCCTTTGCTAAATTATATTTGGCAATTCCCCTTTTTGATCCTATGCAAGCCTATAGACATTACCATTTGTAGAAAAAGTGCATTTAAAAATAATTACTTTTTTTTTTTTGAGAAAAGAAAGAAAAAGAAAAATTCACCCAGTGACCTTAGTGACCTGCAATGTCACAAGTTTTGATGAAGTAATTTTGGAATTCATTTTTCACTGCTTTTTCTAACATTTAATTAAAAAATTTTGTTATTTTTAAAATGGAGTATAATATAACAAATAAAGTATGGTTACAATTAATTTTTGTTCATTAAAATGTTAAAGCTGAGTGATATTCTTGTGATGCTTGTAAACTATTTTCCACACTGGAAGCTAATTTAAGTAATTCATTCAAAGAACTTGGCATTGTACTGAAAATGGAGTGTTGCTTCGACAAGGGTGAAAAGTTACTAACTATATCTTCAACAAAAACCCTTTTCATCATGTTGAGGTTAAGAGCTTTCTCATAATCTACTATTAACTGAATGATCACATGCAAAGAATCATTAGGCCTTTGGAACCTGTACACATAATCCCTTTTACAAGTTTCCAACACTTGAGTTGGACAAGAATATTCTAGTAGTCTGCTTTTAAATGAACTGTATAATCTATTACCTTTAATGACCTCTGTCAATATATCCAAAAAAAATCCAGAACATTTGGTAAGAAGTGCTTGTACGAACACTAATTCAGTAATGAGCTTAAGTTCGTACAGCTTTTTTGTTGCTACAAGAAACTTCAATACACTTTGTGGTTCATCCACTGATAAATGTGGTACTTATTCAAGTGATTGCAAAAACAGCTTTTCCTGTAATTGGGTTAAGGAAATCAGGTTTGTACTGGTACCGGAAACAGATGACTACATCCCTTCAGCATCTGCATGATCTCTCAGATAATTTACTGCCTTTGTTCTTAAAGTGGCCATGGTGTCTGATTCCTCAAATGCCACTTCTGAATCTACCATAAATTATTGAATTTCCTCCTTCTTATACTTATATATCCATGACACTCCCACATCCGCCATGATGGCCATGAAATAAAACAAATACAATCAAGAATTTCAACTGCAGGCAGGCCGAAAGACAATTTAGAAAAAGAAACAATCACTTACATTGACTGCCAGGGTGCATCGCTCAAGCCTGCCCTGCAATGATCGCCTAACTAAACTACACAACTGAATTTAAGAAAACTTAAGGAACTACATGCCTTTAAGAAGACTTAGAAGGTAATGGCAGAGGCCTGTAAGCACTCCTCATCACACTGGCCAGCCCATGAGGAGATTTGCACGCGCAGGTCTGGAAGGGTAAGAAGGGAAGTAGGAGAAGGAGGGGTAGACGATTGAAAGAGAGGGAAAGGAGGGGAAGAAGGGGAAAGCAAGCCACCAAACGAGGCGTTAACAGAATGATGCAACTCACTTGATAATTAAAAATGAAGTTAGAGAATACATCTTGATTTAACAAAAACTAAATTTGTATTTTACACACTTCAGACCACAATACTCAGAGTAAAGTGGGCAATGAATTAGGAGAAGTAGTTCCAGATCTTAACACCTTCCTAAACACAATATTAAACATTAACGGTACCTGAAATTCGTCACTTTCTTTTTATTTTATGCACATAAGAATAGAAATGGTGCAATGTGTTATGAATTTACTTTTAATCTAATTCATACCTGAAAGGGGCTATGGGCATAGCTAAATATTGAGTTATGATTAGGTAGACCACAACAGTGTAAGATGGGGTTTATTAAACATAAGGATTATACAATAACTATTTACGTGACTATTGATTGGGGGAACTTAAGGGAACACCAAGATGCTAATTAATTGTATTAAGTATTATTACCTCATGCCATTACTATTCCATCTAATTGGAAAGTCCCTACCTTGTTCATGTTGCCGGAGGCTGATTCTAGGACGCTGTTAACGACGGCCGGACACACCCATCTTCCGTGGTCTTCTCGTCCCAGTGACCTGACGACAAAAGACGCCGCTCCCGGTGTTACACTAGCCTATATCGAGCGCAATGTTTAATATTTTCGGCCCAGTTTACTGGCCGGTGGAGGGGGTTTCTGCAACTGTCTTTTGCAAGGTGTTATTACAATCTTGCTCGTGCCCTGGTTCAATGTTTGAAGGTGTGATCAGGCAGATCGTTCTGCTAGGACCTGATCACTTCATAACATCTCCCCCAATGTTCACTAGCGAGATGTCCTCATCTCACCTTAGTATCCGTGGGGGTAGTGTGAAGATAATTTAGAATTTGTGTGGTTCATCGTCTGGCAGTAGGAATATGGATCGGGGTGAAGTCCTCTTCGCTACGGTAGGAAAAATTTTTGAAAGGAATTATAGTAGACGGATAAGTTAGGTATAAGGGACAGCCAATTGCTTTTGTGCAGTCCTCTGGCAAGGTGGGCCAAACAAACGCTGTGCTGTGTGTTTGCAGTGGCCTCGCGGGCCTTGAACTTGCATTTCCGCTGGGGTGTGCAAAGTGTCTTCCACGCGAAAGCGCGGCAGACCACTCCGGGTGGGACCGAACGCGTAAGCCTTTCTTGAGTTTACGAGTCCCTAAGCACTACATGGCGTGGATCTTTTGATGCATTAATCCTTTTAAAGAATGAAACAGCAATACAACATTAAACATTGGTCATTATAGCGGAAAAGAACAATTTAAACTTAAAAGAATTTGAATTGTTAAAATTAACTGCTCTCCGCGTTACAACAATTATAGTGTTTTGTTTGTACAGAAAATCAACTTGCTGAAAAATAAATACATGTGAGAACACTGACAAAAATAGTGATGTGATAGGAGAATGTTACATACTAAAATGGTACGTGACGTCACCGTGGTAGAATACTGATGGGATGGTATCAAAACGTAGAATATTATTTAATTAATAATTAAAACTTCCATAAAATTCAAAACGAAAAGAAATGTTGCAGCTGCTTTTCTACTACATTTCAATACTTAAGAGGGAAATGGAAAGGATGCTTAAAGTAACATACACACAAGTATTTAAATATAACAAAACAAAATGTTGAAGTAATAAATGTTACTTATTATACAAGAAATATGTGTCAATAACAGATAATAATATTTATTGAATATGGTAAATTGTTCAAATAGTTCATTTTCTACAAAAATAAAAATTTTAAATTACAGTTATAAGAAATTCATTACTTTTTCCATAAAGACTAGATTATTTAATTTACCACCACAACTCAATAAAGTTTTACAAATGAGATGTCTCTACTTTACGATGGAAACTCTTACAATGTATTATAGAAGTTGTAAGTTGAGTAGGTACATTTTCTAAATTAATTTTTTTTTTCTAGTTGCAAACATTGGAATATGATTTTTTTTTTTTTTTTTTTTTAATTTTTTTTTNTTTTTTAGTGGTAAAACTGATTAAAAATTTTTTTTTTGTGCATTGTAATTTACAAACCTTTGATTTTGGAGGCCTCCTATTAAAGTAAAGTTAGTTATGTAAGTGTTACTGTTACCTGCAGGGCGCGGTGTGAATGGTGTATGTAAAATATGGAAACCGCTGGTTACCTGTAAATATTTTAACGTACGACTCGTGAGCTGGGTTATGTAGAAGTGCTGATGCTGTGGAATGAACGTGCGCGACTCGACGACGTTTCTACGTGTGACGTCAGAACAGGTGTCCTGCCGCCGCTGCTATCGTGGACATTGCTTACGCCGCCCTCCGGAGGGACTTTGGATAAGAAGGTGTGATGTCACTGATGGTTGCTGCTGTTCATGACGTGCGGTACCGTTCATATGAAACTTGCAAGGAAATGTATTAACAGAATGCCTTCACAGTTTGTCGAAACATCTTATATAACATGTTTACTTTAAATATTTAAGAGGGCCCTAATAGTTTATAAAGAATATGGTTATTTCAAATTAAATTGTGAATTTAAATCCGGTTTTATTATATTTATGGGTGCGTCCGACCTTGGAAGCTTATGTTTTTAAACGTGAGTTAAAGTTCATTTATTTCTTAACTGTCTTTGTTAATTGTTCTCTCGGGCGGTATGTGTATACTAACTTATGTTACAACTTTAAAGTTGCTTTACTGTTTTTGATCCAGTTTTTAGATAATGTCTACAAATAAGGACGGTTATACTAGTACCGGTTTCATACAAATTTTTTTCTCTGAAAATAATTTATTGTAGTTAGCTGTGTGCGCAGATAAAGCTCATAATTATTAAAATGGTAATAAGTACGCTGGACACCAACACACAGTATAAGTAGAACATAATGACATTGATTATTAAAAATTTAAGATAGTAATAAAGAGGAGAAGAACGTATAACTAAAGAAAAAATTACAATAGTACTTCCACACACAAATAAAATGTTATCAAGGCCAAGGGACATCAACACATAGTGTAAGTAGAATATAATGACACTGATTATGCAAATAGAAGATAGTAGAGAGGAAAAGAACACATAAATAATTAAGTACGTAATAATTACACTTCTACTTCCACACAAAGGGGTAGCATACGGGGATTGGGGAAATCTGCACTCAATGACTTACACCAGGGAGGTCAAAAGGAAAAGTACCCTCGTGGTATACTTTCAAAGTACTGTGTAGTAGAGAAAAGACCCACAGCAAAAATCAAATGCATCCAGATTACACCCCCAACAGCCTGAACTCTTTCAAGGCCAGTAGAGCACAGAAAACAGGCCCCTCTGGTCGGGTCACCACTCCGCCAGAGCCCAAAGATTGCTCCGCGTCTCACGCGAAATGTAAGGGTTGACCTCCTGAGTAAGTGCTCTTGACAATTGGGTGAATGTGGGTAAACCGTGAGCGGACAGACACAGTCGAAGTGGGTGTGTGTCTGGCACTATTCCCATTTCGTTAAATACCCTTGATAGGGCACACAATTATTCCTTCTCAGGTCAGGTTCAGCAGTCTGCACATCAAACAATACAGTATGACTGGCACGGCATATCTCTTGCACATCCAAAATCCACGAGGATTGGCTAAGTCCTTGGATCACAGAACTGCATGAACCCAATGGAATTCGTTCTCCCCGTGTCCTTATGGCACTGATTTGTGGGAAGTACATGAAAATATTGGGAGTATGAGGAACTTTAAACTAGAACAACACAAGTAACGTTTAAAGTGGACAAAGGGAGACATTTTCTTGGCACGCGCTGGCATGCCTTTTCGCAACACAGCAGTGCTCGAGCCGCGGGGAAGTGCTGATGCAGGAATGTGTTGTCTCGGCACTTTGTAACTGGGTCGCGTCACCTGGCATGTATCAGCGACGTCTCGTCCTTCCATATGGCAACTAATAACGTAATACGGGCTTTATGTCAGAATACTAAAATCTGGTAGTTATTCCTTATTCCAATGCATGTTATGAGAAGTTTCTTAAATATATACAGTAGAATCCCGATAATTTGTATTGTCAAGGGACTGAATGTTAAATATGAATTATCGAGATATTCAAATTAGCGAGATTACCAATAATCGGGAGCAAAAAAAGAAAAAATACATAATAACGAGATTAATGCAAATTTGCATTAATATGTAATGATAAACACATGGCTACATATTATGTATACATATGTATATATAAATCAATAATTACATCAATAAAAAACACATTAAAAATTTACGTTTGAAAAAAATCTGTAATTTTCTTTTGGTGCAAGCCTAGCAGACTGGTATTGTAAATGGCTTTGTCAAGCATGTTCAAAGCAGAAAATGCTTCATCCCCAACATCTGATTTCGCTAAGAAATGGCGCACGTTGTTGATGTATTGTTTAGCAACTTTAGGTGTAATTGTCGGCACATCATCTTCGTCATCACCTTCACCATCAATATCCTGAGATGGAGCCAAAATTTCGTCATCAGTTAGAATCCCCGCTACCGCTAGGCCATCGTCAAAATGGACGAAATCTTCAAACGTTATAGAATTTTCTTCATTTTGAGGAAGACGATTCCAATTCACAGGGCATTCTAAGTCTTGTTCAGTAACTGCTGATGAAAGTTCCACCTTCGTGAATCCACAAGCACGAAAACAGTTTTTTATTGTGCTTTCGCTAACACTTTGCCACGCCTTGTGAGCAATGTTCATGGCTGAAAATAAGGTGATTTTATGATCCTTCCCATCCTCGATGCTGTCAAGGAGTTGCATCACTACTTCCTTGCGGTAAAAGGTTTTGAACGTTTTAATTATGCCCTGGTCTAGAGGCTGCAGCTTAGAAGTAGTATTGGCAGGCAAAAACACAACATTAACATGACTGAGCGGTGGGGTATTGTTGTGGGCCGTACAATTATCCATGAAAAGTAGAATTCTTTGCTGCCTTTTCTCCATATCAGCATTCACTGATCATATTCGTTCCTTGAATAATTTGCCCGTAATCCATGCTTTTTTGTTTGCATGATAGGTCATCAGAAAAGTTTTTATGTTTTTAAAACATCTTGGTTTGGCTGATTTGCCTATCATGAGCGGTCTTAATTTCTCAGATCTATCCATGTTGGCGGCCAACAATATGGTTACACGCTCTTTACTATTTTTTCCGCCATGACACTTTTCTTCCTTAAAACACATTGATCGGTCAGGGAGACACTTATAAAATAACCCCGTTTCATCGGCATTAAAAATGTTGTTGGGCTCATAAGAATCAATTATTTCTCCCAATTCGTCTTTCCACTCAGAATAAACGTCGGCCTATACACTCGCACTTTCCCCACTAAGCTTCTTAAATTTTATGCTGTGCCTTTTTTTAAACCTATCAAACCAACCATTACTCGCACAAAAGTCTTGTAATTCCCATTTTTTCTGCAAAAATTTTTGCTTTTTCTCTTAAAATGTTTCCTCCAACTGGTACATTCGAATTCCATGCTTGCGCAAACCACTTTTTTAAATTCTCTTCTAGTTGTGGATACTCACCAGTCTTAAAGCGCTTTACTTTGCTGTCCGATGTCTGGGAGGCGATTTTGTCCTTGTTCTTCAGAATTGATGTTATTGTGGAAGGAGGAACATTATAACGTTTGGACACGTCAATTTGTTTATCACTACCGGCCATTGCGTTAATGATTTCTTTTTTTTCTCTAATGGAAAGACACTTATTAGCTCTTTTCGGAGGCATGGCTAAGACTGAACTGACTAACTTTTCACTCACTCTGCTCCTTTCTATCCTCTCANTTAACTTTTCACTCGTTCTGCTCCTTCCTACCCTCTCATAACCCTAGGCCGGACACCAAGGCGCCTCTTAGTTCTGGCAATCATACACACATCGCCTCACAGCCTACTCGGCGTCATTACCTTCCCTTCAAACTCCCCTACATCCCTCAGTACCCTTCCGGTCTTTTTACCCTGCCCGAATCGCATAAATCTAGAGCTGGTGGCAGTCTAGGGTTATAAACAATACGAGTTAACGAGATTTTTAAGTTGGAAATAAGAATTATAAGACGTTTTAATTGAGCTCAAGCACCAAAATAAATACGTATTATCGAGGGGACCGGAATGCATTGTTTTTTTTTTACAAATTAAAGGGATTTTCTCAAGGGACCGGCAAATTTGCACGAATTAGCGGGATATACGAATAATCGGGATGCGAAATATCAGGATTTCACTGTAGTATGTTGACTGAGGGGAAAGTATCATAAAATAATTTTACTTTATCTGTGCACAGCAATATCTAACTACGTACAAAATGGTGTACTGCATGAAGTTTATTAAATTAGCATGAGTTGAAAGTTAATTTAATGGAAATTGTCACCTGATTATGAATTATTATCACAGTAATAGTTGCATTTCAAATAACTACATCCAGCGCACACAGGTAATTTATATCTTAATTTAAATTTATAGAATGATATTGCTCAGGTAAATTATTTACAAGTATATATACGCAACTGGGGACTTGCGGTTCACACAGATTTTCTTTAAATTTTTATGCCGTTAGTGATATTTAGGTTTCAAATAATTGATTTGTATGTTTTTATATTGTGCTGTAAAAGGTTAATTATTATTTAAACCTAATACATTTTAATAGTAGATATTATGACATTATTTTAATTATACTGCTACTTAAAAGCTGAAAGTTTTAATGTTAAAAGTGAACATGGCTGAAATTTTGCTATTATTTATACAGAAATTAGCGTGGGTGGGTGGGGAATTTATTGAAATGGGGGTGGATGGTAGAGAAACTGATGCATGGCAGCGAGAGGGTAGGGAGAAACCAAGCCTCCATCATTGTTTTGAATTTTACTTTTATGCTAATTCATACCTGAAAGGGGCTATGGGCGTAGCTAAATAATGAGTCATGATTAGGTTGAGCACAACCGTATAAGATGGGGTTTATTGAACATAAGGATTATACAATAACTATTTACGTGACTATTGATAAGGGGAACTTAAAAGGGAACACCAAGAGGCTTATAAATTGTATTAAGTATTATTACCTCATGCCATTACTATTCCATCTAATTGGAAAGTCCTCACCTTGTTCATGTTGCCGGAGACTGATTCTAGGAGGCGGTTAAGGATAGCCGGACACACCCATCTTCAGTGATCTTCTCGTCCCAGTGGCCCGACAACAAAAGACACCACTCCCGTTGTTACACTAGCCTATATCGAGCGCAATGTTTAATATTTTCGGCCCAGTTTACTGGCCGGTGGAGGGGGTTTCTGCAACTGTCTTTCGCAAGGTGTTATTACAATCTTGCTCGTGCCCTGGTTCAATGTTTGAAGTTGTGATCAGGCAGGCCGTCCAGCTAAGACCTTATCACTTCATAACAAATGGTAACACATTTGTATTTCTAATAAATTCATGAAATCACTTGGCTGATGCAATGTTTGAAGTTAATAGATCTGTTGTTTTGTTTGTTTTTGTTGTTGTTGTAGTGGGGTTTTTTTTTTTCTTCAAACGCTGTAAATTCTGTGAATTTAAGTTCCAGTGTCATTGTTTTGTTCCTTGGTTAGTTATTGTTACGTACCTAAAACAATGTGATACCTAGAACAATGTGATATGTGTGACAGTTCGTAACCCATATATAAAATAGTTCTTCTCATTATAAATAAAACATTTATGCCTAAATATCTGTTGTCAATAAAGTGGTACATTTTATAATTGCTTTTTGTATTTTGACATTGTTTCTGGTTGCAGTAAGTCTATAGCATTTCACTTGATATGCCAACCTGGCCAGTGTGTGTACATGTAATTAAAGGTGGTTATAATAATATAAAAACTTGAAGAAACTTAGATAGAATGCATTTCATTATATTTGCAATATTGTTTAGCAATTCTGGAGCTTCAATTGATGTGTGTTATATCTACGCGATCGTCCGAGAATACTATTTGATACTTCGGTACGTATTTCATTAGTTGTTAGCAAATAATGTTACGAAACTGCTCCATATTATTCATGGAACATTCCTCCTCTACTTTTAATATGTTTGCACAGTTTCTCTACATTTTGTTGAACCTTTCATTGTGCCGGGGCCAACATAAGCAATGAGTATTCTGAGCTGCCACAAATAACCTATTGTTTATAAGCCAAAAGTGATTTTCTGATTTGAGAGGTTAGGACTAACATTAGCGTCCTTATCCACTATCCATGAAACTTGCATCGTGGAAGTGTGCTGTAAAATGAACCTAAAAATTTGGATCAGTTTGGTGTAGCCACAGAGGTTTTATGACAACTTATTATGATATTTGTAACATCATAGCAAAACTGGCTATTTGCTTACACATAGTAAGTGTATAAATGATTAATTTCAGAGTTATTTGTGCCTTAAGTCGCACACCGTTACCAGTAGGAATTTTGATAGTCTGCAGATAGTGACACGATTGTAATGTATGCAGCGGGAGAATATTTTTTGTAATATTCTACGTAAATAAAATAACATGTCATTTAAAAGTGTTTAAGCTTGCTGTTTTCCTTAGTTCTGCCCGTACATGGTATTATAAATATTTCTCCCGTCCTTTTAAAACAGTCTAGCACATGATGTTTGCCATATATGGTGAACTAAATATTCAGTATTATCTTTGAGGGTTTCATTCCTATGATACTTAATGATTGGCGAAAATTTTAATCTTGCACATATTTAATAAGGAATGTTCTAAATAGCATGATGCTGATATAATGAGGGGAAATACCCAAATGTTTGACTCTTCTGAGATTCTCAATATACAGGATAAAGGAAAATAATTTCCGAAGATGAGACCATTTATTTCTAAATAGTAAGAACCACGTCATCAGTATTTACAAAGATATATTATTTACTGAAATTAACATATGTGTATTAGAGTGCACTACAATAAATATTTATTTGTTTCATTATTGTGTTAATAAATACGACTGACTTCTGAACAGCTGATTAAACAAACACGACATGGCAATGTTTACATTGATATATGGCATAAGGATATATGATGGGCTGAAAGTAGAAAATAAGCAGGGCTTTCAAAAGTGTTCACTGTACAGTGAACAGCGTAAGAAAATTTTCCTGTGTTTTGCCATTTATGTGATGTTGACTAACAGCATTGTTCATTGTAAACTTGCAGCGCTGTTTTTGATAACATTTAGACTAATGCTGTAGGTTCTGCAATTAAATAGATCTGCTAAAAGGTGTGGTGGGTTAAACTTGAATAATGTGTTACAGGTTTGCATATATCTGATGACACTAGGCTTACATTATAAACTCCATTACACTTGTGTAAGTTGCATGTCCTTGGTCTCGAGGGTTGATGCAAAGGCAGCTTGGAACGTCATGCTGTATTTTTGGAAGTCTTTTACAGTTTGCTGCTATAAATGTTTGTGGTTTTCTGAAAGGTATATGTGTACTTTGTATTCAGTATACTATCTCTGTATGTCTGCTGTATATTTTATCTACAAATGTGCATATTTCCTTTCATCTGTTTGAGGCCACAAAAATTATTACCCCAATTCAGTGTCTATGGCAGTCACATTTTTGAGGCTGGCAGGCAAAAATTAATAAATACATATTCTATGTCTACTTGTAAAAGCTGCAGTCGTGGAGCGATGATCATTTAAGAAAATTGCTAGAGATGCTCTGAGAACATGTACCTTTATATAACTACAACACCAGCATCATTTAATGTGCTATAGGAATTGCAGTGATATTGTGCTTTAGAAATTACACTGTAATAACTTTTCTGTTGAATCTTCATTTTTGTCTTACTCAAAATTTTGTTGAACTGAGCATTGTCAAATTATTTACATACTGCGCAAGTAGTTTGGATGCCAAAAACATTTAACAAACAGAACAAACTGTTTGTGCTAACTGACTTGCATGAGTGGCTGGTATTGGCTACTTGTGTTCTGTGACAGGAATGGATAGCACATAATTACATTTCATTTGTGTCATTATTTAAACATCTCCGATTGTTAATTCTTATTGTCATTAGTACATCTTGCGTGGAAACCATTTTTTTTTTTTTTAGTTACATAATGCATGTACTGTATTTACCTGTGTATCTTCAACATCCTGTATTTTCACTTCTAGATTCTATGAAAATGTATTTCATCCTGTATCTTACATATACGGAGTTTCAACATACAGTTGCAAGAGGATGGGATGACAATGCACATTTATGAGTAGATATTGTCATTCATTGAAAACTGTGTTCATGTTTTTATCTTCTTTTATGCATCTAATGCCTGTTAATTGAATAGAAGACGGGGAGCCAAGCGCTTCTCTTCATGTTTTCTGGAATTGATCTTCTACCAACCTCAGGCTACTGCTCTGTTCCATAGACAAGGTGGCATTCCTCCCTCTGCCCAGTTCCAACAAAGACAGAGCCTTAAGCCTTATCGCAAAAGTTGGAGGGAAGAAAGAAAGTGGTATTTCAGTAAGAGATACTTTGTGTTTGAGCAAGAGGGCAGGGATGTGCATGACTGGGTAGAAGGTCCGGGGTGTGGGGTTGAGAGAACAGGCAGCTAGGTTTTTTATTT
The DNA here is from genome assembly GCA_002778355.1 of Clitarchus hookeri. Classification (NCBI taxonomy): domain Eukaryota; kingdom Metazoa; phylum Arthropoda; class Insecta; order Phasmatodea; family Phasmatidae; genus Clitarchus; species Clitarchus hookeri. The sequence continues at coordinate 484,244 of NQII01000413.1, forward strand.
TGTATAGGAGAGGAGACTGGAGAAGCTCAGAGTGGAGTGGCTATTTATTTTTGCATGGTTCATTGTTAACACTTTTTTTCTGTTCGTTTATTGCAGGGTTGCCACTGATCTTTGAACAAAAATCCTTTATCCAGCTCCTGAAAATCCTTAAAACTAAAATGCATATGTCCGTAAAAATAACTCGCAATATAAATTAAGTCATTATGCACATAAAATATTGAACACTCCAAGCATTCTTACTGTAGTTAACATTGTTATAATAAAATTGGCAAAAATACCTTATCACAGATAGAAAAGTAAGAGAATTTTCTGTGATTTACAAATCAGACAAGAAGATTACAATATATTTGCAAGATTTTATTTAGTAAAGACTGTTCGTGACAAAGTGAGCACTTTTGAAATCAACCTTTAAAAAATGTCACTGCCCCTACCTCCATATATAATAACGGGCCCAATGTCTGACATGCGCCCAGTAAAGTTGGTGGTGATGGAGGGATAGTAGCTCCTTGTCTTAACGTTGAATGAAAAGTGTTAAGTAAACTTTTCTTGAACTGAAATTATTTCATTATCTTTGTTTTTAAAAAATTTTTAAGTGTAAGAATTTGAAAATTTGTAAAACATTTACAGTACATTTATAATAATTTCACAGTTTTACATGACCAACGCATGAATAAAGTGATAAAGCGCATGGCAATGTTAAATTTACATATGATGGATGTATACAATGTAATCCTTAAAGTGGATCATAAGCAGGTCTTTCAAAAGTGCTCAGTTTATCAGGAACAGCCTATAATGACTTGTGGGAGGAATGCCCTTTTTTTTTTTGTTGTGAATGGGGATGCTGTTAACCAATTCACACAGTGGTTACGTCTTCTTCATTTTTTCTTGACAAAAATACTGGTAAATTAAACTTTTGTTATAAATTATTTTACTGAATAGGCCTATGCTTTGTTTCAGACTAAAATTACCAGTTTATATAAGTGTTCGAAATCAACCCGTAGTTCAATTCATAAAATTGGTTTTTAAAATTTTGCAACATTACGATGTTAAAATGCAAGTTTATATAATTGTTTGTTATGTCACTGAAGTTCTTAATGTTTGCACTTCACTACTGTTTTGTTTACAGTCACATAATACTTATATAACATCTTTGGAAGTATATTTTGTGGTTTATCACAACTAGCGTAGAATTATTAAGATCTACTTTCCATGAATTGCAAAAGTACTGACTTCAAAATCATGCGGTGCAATCATAACCTTTTCATGTGGGTAGGTTATGAACGTAACACACTGCAATTATCTATTCATCAAGCGTATTTATTGATATTTTACGCATCAAAAAGTAGCAAAGCGTATAAATTTTTTTCCCCGTAAATTTTCCTCAATATTCAAAAATTTTATTATCATGACGACAACAAAAAACTACTTGAGAGAACGAACGTACATTCCAGGCAATAAATAAGAGATTTTTCTTTTACGAATAATTTTTAATAAAACCATATGTTAAAATGACTGGAATTACATATCACTGAAATGGCAGAACATTCGGACTCAAATAATCAAAATATTAGTGGCTACCTTCATCCTGCGCTGTGTAATTTTTACGGATGCATTTTTTTTACATCAGGTTTATTTCCAGCAGTATTTCTGTCTGCTTTCAGATTAAAATTAATGCCATTACAAACAGATTTTAAAGTTTCCATCACCCATTTGTAAAACCCAACATCCAAATTACTTTTGTATATTTTGGAATGGTTAATAACTACGAGATTATGGTATGCTAACTTTTATTTTGCAGAGAAAGTGTTTGAAAATTCATTGGTTGATGTTTTGGTGCATATCCACCAGATCCACTGGATTTTTGGACCGGTTTAACTGGTGGATTAATCGGTTCAACCTTTATCAACCGAAACAGTAGTTTTTGAACGTTCTGTGTGTATTGGTGGATGCACCGGTGAATTTTCAAAAACACAGATTCCGTATTTTACAGTTTCTTAATTACTACTTTTTTGTCGCTATGTGATTGTGGATTTTTTACTTCTGTTGATAGATATAGAACAAATCATTGTTGATTATGTAATGATTTGCAATATTGTGGAACACAAAATCAAATCTTGTAGATTTTTGTTTAATTTGCTGAATTGTAATATAAGTGTAACGAATTGACATTTTCAATGCACCCCTAAATACTTTTTATGATCCTATCAATCGCCCAAAGTTGGAACGAATCTCGATTGTAGTTTAAATTACCGCTACGGAAGTGTTTATTGTACGTACGTTGAAAATTTCGATAACGGCGTCCATGTTACATTCCAATATATGATTACAACCTTTCGTCTATACACAAAAGTCAATGCAAAGGCATGAAAGAAAATCTGTGATATTGCCTTTCAATCTGTTAATCCACTTGTTGATTTAAAAATTTGCAAAAACATATAAAATCAGTAAAAATGGCCACCCTGGTTTCTTGCATTGCATAAAATGGAAAAGATGAGCAGCTATGAGGCAGATAAATTTTGAATGAAAGGCCTCTGCAGAGAAAAATGGTGATTGTGCAGTGGGCCAACTGTTTTCTGTAAGTTAATTATTTTATAAATACAGTAAATGACTTTCCTACATTAGTTTTTAATAAATAAATCTTGGTCATATGTTAAAAATATTTGTGTTTAAAAAAGCCAACACAATGGGTTGCCTGCCAGCCACCCAGCTAGTGATTTGTAAATGTCACCCTTGCCTCTTGCTCCCAGCAGCATTCTGCTAGAGGGAAAGATCTAAAAATAAACAATGATTGGACAGCATGATGCTGTTTTGTCTATCTACCCGCTTCCTTTGTCTGTCTCCCTCTGTTTACTTCCTTTTTCTCTTGTATCTTTCAATATCTTGCCTCTTGCGTGTTAAATTCCCCCTTCAGCCAGCAGCATTATTTTATTACAAAACTTTTTGTCACATGTCAACCACTTTTCTCTTGAAAAAAGTTGCTTTTAATGTATTTATAGTTGTAATCATTTCATTAAAAAATGTACAAAAAGTTACTCCTTCATAGCTTATGCACCCCATATTTTGAATCCAAAAAATGGTAACAGAAAGTGTGTAAGATATGTAGGTAAGAATGGTATATGCTCTGCTTCCGTTTATAGTTTTAATTCATTTATTGTAATAATTTTTTTGCATACAAATATGTTGTCGAACCATTTTTGTTGCAGATTATGAGAAGGACTTGGAAACGTACAATGAGTCAATGAAGAGGCTTAGTAGTCATCGCAAACGGAAGAAGGAAAAAAAGTGGAAAAGAAACAATTTTTTTGAAAAATGTAATAATATGGAAAATTATGAGAAAATTAATAAACACAAGAAAAATAAACTCTTTACTGAGAAAACATGTCAAAACGCTTTAATATATAGCGGAATACCAGTGACAAGTGAAGATTTTCAGTCTATTAGTAATCCAACGGTTTCTAAACAAAAGAAGGAAGAATTCAGTAGTATAGGAAGTACTCAATTTCTCAATAACACAGAAGAAAGTAACGTCGAATTGAATGAATGTTTTCCAAAGTATAGAAATAAAAATAATTCAGAGGTTGAAAAGTCACTGGCACTGCAGGAAAATAACAGGGAACACAGAAAAAGAAAACGTGAAGGAACAAAATGCACCTTTGAAACATCAGCAGAGTTATCTGAGGAGGAACATGAAATAAATATAAAAAAAAAGAAGCATGAGAAGAAGAGAAGAAAGTTCGATATTAATGTTGACAAGAATCCAAAGGATGATTTAGTCATTATAGAAAAAAATATCCAGTCTGTTGCACATTTGGAAACGTGTAAAAGAAATGTGGCAGAAATACACAAACACACTACAGATATAATAAAACCTAATGAAAACAGCACAACAAATTCTTTCGGAGATTTCACGCGAATAGAGAAGAAGATGAAGAAAAAGAAAAAAAGAAGGGTTTCAGATGAAGAGGGAGCAAATACACATCACAGTGTCATTGGTATTAGTGTAGATGTAGAGAAAAGAAACAAATATGAAAAAGATAGGACTTACAGGTTTACCATTCCTGCTGACTTCGGAATGAAAAACAAAAGTGCTTCACACAGACGCAAAATATCAGTAGACGTAAACTTGTAAATAATAATTTATATGAACTAGCTGTGTTGCCTTCCTTGTACATAAATGTATTTTAAAAAGATATTGCAGTCACTCTAATTTGCATACTTCCTTTACATGATGATTTAATGGGAAGCACTTTTCTGTAATAACTTAGTTTTGCGCAGTCTGTTAATGCTTTACAGATTTTGTTAAGTGACTTTTACTTTCATGAAACGCATGCCTAGTCAGAAACCATTGATTATCACGTGTTATTTCTCAATAGACGAACATTTTTAGTATTAGATGACCCTCAATTTTGTGGAAAAAATAAAGTTGCAATGAAACACATTCTTATATTCAGGCAAATAGAGTACTGCTTTTGATAGCTGCAAATACTGATTAACAACCACATCCCTTACAGATTTTATTTAGCAGTTTACAGATGCTGCTTTAGTATCTTCTGGCCATCTTCGTCTAACCACTATCATCAATGCCTCTGTCAATGCAGTAGCAACTGATTGATCTGGTGATTAGTGGCATCTACTGAACAGATTTGGTGGGTGTGATGTTATCTAATAGCATTAGGGAACTTAAGGCCGGTTTCACCAACTAAAATAAAATTAGTAGAAAATCTAGATAATTTTATGTCGATAAAAAGTTAAACTTTGATTTTTATGTAGATAAATTGTTGCATGTTTTACCATGACTTATCATTCTCCAAGAAAATTGAGATATATTTATCTTTATTTGGCATTAAAACAACCCCGACGGCTCAGTCAACCGAAAATGTTAGGCATTTTGCTTCAATTTAGTAAATAATTTATAACGGTCAAAATCGTTTTTCCATGGAAAAAAAGCAACAAACAAATATATATTGCAAATACAAAAACTGTTTTGTTAGAGATAGTAACAGAAAGTATCAGCATAATCTAAAATAAGCGAGACATCAAGCTGAAATGTTCAAAGGGGAAAATAAATATCCATTCCATGTCTGAAAAACTGCATTTTTCGAAATGTTCTATGAACACAATATGTAATATTATCGACAGTTAAAATGGTATTTTCCTTACAACATACATTTATAAAATGTGAATAGTACAACTGAACACTTATGTAATGAAAAATGGGTATTCAGGTAAACAAACCGGAATAAATGCAGTACGGCGAAAACTAAACCTTGGAACATACAGGCTTAAGTGTAGTGTTATATATGATTCAGAAGTTACTGTTATTCTTGCGGTCCAGTTATAGTTTCCTTGTCATAATTTTGATTATTTTTTTAATTTTTGAACGTTTACGTGTTTTACATCCAAGCCTGAATTCATAATCTCAAATTAAGTGCATTATTGTATATTGAATCATATTCAACAAATAAACTTAACAAACTGCAAAAATCTGACAATATTCAATATGTATTTTAATTTAATTAAAGTGTTTTATATAGAAAACAGGTAACCCTGCAATTACTGTTTCCCAAAATAGTTTTCATACAACATTTTCTTGAATACTCGTGTATTAATTTTGCTACAGTATCCAAATTGTATTGTGTTTATTACTATACTAATAATCTACAAATAATAATTCTCTGTCACTTTCCAAATTTCTTTGCAAATAGTCTAATGTATTTGGTTATATTTTACTTCTTTATCCTGATAAAGTGATTTTATCCAACAAAATTTGCGGTTATAATATTTTATGTCGATATACAGAGAAAATCGAGATAAGCTGCATGGTGAAACATAAGAGACAGATAATTGAGATAATTTGGCAAATAAACTTGATAAAATATCATTATCTCGCTTGGTGAAACTCGCTCTTATAAACAAAATTACAGTTAAAACAAATACAATTACACATAGGCTATTCATGGTAATGTAAGCAATTTCGAAAGCCTTCTCATTTGGATTAATAGTCAATAAATACATTTTATTTTAGCCTTGGGCGTTAACTTCAGAGTGTGATGGAATGTAGACACTGTGTTTATTACTTACATGGTAATATTTATTTAAAAAAGGTGGTTAAAAGATAAAAAAATGGCTAAAAGGAAAAAGTAATTAGGGCCTCTAAAGTGCTCACTTTACCGTGAACAGCCTATATTGATGTATACATAATTTCAACTGTCACAGTGTAATTAATTGTAGAATATTTTTGTGTAGGTCTTGAAAATTGCTGTTTTCACTGTTTGTATGGCTGCACATTTTCTTTTTAATGGTGCTTTTGTATTGGTGTTAGTGTGACTTTGTGACGGGACCATGAAATCAAGGGCACATACAAAAATGATTAATTATGTTGGATCCTGTTGCTGTGTTTTATTTTCAACACTGCAAATAAATGCAAGTTTTCATTATGCAAACATACACTTCACTGGCATTTTATGAGTGACACATTTTATAACATTGGCACTTTATAAAAATCTGGTAGCTTGATTGTTGCCATCATCATTCCACAGTGTTGCCAGCAATCCAACAGAAGTTTTAGAATCATAGTGTAGTTACTAGGTTTTGTTGGTGATGATGGTTCCCCAGGAAGCGGGTGCCGCTTCTTCCAATTGCAACACGGCCCCACGTACAAGCAAACAGATCTGCGAGGCGACAACTACTAATACCTACATGCCTTATGTAGTTGCTGGATAGCATCCCTTTATTTTTCGTTACACAGCTTGTGATATCGCGGGCCAGTTCTTAAAATATATATACAGTGGGTTCTGGAGATGCTACAAGGGGAGGCCATGAAAAATGACAGACTGCTTCGCCCGACTAATAATTTTAAATGTTTGTAAATGTTTTATTGTGACATGTTACATTGTACCAAACCAAAATATAACTTAGACCACACTGCAGGAAGCGACACCACTGTGACTATGTGGTTACCAGTAAATTTACATTTTTCTCAAACCAAATTTCTTGTCCAGGTCCAACTAGAGAAATCAGGGAGCAGCCGCCATGAATTACACAAACAAAAAAACTACATGAGAAAAAATGGACACGAGAAAACTATTCTCATGAAATTTAACTGTTATCATAAAATTAACTAACCCTTCTAGGGCCTCACCTCCATCTCTCCAACACTCCCATGTCATTATCTCTACTGATTGGTACCAAAAAACTTTACAGTGCACACTGAACCAAACAAGTCCTTCCTCACTCAGCCATTTGCAAGGACATACCACACCATGGTTTGCTTCACCGTTTCACCTCCCACACTGTGCTCTCGTAACCAGCAAATACACAAAAAATTTATATTTAAAAAAATGCTTTTCCATTTAACGAATATGATATATTGCACAAACAGTGACTCAATACCTACAGATATTGCTCAAAAATCAAATATTAGAACATTTTTTAAAATTAAAATTAAAATTACAGTAAAATATTTAAAATTTGGATTATTCCCTCATGGGTCCATGCAGATTTAGTACTGTGGGTCTATCAAATCAAACCATCTGTCTCTTTCTTTCATTATGTTTGCATGCGACCAGCAAGCAGGCTTCTAATTTCTAATTATTTTTCTTCCACATCTGTTAATAGCGGATTCCTAGACATAAAGTGCCATTTAAGGGCATTTACGAACGCTGTCTTTAAAATCTACAAGGAAGTTAACCATAGAAATGATTACCACATCAACTTTAATAAGATTCAAAAATATTTTGAATTAAGTTAAATAATTTCTGCTATTTACTAAATGGTCCCAACACACACACATGAATCTTAATAAAAATACAACACACAATTATGATTATTGAGCTGAAAATATCTAGGCATTCTAGCTTGGCTACCTGTTAATACATTGCATCACTTAATTATAATTAAATAAATATATATCAAACTCTATACATATTAAAACCAAGGTTGGCAGAGATGGACTGCTTCACAACCCGCCAGGATTGGTAGTGTCGACACTCCAAGACTGCCAATCCATGTTGGAAATATTCAAACATGACACCACTTAAAACAGCAGAATAAAAAGATATAGTCCTTTCACAGTTACTTCCTACTTTTCTGAAGTGCTGCTTAAGTTCTACTTTTGGATTGACCACTACATAATCTTGTGTCACAAAAAACAAATACACCGCCACGTGCCTTCCATGTACTCAAATGTCAGATGCTTTGTTTACATTTTTAACTGTCCAAACAATGCAGGCATGTATTACAAAAATTGTGGATGTTATGATTTTTAACAATTCCTGCTTTGATAGAGGGGTTTTTATTGTGAATATATTGCCAATTAATAAAATATTTGTATTAATAATGGGCCGATACCCTAATTTTCCCGATACTGATACCTTGATTGATTCTATAACTTATCTTATCAATACTCGATACTTAAAATTAAAAAAAAATGTTAATGTCATTAAATTAAATACATTATATCACTGTGACAGAAATGAGTAAACATCAACAGTAGACCATTAAAATAAACACACACATATTTCTCTTTCAGAGCATACTAGCAAAGAAAGTAAATCAACTGTTAACAATAACTCCAAGTGCAAAAAATTTCTGTTTTATGTTGTCTTTTTAACTTGCTACTTTAAAAAGGTAAATAAATTACACAATTGTATCAGAACTGCATTACATGTCAAGTCATCAAAAATATTAGTGTTCATCTGTGAAGTAAAAAATCCAAAAGGCAAACAGTAAAGCAATAATACTGTTTATACGTATAAACCAAATGACTAAATGTATGGTATGTTCACTTTAAATTTAAAACCTAAGTTTGTTTTTAAGGTTTTTGTGGATGAAGACGAGCATCCGCACTTTATCTGGGACTAATCTGTTTCTTCTTATATCACCTATTAAGGATGATGTAGAAAATAGCCTTTCATAGAATGCTGTCACTGGTGGAGAGCGCAAAACTTTTTTGCTAATGTTTGCAAACTTGGGAAGTTCTTTTCCTGTCTCCAGTACACAGATATACTACAAGATGGTGGCTGTAAATGCTCTTTGAGGTATTTGTGTAGTTCTTGTTCAGCAGTAACTGTTACACTTTTTGGGCTCTTTGTAAGATTTTGCTGAATAAGTCCTCCATACATAGTCCACATTGCACGTTTCTTCTGCAACAGTGTTTCCCTGAAAATATTTTTTTTGTTAGTGTTTGCAGTTGTTACTGTATGTGCCACAAAGAAAGGTATGTTCACATATCACTGGTAATGAAACCATTGAGAAGTCAATTTCAATCATTTCAAGATGTTTTTCTAAGCATTAATGAAAATAATATAAATTTTTGTTACACACGTGTGTGTGCAGATACACCAAACACATTAAAAAGGGTCACTATGCTAAGTACCAGTGACATTGGAATTTGCATCTATTTGTTTGCAACAGAAAGAAAAATAATCCCACTCTTTACTACAGATATTAAATGAGTAAATTTCCTGTACACACATTTTCGTTAAACAGTAAAAATGGTATGATAATATCCTACCTGTAGGACTTATGATGTTTTCTCAAGCAAATATTCAGGGTCTGTAATATCTTTCACCTTTTGTGCGAGGAGGAGGAGGATGACGTGCTGCAAATGTTCGGCATTCATGAAAATGGACGATTTTAACCTTGGGCCAAGTAAAGTGGCCAGTGCATAAATTTCATTTCTCTCCATTCTTGTGTATCAAAGTTTGAGGGATGCCACTATATGTCATTATACATGCCTTGCAATCCAGAATTTTATGCTGCTCGCTTCTTTGGTTGTTTCACAATACTGTTCACTAATGGAATCACTTCAGATACAGTCACCAACTCTGAACTGACTACTTGTATGGCACTATCAAACCACTTTAATACTGTAACAATGTTTTCCATTAGTTCCTAGTTGATTGCTGATATACAACAGGAATTTTTAGGTCAGCATTTGCAAATATGAGTGCTCGTTTCTGTTCTAAAAGTCTGCTCATCATGTGTAAAGTGCTGTTCCAGCATGTAGGCTCATCTTGAATAAGTTTACGAGTCTGTACTCCCACTGTGGATTATGCAGCTTTAGGTATTTTGTAAGCGTACGATGAATGCTGAAAATTACCCATAATTCGTTGACAGTTGGCAGCTAAGTTGGATACAGATTTGACTGACAAAGTGGCATCCTTAATAACAAGTTGAAAGGTATGCGCCAAGGCATGGAATATGAGAAAAATCACCAATTTCCATAGCAGAGATACATTTCTGGCATTTTCTGTAACTATTACATGAACTTTATGCAACAAATTCCAGTCTGAAAGCACAGTCTTCAAAAATTCTGCTATTGCAGCACCAGTGTGCCTAACCTCTCGAAATGGAATTACTTCTAAACATGCACGAGTCATTTCAAATTCACTATTCATAAAATGTACTGTGACACTCATGTAATCGTCATTTGCTGCAGATATCCACAAATCTGTTGTGATGTGAGTCTTAACTTTGTATAGGCGAGGAATCTCTGTTTTTGGAAAGTGCTTCCGTTTTGGGATCGCAGATCTGCTCTTGAGATGTGCCATAAGTCTACCAAAACCTTCACCTTCCACACAATTGATTAGTAAATAGTCAGTGCATATCATTTCTGTGATAAACTTTATAATTTCTTTCTATTTTGGGTTATCATATTTAAATTTATTCTTTAGGCCAATATACTTGGCTAGTGTTGGTTGATTCTTGCACGGAAATCTAGGCCTTGTACGACACCAGGCAGATTGTGTGGAACCCTAACTGATGCTCTGGTGCATGGCTCAACCTTTTCATTATCATCCAGCTCTTCCTGCTCACAACTTTGTTTTATGTGGTCAGTAACCTCAGCATCCTTGTCAGCATGTCCACAGCCGTACTGCTTAAGTATGTTTTCATTGTATATTTCCATGTGATGTGTTTTCAAGTGTTACTTCGTATTAAATGATGTACCACTTTGTCCACTTAGAGAAATGTTCCGTTTGCAAAATATGCTAGTAGCAACAGCAGCATTCCTTTCACAAATTGTATAATATTGTCACACAACACTCTTAAGTCGCTCCATTGGAACAATAAAATATTTAAATATTCTATAAATTACACAGATGTATAAACGGCCCAAACAATACATCACGGACACTACAAGTTTCAAAGCTTCCACATGTGGTCACAATAAACAATACATTAGAGTATGCAATGGCAACCTTGAGCTGACCTTGATACCCATTGTTTAACAAAAACGGCACGCCGATTCATACACGATCATTTTAAATGTCAATCGTAGTCGTAGTTTTTGTATCGAAAATTTAATCGCAGTGTAAACGTCCTATGTTTATTTTTCATTATCACCTATGGCATTTTTCTGAAAGAATATTGCAGCTGTAATTCAAGTTTTTTTTATCTATACTATTAACGGATTATTTTAATTTGAATATAATCTGTAAACTATTTTCAAGAAGCTGCATCTCTCATGAAATTGTACGATAACGCTGTCTATGGCTGCACCGCACAGCACACTTTCGCCAGCATGTAGTTGAGCCGCTAGGTAGCTGGACTGTTACGCCAACTTGTAGTTGCTGTGCTTGGCGCTACATGGTTGTGCTGTTTCTTCTCGTGNTATTAACGGATTATTTTAATTTGAATATAATCTGTAAACTATTTTCAAGAAGCTGCATCTCTCATGAAATTGTACGATAACGCTGTCTATGGCTGCACCGCACAGCACACTTTCGCCAGCATGTAGTTGAGCCGCTAGGTAGCTGGACTGTTTCGCCAGCATGTAGTTGAGCCGCTAGGTAGCTGGACTGTTACGCCAACTTGTAGTTGAGCCGCTAGGTAGCTGGACTGTTACGCCAACTTGTAGTTGCTGTGCTTGGCGCTACATGGTTGTGCTGTTTCTTCTCGTGCCGATGGTAGTTTTCAATAGCGTGTCGCCGTAGATAGTGTTCTTGCAAACACGCATCAGCCGAACAGGTTTTCACAGAATTTTCCGTTATTTCAGGAGGATATTTGTCACGTTACAGAGCATGTATGCAATATGTTTTGTTAAGAAATTACAACAAAAAAACATTTATGCTACGTCCTGCATACGATTCTGCCTTTAGAACAAGTAACTTTTATGAACAATTTCACGTAGTTGGTACACATTTTATCGTGTATTTGCACAGAATTTTTTTTAACTCTTCTATCTTATTTTAAAAATTGGAAAATTAATATTTTAATTTATCATCATTCATACTATAAATTACACGGCCATAATGACTAAAAATAATAATACAAAAAAATTTTTCCAGGCCAAAAAAATTTATGTTACTTGTTTTTCAAAAAAAAAATTGGAAATGTGCTGTTATAATTGAGTAAATACCATAATAAAATGCAGCAAATATCATTCACATCACAACTCGAGTGCAGGAAACATATTTTACAGCAATATTTACAACTAGGAATCAAATTTTTTCTGCGTGAAGAATTGGTATCATTGATATCTCTCGATACTAGCAGTATCAAGGTTATTGTGGTATCGAGAAATGGAATTTGCCCATCCCTAATTTGTTTATTTTAAGATATAATGCACTGTTCATATTTGACCTAAATAAGATGATATTATTCTCTTCTTAGTCTTACTGTAACTTGTGGCGCTAGGAAGGGAGAAGGAAGTGCATGAATGTAAAAAGGTGTATTTTATCTAAGTGTTGTCTGTGTGTTTACACATTCATGTTTTAGGGTTAATCAAGATTTGAGTCACAAAACGCTCTTGCTTTTACTATTTTATGTGCAAGCTTTTATTTTGCTAATTTTGAAAAAAATTTTATATTAAATAGATTATATTATCACATTCACTATTGTGTTGTGTTGTCATATTTCGCCTATACTTCTGTACAGTGAATTATGTTTGTTTCTACAGATTCGTTTATGAGAGAGAATTTTACCCGTCTGAAAGTAGGCATAGTGATTGGCTATGCAGATGTTCTTGCCCAAGAAAATAATATACTCTACAACACTATTCGGCAGACAATACCAATAAAGCGACAGTACCAAACGAATGCACATACAACTTGCAAACGAATTCGGCAATGTAACATTGTAATATCAGCGTGGTCTGAAACAAGCAGCTCGTCTGTATGTGGCTACCCATTTTGTAACCACAATAAGTGACTTAATTCTGGCCAAGCAATAAATAAGTTCTCAAAAATTTGCAATTAGAACGCCACAATATGCACTCTTGAGAGCACATGGGAGCATTATAATACCAGTTCCAAACTAGGACAGCTGTGATTGGTGGAAAAATCAACTAAGGGGCGGGGCTTCACCACAGCCAACCAAGAGATAGTGCCACGGTTACCACATCGTGGTGCGTTACCACATGATGGTATGGCAAACACATAAAAGCAATCTAAGTTAAACTCAAATTAATGCAGTGGTTTATAAAATATCTCAAAAATTGTGGATACTAATTCACTTCCTGCACTCTTGTCATAGTGCATTGGGATTTAATAATGGTTAGTCGGGAACACAAATTTAAATATGGCCACATCTTTCCAGTATTTTCATTCAAACGTAGGTCTATGAGACAGTAAACAGAAGAGCAATATAAGTTGAAAGTAAGTATTATATTAAGTATTTGAATTGCTAAATTTAGTAGGTGTAGGATTGTTTACAATTTTAAAGTTTGTACCGCTATGTGGCACCATTAGTGTTTTTCTTATACCTTTTTTTGTCTTTGGCCTTATTCGGCTAAAGTTTGCTTTTGTTGGCAAAGTCTTGTTGTCCTTGATTATTGGCTGTTAATTATCTGCTGGCAAACTATTTATATCATGCTCAAACTTAAACTTGAAATTTATATAAAATAAATGTTATTAAGTATTTATTTTGTGATTACTTGTATAAATTCTTAAAGAGTAATGTGTTTATTTATGTGATTTACTGTTTCATAAAAATGGTTCGTTTAGGTTTTCTTCTAGTACAAAATAACTGTGTTGTCAATTTGTCAGTTATGTGTTTTCAAAATGTGTGTTGAGTTTCTCATGTTTTGCGTTTTGTTCAATCTGTTAAGAAAGCGGCACTTGTGGTATAATACATTATTTATTTTCATTAACGTATTTATTATCTAATGTTAGGTCTCCAAAAAAATCATGAAGCAATAATTTGTAAAAAAAAAAAAAAACCGTGCATAAAAGTTAAATATTACTGGTCAATCTTCTTGTAACTGTGACCATGAGTAACAGTTCCTCTATCGAACCACTACTCTGAGGATTTATCATTTGATCTATGGTGCTGACGTGACCTTCTTCCCTTCACGAAACTATCGTCATGTAGTTGACTTAAGCTCTGCTGATAATTTATTAATTATGTGGTGACAAAACATCTAGTCATCGTTGTGTGGTCCAACTCGTTGGCCAACTTTCCAGCCATGATGTGTTAGCTGACTTCATGCGCAGACTCCGCATGTTACAAATTGCCATGTAACAGTTCTCACTCCAGTCTGATGGCAGTGGATCTGGCTCGCGGCAGCACCTAGTTGAACAGGAAAGTCTGCTTGTTACAAAATTGTATATTCTCATCTTAACTACAAAGAACTCTGAACAAAATTTTTGTGTTAGGGTTATTATAAGAAGTATGTAATTTATTTTTTTAATATTTGGGTATCATGAACCCAACAAACTCATAATTTTGCAGCCGTTATAAAAAAATTATTTATAAAATTTTGTGTGGATAGCTTTACAGAGATTTAAACAAATAAACCAAAACAATTTTATTGTTATGTAATGTATATTTAACAAATTACAATGAGATGCACTTCTTTAATATAAAACCTTTACCTTTTGATATCACGTGTTTTATTGTTATTAAAATATGTTTTAAAATTCTTGTTACCACAAAAAAAAAAGACTGAAACAAAAAATACTCTACTAACTGTACAGCTCAGCAACAAGAAATATTTAAAGAAAGAGTCACAAAGTATTTGTTTGCTTATTTAATATTTTTATTAAGTGTAACTTAATTTGCCTTATAACCTTACTCTTGTGCACATTGTTTTATTTGCTGGTGGCTTTTTTTTTTATGGGTGTGGGTTAACAGTTTATTTTTTAAGGGTGACTTTCAGACTCGGCCTAGTCTTTAACCTTGGTCACAAGACATACGCAGGCACAACTAGATCCATTCCTTATCGGTCCCCCATGTCTGGCGAATTATGTATTGCAGGGATCATCACGATCACTGGTATGTGGTTCCTGTGACTGAGGGTGGCGTAATTCTCAAATAGGGAACTATAGTTTCCATAAGCAAATAACACATATCAGTAAAAAAAATTTGTCATACATTTTACTTTTTCACAACTAACTTCCCTACAAGCTTTTTAGTGTTGCATATTTTGCTGAATCATTAATTCCAAGGGCAGGAATATCAAAACACTGTTTTGTCGTATTATTATATATATTATAGTAGTGTGTAAATGAAAACCTGATTTAATGAATTTGTTATGATCTGCTACTAAAAATCATATTCACTATTTTTTTTTTATCTGAAGAATTATAGATTAGGTTATAAATAAAACAGAGCAATGATTTTGATGTTTAACATTGAGGTTACTGTGTTAAATGAACTGTAAATGCAATGAAAGTCTTATATGAATGGAATTTACTGAAGAATGTACACACTTTATCAGAACCAAACTGTTGATATTTTGTACAACTCGCACATTGTATTCCTTCATTTCATTGTCTGATCAAAACATATTTGTTATTGGTAACATTTCTTATTTCTTGCTGAAGTTAGTGACCAATCATTTCTTTTCAATTGTTTTTACCCTCCCAATACACACTGAATAGCATGCCACATGCATACAAGACGGAACTGAATATGGGGAACAAAACACAAATAACACGAGTAGTATTAAACTAATAAAATTGAGGTAGTAATAAAAAAACCGAGATATTAAATGTCGATAGTGTGTAGACGTAACAGAATTCTGAAGCCAAGATAATCGTTAATGAGGCACATTTAAACATAAACAGGCCTGGAAAGAAACATCACCTGCAAGAAATGCACCACTGGCCTGTAGAAATATTTTATATGCAACAGCTAAATGTTTGTCCACCATAGCTATCTGAAAACTGATATAAGTCGGTCAGAAACAATTATTTTATAAATATGGTACATAACTGAATAATACTTTCCCAAAGATCCTTCTACTGCTACCAACATTCCATTTTTCACACTGTTTCTCACTTTATAATTTATACTGACAATTAAATAAATTATAAAGTTAATAAAAAATTGTAAGCAAAAAATTTATTTTCCAAAAAATAAGGAATTTTGAGTTATACTGAAGAACAAAAAAATTATACAATTGTTTTTAAGAAACAACTAAACAAGTTGCACTTGGGGTGATTTTTCAAAGGTTAGATTCAAAAAATTTGAAGAAGCCATGAATGGAGTAGACAAATTATACACTTGCAAATCACATCAATAAACAACAAAAAAATGCAAATGTGACACCACATCTAACAATAACAAAAACAAATTACAAATTATTCAATTGCAAGTTACATAACACTTCTCCCTTCTTTGACTTCAGTTACTGAATACAAGACAAAAGATTTGAACTGAATACTGAATGTAAGACAAAATATTTGTATGTTACAATTTCCTGCAAAGTTACAAATTACACAAACCCTTTAAATAAATTTAAAAAAGGAACGGAAGATTACAAATTTATCTGGGATCATTCTTACTTTACAAGAACTCTGGTTTGCAAACTTAAGTAATAGGTCAACCCTATCCTAAAAAAAAAAAATTTACAAAATGCACCCAAAAAATATTAAAAGAAACATATTGCAAAATTTATAATGCAAATCACTTAAGAACTGAACACTTTTTTTAAATACATTACTGTGACATGGGCTGTGCCATACAGACCAAACTGATACCCTCCAATGGGCGAGACGATTTTCCAAAGGTAAACTATATCCCAATGTCAAAATATCACCTAGCTGAGAACTGGGTCACACACACAGTTTCGAGGCCTGCCTACTCTCGTTTTTTATTATTATTATATATATATACATATACATATACATATATATATATAGACACACGTGCACACGCGCGAGCACACACACACACAGTGGACTTAAAAAATTTCCCCTAGAATTTGTATTGTGCTCTGTCTCCTCAGTAATCTGTATTCTCGGAACTTCTGTTCACAATTACTTAAAGTCAGTACCCAAAATAATTAATCTTGTCAACTGAGGCATCATTAAACAGTTGACATGAAACTGTGCATTATAGAATCTTACATTTAAGAACACATTATTGTTTACTTTTTTGGACCGACCTCAAATGGCCTAGGCAGAATTGGCAGCTCAACCCCTTGCTGAGTAAACAAATTAAAAAACTGTTTCGACATTCCTGAGACCTCGGCTCCATTGGCTGACTGTCGCTGAGTAAAATTTCTGGAAATTGCCTTGGCTCTTACATTCACCTCCTCACTATAGTCCATTCATAGTTACTTCCAGTTTTTCTGAAGCCCTGCTAAAGTTCTGCTTCCAGGATATTCCTCTGCCTCATGCCAACAAAGCTTAACTAAATCTTAAAAATTGCATCAGAGGGATAACACACCGCATTCGTGTGCTATCAGTGTAATAATAGTTTGCATAAGATCAGTTTCTTTCTAGGCACTACCATCATGCCAGATTTCTCACTTTATTTATATTAATTTTTGAAGTAATATTATAATTTATAGATAAGCTGTAATAAAAGTGCAATTTAATCAAACACAAGGTACTTTTCTGTTAACAGAAATATGAAACACTTGTGATACATAGCATATTTAGGAAATAACGAAACACATCATACATAGTGTGATTTTTCAACGGTTAGATTCAAAAAACAATGTCACCTTTTAAAATGGCTTCTGCCATATGGGCTTTCATCTCTTTTTCTGTTGTGCCACAATGCGTAGCTGTGTTGTGTGACTCTCACAGTTTCCCGACTTTTGCACTACATTTCAATTCCCATTACTATTGTGATCATCAGCTGCTGTGCTCATCATAATTTCCACCCTGGTTGTTTCAACTTAATTTATGCCCTGATCCATGACCTTTATTATTATTGTGGTGAAAGTAGTGTTTATGGTGAAACCAATTATTTGCAACTTGACCTTTTTGAAAACTTTGGTCCTGACTTTGATAGTGTAGTTTTCAAGCATAGCCCTGGCAAGTTGAAATATGTATAAAGGGTACACTTCACGTTAAAGAGGGTGCAGTGTCAGTAGCATGTAAAGAGCATAAAAAACTCTTTGCTGTGAGACCCCTAGTAGAATCTGAAATTGAGAACCTGGTGAACCAGGAAATTTGGTACCCAGTAGAACATAGCAATTGGGATACCCCAATAATTTGTAGAACAAAAGGCACAGGGAGAGTTAGGCTCTGTGGAGATTTCAAACAAACTGTTGATCCTAACCTAGAAGTGTCACCATACCTGCTACCATTGTTAGAAGACATCTTTGCGTAGTTAGGTCCAGGAAATAAATTTTCAAAACTAGATTTGTGTAGTGCATATAGACATTTGGAATTAGAGGAACGAAGTCAACCATTGGTGACGTTTGTAACACACAAAGATTTATTCCAAAGTCGCAGACCAGAGTTCTAGTTGTGAGCTTGTTGTCCTTTTTAAATATTATCTGTTAGTTTTTAATGATAATAGACTTTGTACTTGACTATCATTTTATTCTTAAACATATAATATAACAGAAATATTACATCTGAAGAAAAAATAAAAAAAACAACTCCTACATTAACAACACAATGCTATAGAGATAAATATATAATATGGGTGTTTATACACATACATATATAAAATACACTAAAAGAAATATTATTGATTGCGACTGCCAACATAAATTTGATAATGTCTGACACACATACCAACACTTCCCCTTGTCTGATATTAACAAATTTTAAAACTACTAAGCATCATGTAGTAATGAGATATTGTTGTACACATTAATACAATCAGTACAAACTATGAAAATTGACAACATACTGTAATTAATCATTGAATAGTTTTAAACATATTGCACTTACTGAATCCCTAAGTGTTGTTTTTAGGCCAGGAAACACTTAAATATCAGCAATGAAAGAGCATGTGTGTACTTGAACAAGACACTTCTTAACTTCCTCTTTACAAATATAATACAGTAAATCAATGTATTTGGTTCTTTCTTTGAGAAGGTGATTTTTTCACTTATTTTAATTGCCCCTATATTGTCACACCATATTATGACAGGCATGTGAATTAATTTTTCTTGGTGCAATTCACAAAGTAAATTTCGTAACCACTTAATTTCCATAGTTGCTTTAGTCATGGCTACATATTCCGCTTCTACAATAGATCTAGCTGCACAATTTTGCTTTTTACTTTGCCATATTACAACACCCCCTGCAAGCATGGCGACATATCCACTAACTGATTTACGGTCCTCTATACAATTCACCCAGTCTGCATCACAAAACATTTGTATGGGTTCACCTGGTTTATGATACACAAGTTTCATATCAGTTGTACCTTTAACATACCTAAAAATGTGTTTTTACAACTTTCCAGTTGTTTTTGGTAAGATTTTGGTTATTCTGGCATACTTTACTCACTGCAAATGCAAAATCTGATCTGGTGTTATTAGCAATGTAAAGTAAACTCCCTACTACAATTCCATATATTGTTTTATCATACTTGATGTCATTAATCACATTAATCCCTTCGACATGGATAGGGATGTGTTACAAGGTTTACATTCATTCATCCCATACTCCATTAATACTGTTTTTAGATACATACTTTGGCATAATGATACTTCACAAAACTGACAAACACATCAAAGCAATTCTACAAGCCCCCAGGCCTACGAATGTAAAGATGGTTCAGGCTTTTTATGCATCGGTAGGATATTACAGGAAGTTTGTAAAAAATTTGGCAGAAATCTTAGCATCTCTGTTCAAACTGACATGTTATGGTGAACTGTGGCTGTGGACCCAAGAATGCGAAGACAGTTTTCAGAAAGCTAAAAAGGTAGTAGTGTAAGATACGGTACTGACATATTACGCTCTTGAATTGCCACTTAGGTTTGCATGTGATGCATCTATATATGGGATCGGTGGAGTCTTATCACATGTACCGCCAGACGGGGAAGAAAAACCCAATTGCTTTTACATCTCAGGTAATGTCAAAATCAGAGGTTAGGTATGCGCAAATCGACAAAGAAGCATTTGCTTTGAAGTGGACAGTACAGAAATTTGATGTTTATCTGCGGGGTCAGCCTTTCCATACCACAAACCATTAATACACGTTTTTCACCCTAGTGGAGGAGTCTGAACTATCGCTTGTGAACAATTGCAGAGATGGGCACTATTCCTGGAAAATTATCAGAATGAAATTGTGTACTGACAGGCAAAATACCAATGTATTGCAGATGGGTTATCTAGGTTACCTTTAGATAATGATGCAGGGGAAGAGACAGAAATTGTAAACTTTTTTTGTAGTTGGACACAAACTCCATCACATCTATCACAGTGTGCAATGAATCTTGCATGGATTCAGATGGCCACATTATCTAGATATACATGAGAAGGGTGGCCAAATGTGATTCCAAATTACATGAAACCATATGCAATACACAGATCATAGATGATAGTAATCATAGAAATCATTTCAGAATTGCACAAGTGGCATTTGGGTACAATAAAAATGAAATATATTGCATGCCAGTTTGTGTGTTGGTCAACCTTAGCAAAGGAGATCGAAAATGTTACAACTGCAAAGGATGCATGCAAACAAAAAATTCACATTACTCAAAACTTTATTGCTAGGAATGGCTACAAGCCAGAGGGATTAGGGTTCATATAGATTTTGCAGGCCCTATTTCAGGAAAGATGTACATGGTATGGGTAGGTGCACATTCAAAATACCCGGAAATAATTCAGATTAATAATATTAAATCAGAAACTGAAATAATTAAGCAGTTGCACACATTGTTTTGTCATTGGGGGGGCACCAAGAATACTAGGATACCGGCGTCAACTAGTATTACGTGGAAATGGTCAGGTGTTAAACTTTCAGGGCGCCAGGCCGTGAATAGGTGCATGGCCACACAGGTCGAGATTCTTACAGGGCGTGACGTCACCACGTGGTTATTTATCTGATGCCGGAACATACATACACTTACTCTTCTGTTCTGCTGTTGGCCACAGAATACGCCTTGCACTGTTGCAGAACAGGAGAGGTGCTTACACAAATGGACCATGTGCTCATCAGAATCGGGGTGCCATCCGGTGCATAATTATCAGAAAAGTTACATATCTTCACTCAAGGCGGTACAGAAAATCTACATAAACAAGTTACACTAAAAATTATTCAAGCGGCTGCAAACAAATTACGGTAAGGCCCTGTCTGATTCAGCTCAGGAATATAAGTTCACAAATGGCATAAGGCCTTGCGGTGATAGCTATTTATTAAGAACCCCCCAAAAAGCATGTGGGCCAAAAGCAGGCTGGGTAGCAAAACAAAAAAGTTTTAAATTAAGTGAACAGAATGACTGGATTAGTGAAGTGCAAAGTTAAAGCCCCACACGGCACGCGTCCGTCCGGCATGAGCTCAGAAAAGAGACTGCCCAATGGCCGTTGGAAGCAGAGTGCGTGCACGCTGCCGTAAGTATTGTTCCCGCGGACCACAAAAGCAAAGATTTAATATGAGCTAGGGTGAAAATGGCATGGAACTAACACTGAAATTCACAAAACGCGTACAGGAGTACACTGGCAAAATAATAATTTAAAAAATACTTAAAAATCAACACAACCCTTTGCATTACAAAATTTGCACTGGAGTACACAGCAAAATGATTATACAAAAATACTTATATTTAACACAACTCTTCACATCCCTTGTGAGCCCCGGGGCTTCAGAGCACACGCAACCACGCACCGCACACATCATATACATAAAACTTGTGTGTGTGTGTGTGTGTGCGTGTGGGGGTGGGGGAGGTAGCATTACACCTGCCAGTGATGGTCAGATGACAACTAGTAAATAACAATGGAGAAGTTCTGAGGGGACAAGGGGTTACTCATTTATTTACAGCTCCGTATAACCCGGTACAGAATTGTCGGGCAGAGAGATTGGTGGCATCTCTCGAGAAAGCTTCAGAAGGCGACTGTTTACCAGACTACAGAATTGGGTAACAGCATATAGGAATGCACCTCATAGTTTTACAGGGAAATCCTCAAATATAATGCAAGGCATCAATCCTACCAGAACATGGTTGAGTCACGTAAAAGGTTCTGCAGCTGAAGCCATTGAAGACCAACATGCTGTAACACCTACAGAGGTAAAATTATATTATCCAAGGGACATAATAGATACAAGGAATTTCTCAATTGTGAGGGAAAAGTGGTTTGAGGCAGTGGTCATCAAACATATAGGAAACAAAATGTACCATACGAGGGGAACAATGGGTAAGACATATAAAATAAAAATGCAAAGCATGTAGAGCACATAAATGGAGTGAGTTTAATAAAACAATGTAACACAGTGTAGCAGGGCGCCCTCATGGGCGTGAGTTGCCTGACGGGGCATCACTAGAACCCAGGGTGAGCGAGTCACATCAGGAAAGTCCAATAATAAGAAGGAACACTCCAGAGAGGAAATCTGTAATAAAATTGAACCTGTAGAGGGGGAGGTGCCGTATCCTAGGGTTAATTGTATATATGAAGTTGGTAGAAGTGAATAGTTAATAGTATGATGGTAGCATTGTGTAGTAACTGTTGCTGTTTCACTTCTCACACTGTGCTCTCGCAACCGGCAAATACACGAGAAATTTATATTTAAAAAAGTGTTTATTCTTTTGACAAATACATTATATTGCACAAACTGTTATTCAATACCTGCATATATTGCTCAAAAATTAAATTACTTGTTTTTTTAAATTAAAATTACAGTAAAATATTAAAATTTGAATTATTTCCTCATTGGTCCACACTGTTTTGGTACTGTAGGCCTATCAAATCAAACCGTCTATCTCTCATGTTTGCATGCGACCAGTAAGTGGTCTTCCAACGAATTTTCTCCCAAATCGGTTAATAGCAGCTTCCTAGAAATTAAATGTTTTTTAAGGGCATTTACTACCACTGCCTTTAAAACCTACTAGGAAGTTAATGATTGAAATGAATGCCACAGTAGCTTCAGCAATTATTCTAAAATAATTTCTAATTAGGTTAAACAATTTCTGCAAATTACAAAATGGCCATAACACACACAGGAAATTAAATTAAAATACAACACACAATTATGATTGCCGAGTTGAAAGTATCTAGGCATTTTAGCTTGACTACCTATCCAACACACTGTATTATTTAAATATAATTGAATAGAGATAAATCTCCATATATATTAACAAAACTACGGTAGACAGGGATTGAGGCCTTCTCATATTCCATATATTTTACAAGAGAAACTTTCAGTCTGGCACTATGACAGAACAACATTATACATAGTCATAAAATAACGCCAGAAAACACCTCAACCTGGAAAATACTTATTGAGTACATCGTAAGTAAAGCACAACTGAGGTAGCATGATGTAATGCAACATGATTCACAAAACATTGTTTAATTTTCAATACTCTTCTGGGAAATAAAATTTTAATTCGCTTGAAATTTTCTGCCTAGGTCTGTGAGGGTTTAGACTACCACTACTACTGAGACATGGCATTTACATTGAGAAATTATCCATACTTTCTCATGTTTACTTACCAGTGAATGTCATTTGCTCATCAATTTAATTCTTTGTCCTTGGAACAATAATTTCTCCATTACATTGTTGTAATGGGAGGAGGGTTTGATCTTTAAGAATGGCAAGAGTTTCTTCCTTGATGGAAAGTAGACTCAACCTTTTAAGTGTTTCTTGGGACTGTGTGCTTCTCAAATACGTGCGTATTCCTAGAAGAGCATTCCACATAATATGTAGTACAAGGAATTGTCAGAATTAAATCTTATAGTTTATACACTGGACTGAACCCTGAACTAAGACCAAACGTGTTCATTAATGCAACCAGCTAGTGCAAATTCTTGGAAGAGAATTTGGGTGCAGTGTACATACAGTAATATAAGATCATTTTTTAAAGCAACACAGTTGAAGAGTGGCCTATAAATTGACAACTGTTTGTGTAAAATGTGATATGAAAATTTTACTTAATAAATTTCAGTTTTGAGAATACAGCCGGTGAAAAAATTCTAGTTTATCGAAAGAAGAGAACATGTGTTCTGTCTCACAGAGTGTGATCAAATACTTCTCATTACAAGTGACAATATATTTCGATTTCTGTTTCTTAAGAACAGTCACTTTATCCTCCGTTTAGTACTTTTGTAACAATTTTGAGACTCAGCTGATTTCCTAAAATACAGAAAGAGAGTTTCCTCTGATAGTGCAGCTGTTTTGAAATCTCTTTGTTCAATACATGACGACATAGTTTTTGTTTGGAGTGTGCTGTACAAAACATGTGTAACTAAATAGTTTCGAAAAAAAATTTCCAACAGTAAAATGGACTGAAAATTATTCAAAAAAGCTAAAAACCCCATTGATTAGATTATGGTATTATTGTATCAATTATCTATGTTATTGAGGACATTATGAAGAGTTGTAACAGTTCTACTCTGTGTTGGTTTAACTGTGTGGACTAATCTGAACAAGAGGTTCCACTTAATGGGACAAGCAGTAGCAACTTAAAAAAGGTCCTGCATATTGTAAGTTTTTTTTTAGAATAAAGAAAGACCACTCAAAATTTAGAAAAATATTTTACACTATTTTGTGTTAGAAATACTGTGCTGCAAAACCAAATGTATTACATAGACATACAGTGAGTGGAGAAAGCTTTAGGGCATGACAACAAAATTTTTTTTGCAAGCCACAGATGTGACCACTCATTACTGAGGCTTCATCATTAGTTTGGCCAACCAAATTTGCTGTAAAGGTAAATTCATTAACTATGTTTTCAACATGTGTAAATGAGCGATTAGCAATTCTATCTGCTCTTACATTAATAAAACCAACAAACCTTTTGTTAACATTGCATAATGAACATAACATAGAACTGTCGACAGTGATGATTTACAAGATGTCAGAAGTTTCATCAAGCATAATGGCTACAAAAGGTGTATTTTCTTTTTCAGATATTCCTTTCCTTCTGAAATACACAGTAGAATCATATTATTATGACCGCCTGCTAGTATCCAGAGTAACCACCCTTCGCAGCACGGACAGCAGCTAGACGAGCTGGCAGTGACTCAGTCAGGTGCTGATAGGTCTCCACGGGTATCTGTGGCTATGCTGTCTGCAGTGCATCCCACAACTGTTTAAGGGTGCGTGGTGGAGGAGACAGACGGCGAACTTTGATGATCGAGTTGTTCCCACAGATGTTCAATTGAATTGAGATCAGGGCTGTTTGGGGGCCAGGGAAGAACTTTTAAGTCTTGATCGTGTTCTTTCAGCCGCATGCGGACACTTCTAGCCATGTGGCAAGCCGCATTTTTGTGCTGGGAAATCCCATCCTCCCGAGGAAAGACAGTCATCAAAGATCGCCGAGAATGGATTCATAACCAAATCAACCAAGACTGCCTTCTACACGGATGAATTTAATTGAGACCACTAAAAAAGGAGGCGAGTTGGAGGAGCAAAAGGAACAGACTGGTGTTCAGAAGACAAGAATAATGCGGTGAGGCGGGGGGAGATGGCAACCAAGAAGCATTTTTTTACTTATAACATCAAGATCGATGGGAAACTTCGCTGTGTGTGCAAGAATACTTCCCTAAAGATATACGGCATAACTGTTGCTAGAATTTGTCAAATTTGTAATTTGTTGGTGTCCAGGAAAACTCCTAGTGACTCGAGAGGTCAGAATATAAATGGAAATGCAATCAGTGGTGTCATCTGCTCTAAAATGAACAGCCACATCTCCAAAGGTGTTCCTATGGAGGGGAAAAAAAAATTTAATGCTAGGCTTAATATAAATATCGTGCATAATATGTTCATGAAAGATAACCCTAAATGTGCAAACAAGGTGAAATACCATTTTTTTCAGACCATTTTTCCAAGAATATTTTAGCAATGCTTACGGGAGGCCTTAAGTGGATATATGTTTCGTGTGCGAAACTTTTTCGGTAAATACGAAGGACCAAAATCTGTCTGAGAATGCAAAAATAAATGTGGTTGCAGAACAGATGGTACAAAAATGAACTGCTAAATGTTTTACACAGGTTTAGTTGAGAGATTTGGGCGTCTCTTAGCGAGTTCTTGAGAGACACAGCTTTAGGAAATGCCTCTCGTAATAATGATGAAAATACTGTAGCCATAGTGTTCGATTTCATGCAAAATCAACCTCTCCTACTGATTCCAGTGCAGGAGGTGTTCTATTTATGCCAGTTATGGGTTAACATTCAGCATACACAACCTAAAACTAATGAAGCAGATCTGTATGTTTACCATTATGGAATAGGCAATAAATCTCCTGACGAAGTGTGCACATTTTTATGGACCTACATTAAACGGCTTCATTCCTCAGCTAACAAACGTCACTGCTGCTTGACAAAATAAAAACCACACTAGTTAAATTTTTGGTCATACTTTGTGACAGTGGAAGGTTTGACAGCATAATTCATTCTCTTCCTGTTTATGGACATTCATTTCTGCAGTGTGATCGCGATTTTGGATGCATTAAAAGAGTGACCAGGAGAACAGATCACATCTACACACCTGAGCAGTATGAAGAACTTTTTACCCGTGGCAGTATTAAGGGTAAATTCTCCATTCACAATGTATCAACTGATGAAATGCTTTCCTTCAAAATATGGCCAACATATTACAAGAAAAGCCTACACTGAACGACCGGTACCCATCAATCCAAAGAAAATTTAATATCTCGTGAAGCTCAACGACTATACATGATGATTCACGAGGAGACACCGCCACTCACAGGGCCTATTCCTTACATCATTTGGAGCAAAATATGTCATATAAATGTGGGTCCTGTTCCCAATAGTTACAAAGTAATTAGAAACATTTGAAAAATGACGAATAAAATAATGACCCTTTCAGAAGTTAATACAGTGATTTATTATCAGACTGTATTGTTTACAGTTGAGCATTACAATTGTATCAAACAAGCATACAAAAGATGAAAAAAAAAATTTAGTCTATTTTCATAAACTTTGCTGCATGCTTATGAACCTAATGTGTTGCTCTATGTAGCTGCACACAGCTGTCTTTGATTTCTGTAGTGGCGTGCATGATACGCGCAAGTTGTTTCTCATGTGGTTGTGCAGTCCTTTAGTAAATAGTATCCTTCAATCATCCCCATAAGCAATAATCCAGTGGTGATAGATTTGGCGATCGAAGATACCAGGGGTGAAAACCACCTGGCCCTATCCATATCTCAGGAAAATGCGCATTTAAGTGTTCAATCACAGCACAGTGGAAGCGAGGAGGTGCACCATCATTATAGATAGTCATACGCCTCACTGATAACATAATACCCTCAAATTACAGCAGCAGTTCTTGCGAAAATTGCAGATACACCACACCAGTCAAGCATCCCAGGAAAATAAATTACCCAATCAGCTGATCGTGTAGGAAACTACACCACACATTGATGCTGAAATGGTGTTGAAAACTCCTTTCCACTGATAGGTGGGTATGCTGATTGTTGAATAATGCTCTAAATATTGGGAGTAGGACCCACAATTATATGACATATTTTGCTCCAAATGATGTAAGGATAATCCCTGTGAGTGGTGGTAACTCCTTGTGAATCATTCTGTATTGCTGGGTACAAGGACTTCTACAAAGATATTTTTTACTGGACTGCTACTCCTGCGCTCGATTCAGAGGAAGATAATTTCTAAATATGTCTGCTGGTTTATATTTCATAAAACAACTACAGTGTGTTTGTGTTCACTAAAGTGTGATGTTTTGCCATTAAACTAGAAGTTTGAATATGAATGAACCCACAAAATGATTGATGTGAACCACACGTCCACAAGCTCTTTGTGCCCACTCTGACTGCCGCAGTCACATCAACTGCACCAACAACACCAGGCCAAGAGTGTGTAGTGCAGATTGACAAGAATGGAACTTGTACCTTCTTTCCAACAGGTACTATGTGACTCAAGAGGTCGTCCTACTTTGTTTATTACAAGAGGCAACTCTTGTAATAAATTAGTAGGTAATCCAAAACTGTGTTTACCCCAAAGCTACAGCTGTTGGGCGCACAGGCAATTGGTCGTTACGTCGTAGTAGCTCGCGCCGCGACATACAATGTAACACCACCAAATGGTGTCAACTGGCCTGTGGGCCTAAACTGAAGTGCTAAGTGAGCCAAAGTGCAATCAATAGTGCACATCTTTTTTCTAAACATATCACGCAACTTCATCTCATTCAAAGCTACAGTCAGGGGTGTGTTTTATTGTATTAAGAGCCATCGAGCATGGCAACCCACACCCCTTTGCCCAGGTGGACTCGTCCATCCCTTCAGGAGACAGCCACCTGGCAACACTGTAGCCAGTGAAATACAAACATGTCACAGAAAATGAAATACAGAGACTTTTCACAAGAAAGCGTAGAAGTGTATTCAATGTCTATTTATAAGAGGTTAATTGTGTTTTCACAAAGGGAGACTGCCTATAAAGGCCTCCATCATAGTAAAATTTAATTTAGTGCGGTGACACTCTCCATCAACTTCACAACATCAACCTTAAGAGACATTTGTTAATAAATGGTGGTGTCACCAATGTGTTTCATTTAATTTGTATACTTTTTCTTTATTGCAATAATGTTACATAGTGCTTATGTCATGTTTTAACACTCAGCGTTTGACATTGGTTCACACCGCTTGTGACGGAAGCCGATGCCATTCATCCAGTTCGTCTCAGTACTCGAGCCAGACCAGCAGCATGGTCGTCTGCTCAGCTAGCTCCCTCGGTACCATCATTTAGGCTGATCTCACTTCATTACAATAGTAACTTAATGAACCGCAACATTTGATTTCTTTGTGTACTGAGGGGAGTACCACCTGCTCTCCCACCAGAGAGCTTAACGCTACCGTGTATCCACATAACACCATGCTGACTAAGGAAATTTTCTTGCAAAGGTCACGGGTAGGCTGTAAGTGAAGGGTCCATTTCTTTTAATATTCACATGTCCACTTTTTAAACATGTAATAAAGTATGTGAGTAAACAGCTTTACAAAATTCAGTGAGGGTTGATTAATTGTCCTCCGAGACACATAGGGTGCTACACCCCCTTGTAGTAACACCCACAATTTTTCTAATATATTTCAGGCATACGAGACGGCCTACAGTCTCGTCATAAGGTCAATGTGTGTAGTAGTGTAATATTAAGTGCGTGACAACCTCACCTTCAAACTGACGAAGGCATCCAGGCCCCCCTGGGCCATCGGCCGAATGACCCACATCATAAACTCTCCGCTGAGTTATGGCGCCGGGCAATTCTACACTCCATCAGCCCTGTGTTACCTGCACCACATTACAATATGGAAAGCTGGGGGTCTATTCACTAACTTTTCGAGGGAAAGGTCAACAGTCACTCACTAAGTAGTAAGATTGCCTTACCTTATACGCTACTATCTTTATCCTAAGGTCTGGTATGGAAGGTGGTTTGCCTTGCTGCTGACCTTAACATGTTCGTAAATTGCTTATTTTATTGCAATTGTAGTTAATTCTCAGTCCATGTCTGAAAATACCAATTCCTTATTTTGTAATTTTAATTCCTTAAGTTTAAATTCGGACATTGTCGACAATCACTTGCTTAGCACTCCTGGCAATGCATTTTTACATTAACAGTGAAAATAGTTTTTTTTATCTAAATTCAATGCTTAAAATGGATGCAATAATTTTACAATCATTACTTGAGTGATGCGAATATGTTAATAAATAAGATAATAATAAATTGTGCAATAACAACATAACATTTTTTTTTTGGAGAAATACATAAATAATATACCTCTTGCTTTTTAAAACATGCATAGTGTATTTTTGAACAGTTATTTATTTAAAAAATTAGTTTTAAATATGCATTTGCGTATGTGATTTTAATGCCAATACAGTTCCAAAGAAAAGGCAATCTTGTTTGACTTAGTTAAGAAATACAGGAATTACTTTGCAATTCAAGGTGTGCTATGATGTTTCCCTCCGAGATGAACTACATTTGAAAGGTAGTTATTATTATTATTATTATTATTATTTGTGTTTCATTGATCTCAAGGGAGCTGCTAACAGCTTGAGGATATATATCAAGCCAAATGGTGACAGAAAATCTGTTTACATCTTCCATGTTGTGTGGTAGTGAATTAAACAATTGTTTCCATCCTGTTTATTTTGTGTAACTTTCCTGTTCATAAATACATACTATTTCAGTAAGTACATTTTTGCCACGTCCAAAAATATGCCATGAATATAAGATTTAATTAGTTACACTTTCAAATCCCAGAATGTCTCACTTGTCTTCGTTCTTCGATTTCATTGTAGAAATTAACTTAATCTGTATGCCGCCTAAACTCGTCCTAATCACGAGCCATTTGGACAACTGGGTTAGTGGTTGACTGCTGTCTGACCAATAGACCTCATTCACCAAGAGGGTGGAGGACAGAGTGGTCAACAAATCTTCAGAAGAGGTCTATAATCAGCAAAAATGTCAAATTCACCAGAGGGATGTTGGTTGTAATTTGTAAGTTGGTTATAATTTCGTCCCTTAAGACTTCACACACAATATTACATACATAAAATATTAGTTCATACAAGGCAAAATGTTGTTAAACAAGAAAAAAAAAGAGATAAATGTTTAAACATTACAATAATTCCGGATGGCAAAGTTTGTTTTATGACTTCTCAGTAAGTAAACAAAATTAGTAAGCAGGACTGAAGCACACTGCTATTTTAAAAAAAATTGGCAAAACATCAAATTATTAAGAACTGAATGGAATTAACAGAATTACAAAATTGACATAGAACAAGTGCCAACACAAATGGCACACTTCCAAACAATGATGGTGTAGGTCCTGGAAGGATATGTGGATGAAATTTAAATAATTTGCACATGAGCTGTTTTTACAGTACACCATGGGTCTATTCATCAATTTTTGGCAGTTAAGATAAGAAGCTTTCATACGCTGAATCTCTAACAACACCATCGTGAAATTGGTATTCACTTTGTACTGCTGTTAAGGAATTCTCGTCAATTCGAAGGTTAGTGATAGTATATTTGGCAACATATCAGTATGGGTTTTTTGATATATCTGTCAGCATGAATCCCATAAAATAACTATAATGCGGGATTATCAATTAAGCAGTGCACAGAAAATTTGGAAGATAATTATATTAATTCTCTTGCCATAACAAATAGTGCTCCAAAATGTTTTATATCGTCTTGGGCCAAGTAAAAATTTCACACATTCCTTAAACATACTGCCATTGCACAAGTGCATGCAGCACATCCTACGAAATTTACAGACATTAGGTTATCAGTTGGCAAATTTATTAAAGAGAAAACGCAAATGCTTGCGCTGAAAAAGTAATTTACAATACAACAGCCAACCCTTTAGAAATGAAATTTTTTTGACTAATTAATTATGATGTTTGCTACCATCACAGAATGATTTACAAGCATTTGATTTAATTTATATTTATTTTTCTTTTTTACAACCATTTGCATTGAAATTATTTTAGCTAATAAAAGTTATTTAAGATTAAACACTTTGCATACTAATTTAAGCAAAATACAGCAACTTTAAAATCTTACTTTACCAATGTTTGCACGACCTACACTGAAGAGCCAAAAAAAACTGGTACACCTGCCTAATACTGTGTAGGGCCCCCGCGAGCACGCAGAAGTGCCACAAGATGACGTGGCATGGACTCGACTAATGTCTGAAGGTATGCACGAGGCATTTAAATCTGCTCCAATTTGAGAAAGGATTGCACGTCTGTCACGTTTAATGATTCTCGTCAGTCGTCATTTGTCCCTTTCGTTCACGATCTTTTTCCGGCCGCAGCGATGTCGATGATTTGATGTTTTACCGGATTCCTGATATTCACGATACACTCGTGAAATGGTGGTACGCGAAAATCCAAATTTTATCGCTACCTCGGAGATGCTATGTCCCATCTTTCGTACGCCGACTATAACACCACATTCAAAATCACTTAAATATTGATATAGTTCATTTCATATAAGAAGGCCACATTCTGACAGTCAATGAGTGGCCACTTGAGGTATTCAAAACAAACAACGTGCCATTTACAAAATCCTGTATCAGCTGATGCACGAAGATAACAAAAGTTAATATTACGTTGGCTATTCTGAGTACACTGCCAACGAACATTACACCAGCCGAAAATAAGCGATAAGAAAGAGTTCCATCCAAGGTTAATTAATACATTTTATTTTACGTGGTCATAAAACAGCGGTTTTTAGTGTTAAAAACTAAACTTCGTGCTAAAGTAGAAATGTATAGGTGTTCAAAGTTTAAAGTCACATTAAAACGATCCATATCCAAATGAAACACAATTTCAAAAACCATTTTCATGTCCTAATCGCCCCTCTCCAACCTCGCTTTCATTACGCTCTTGATATTAATTCTAAAAGCATACAGAACTATTGCATAATATTGTTGAATTATTTTCTCTAATAATTTGACAAAATATATTTGAAATACGTTTCATTGCCAGCCAGTAATGGAACAAAAGTCTACTTTACTTAGGCGCCATCTATTGTCGAAAAATCTGTTGTGCGCACCACCTATTACTCTTTTGTAAAGTATACTCCATATTGTTCTCTGAAAACCCATTACCTTGATTCCAAAGGAGTGGGACACCACACTCTCGCCCCACTAGCACGCCATACCTGTAATGTGTATTGCAGTCACGTCTTCCCGCTGGTCCCCTCTACACGTTCCTGCCCTTTCAGTTACATTATGTTTACGAACTGCCGCACAAACGCACTCCAAACCCTGTTTCGAGTCCTCTTTCGCCACCTGCCGCGCCACTCAAGCAGTTCGTCAGTTGCCGCACGAGGCAGCACCTACTGGACGCGCTTACTCGCCGGACCAGTTATGTGGCCGATCAGCTGATGGCGGAAGGATACATAGTCAGATGTAGTCAAATGTAAACAGTGGCGCTACTTTCGCCGAGCTTTCAAAAAGTGGCCTTCTTATATGGTACAGAGTATAACCTGCCATTGTAGCAGCAGTAACCGATCTAGCAACTTTGCTAGATGCTTGTTGTCTTATGAAGGCGCTGCCGACCGCATCGCGTTACTCTGATTTGTTTAATACCTCGGTTATTTGCATACGCATGCATATACCATTTTTTTTGGCTCTCCAGTGTATGATTACTATATGTAAATAATTGTTTTACGTGTACCTATTTGATATTTAAGTATATCAAAAAGCAAAGAATTGTAATTAAATGTCATGGAAACACTTTTTACTATGTGCATAATCAAGCATCAAACAGTTTAATATATCATTTTAACATAACTTTACCAACATAGTGCAGGGCAGTTATGGAAATATATTTCAACTTAGTTAAAACTGCTTTAATGTTCATTAGTATAGTAAGTTTTCAGCAGCTGAAAGGATGTTAGTGAGTTGAGCAGTAATTGTTGCAAAGTCCTGTATGAATTCTCTTACCCATTAAAGAATCCGAAAAATTGACAAAACTGTTTACGAGTGCTGGGGGCTGGATAAATGTCAATAAAATTTAACTGTTCTGGAGTAGGGTGGCTACCATTTTCGTTCATTTTACATCGTATCCCCACTCTCCATAACTTCCTTGCATGCTTGATATTAAATCCAAAAGCCTACAAATTATAGCATGGTATTGTGGATTATTTTTTCAAGTAATTTAATGAAATATATGCCTTCTATTTAAGGTTCAGGCAGTGTTAATGATGTTAAAGTAACCAAATCGGCAGTGCTACCTGGGTAAATCTATGCAGTGTTTGGGACGTCATGTTTGTGTACTTAAGATTGTTGATAGCGAGTCGTTCGTGCGCTAAGTTCACATGGCGCACATGATCCTCGCACGACGCCTACCATATGACCACATCCTCAAGACATGTGATAGAAATTGTTTCTTAATTTTGTTTTATCATTTTGTATTTTTGCTAACACCTGATAGATACAAAATACGAAATTACCAATACGTCACTATTTTTGTATACAAAATCGGGTCATGTGATCATTATGTCAACAAAATCTGCCTTTTTAGAAAAAAATCCCACAGGTAAGATCTGGGCTTCTTGGGGGCCAGTTGAAAGTGAAAAGGAATTGGGAATTTTTAATTGATATAACAATACATTTTTATACGTTTCTTCTCCTTTCTCCAATTTTCATGCGAGGTACATAAAGGATCTAGTGTTTCGTCCACCATTGCCGGCTAACATTGACGACCTCAAAACGAGAATTACGGACGCCATCAAAACCGTAACGCCAGACATGCTGACAAGAGTGTGGAACGAGTTTGATTATCGCGTAGATGTCGTTTGGGCCGCTCGTGGTGGTCACACTGAACATTTTGTATGAATGTATGGTAAACAAACTTCACAGTTTCATGATTCATTTGATTGGTCAATCAAGGCTGTAAGGGGTTTGGTTTCGATATGATAGAACTTAAAATTTGGGGTATTATTATTATATACTTATAGTCTATTAATTAATATAGGAACCCTTTCTTATCCCTGTATTTTCTGTTTGTGTAATATGCGGCAGTGCAGTCAGAATAACCAAGCCAATGTAATATTCATTTTCATTCCTGAAAATCCGCCATTTTACGAACATGTTGAGGTCAGCAGCGAGCCAAAACCACCGCCCATACCAGACCTTAAGATAAGGCGATCGAACTGCTTAGTGAATAGCTCCTGCTTAGTGAATAGCTCCTGAAAAGTCTAAGGTCAATAGCATGGCTGTTGACCTTATCTTGAGCATTAAGGTCACCAAGAAAAGTTGGTGAATAGACCCCCAGGTTAGATTACCAAACCTGGTGTGAACTCTGGTTGGACAAGGCGGCCAATGCTATGATGGTTGCCATACTAGCCAGTCTAATGACCACTATGGCATACCTTGCACATGCTTTTACAGAATATAGCACAGTGTAAATATTGTCTTTAGAGTACTTAATTACTGCCCTGCAAGTGTTGAAATTTGCTACCAAGCAAGTTAGTTGAGCCAGTTTATGAGGTTTTGCTTTCTCAGTATTGTTGATTTCTTTGACTATAGCTAAAATTTAGTCATTTAAAGATAATTGTATAACAGTTTTGTTTCTGTGTTTTAATTATTCGTCGTTATACATTACTACTTAAAATATGTTAGCCTAACATTTCAGTTTGCGGAAGGAGTCCACATTCAAAACTTAACCAAACATGATGAATTTGATCCCAGCATAATAACATGTTTGACCAAGCTGACAGCAAGCAGTAACTCCCATCTCAAGCAAAAATGAATGTGAAACCTATTTGGCAGACTATCACTCAGTTATAAAATAAATCCCCTACAGCCATTGTAAATTTTAGCAATAAATTCTGAAAAATCTTACAGACTTAGATCATCTATTTTATTACCTCTCTTTATTTTTATTGTAAATGTATGTTCAGAAATTAATGGTTTGATAACAATAGCAAGTATATTCAAAATGTTGGATTATATAGTACTTATCTTTCTCATTATTCATCACATCGACAATGTCATTGTTTAGATCACAAACTAATTTGATATATGTACATAAAAATGTATTATCTCGATTGAAATAATTCATTGCATACGATTTCGCGATATGACATACCATAATCGAAGATGTAAATACAGTATCCCACCAACAACAAATGTCACTGGGCTCTGATTGGCTACTTCGACTTGACTGATACTTAAGATTATAAATTGTTATGATATCTTAAGTCAAGCCAAGAACGCACACGACCTGTACACGACACGCTCACCGTAGTCATAAACCAATACCCTTTAGCAAAGCTCGAATCATATTCTAACCACATGGCACACTGTTTCTGTTAAGTCAATCGTAAACCCACCCTTAATGTAATATGCTCAGTACCTTTATACCGACACCTGAAGCCAGAGTTTTGGAAAGCAGTGGTTGTGTACAGTATAAAAGCCACTAAAGTGAAGTTTCGCTGTACCTCGAAACAGAGGTTTGTATTTCAAGTTTCGAGTAGAATATTAGATTTCGTGCGCGGTATAAACAACCAAACTTTTGTTTCAATTCTAAAAATGGTATGAAATGTACAACTAGGATATGTTGAAGTGTAAAACAAAACAAGATGTTTAATTGGTTAAAAATAATGCGTATAAATGCAGAGTGTTGATATAATTTTGCTGTAGCTACGAAAATAACCAATACACAATAAATATGTTGTATCTAAAAAAAAAGTTATGAAATACCATTTTTAATTATGTTGTATCAAGGAATGTATGCGACATTAAATATATTTTTGTCATATTTATAATTTTTTGTGAAGTGTATTTCCTTTTCGTGTCACCAAAACTAAAAGGTTAAATTGTTTCATTTTTTTGATACTAGTGATTTCCTGCTTAAAACAACACACGAAACAAAAGTTTCGAAAACGGAGTTTCGTATGACAGTATAAATACGTCACTAAAATCTTAGTTTGGAAAGTTGGGTTTCCGAAACTGTGGTCTCGGCCAATGGTATAAACGTACGTTACTGTTACCCTGTTAATGAAAATGTAATATGAAGTACTTTTGTAACAATATTAACTCCTTGGTTTACTTTCATTATTAAAGGTGTTATGTCGTGGCAAAACACATTTTTTTATTGAATTGATGTTTACACTTATGTTAAAAAATTTCTTGTATTTCCTTTGCTTTGAGTAAATAAAATAAGTAAAGCTTTATATCAAATAAGTAGCATTATTTTGTCACAAAAATAAATATTTCCAATTAAGAAAAAAGGATGGCAGGAGGGAAAATCGAACCTGCACCTTGTGTGCATGAAATTCATCTTACCAATTTGCTCTCTTTAACATGCTTAACTATGTTTCATACTATGGGTATTTTACAACATATAACGACAATGATGAAGGAGCCTATTCTATAAAGAAAAACAAGGTAATTCGTTTTGTTAAGCATAATAGTTTTTAGTCAAAGAGACACACTCAACACACGTTTTTACATTGTTAAAAACTGGCCATTGCACAAAGGATACAAGACAAGGAGGTAACTATGTATAATCGATTTTACAATGTTTAGTTATCAAAACTTATCCATATGTCAAAATTATATTTCTTTCAATATTTCAACACACCTCCGTAATTTTTGCATTTAACATAATTACATTTCTCATTACTTCAATATTAGAAAACTGTGATAACATTTCTAAACGAAGATAAGTCCTTAGACTGTCAGCAAAAATCACTGTTCTAAAGCACTGATTACATCTAAATCAGTTTTAAACGTTTTACAAGTTTTAGTCAATCAATTTCTTTTGGAAAAGTACAAATTTTGTAGGTCCAAGTGATTTAGTTAACACATCTGCGATTTGTATTTCAGTGGGACAGTGAGATAACTTCAACAAACCTTCTACATATTTTTCATGTAAAAAATTATATTTGACATCTATATGTTTTCTTTTACGTATCATTACAGCAGTTTCGATTAGTTTGATGGCACTTAAGTTGTCAAATCAGCATCTCAACTTCGATGGGCTTCTGGGTGAGTTCTTCAATTAATGCTTTGATGTAGATCACCTTTTTGCAGCTTTCTGCAGCAGCGATGAATTCAGCTTCCGTGCTGCTGTCTGCTGTCGTGGGTTGCTTTCTTGATCTCCAGCTGATGGGTCTACCGCAGTAATATATTACGAAACCAGATGTACTTTTAGTAGTTCCACTTGTCGACTGCAATATACCACAGCGAAACTTATGTCGGGTCTGGTATTAGTAGAGAGGTACGACAAGCTTCGCTTTATACCTGCCATCATCTTTCACTCGAAATACCCACAGACTGCTTAGTAGCCTTTTTTTTAAAAACCCCTGTTTTGTCAATAATGCTCCAAGTTTTATTTTTCTTAAGGGAGTCTTTTTCTTCTTGAATCGCAGCGAGCCATTTGTTTTTGTCAGAGCCATTTACAGCGTCAGCGTATGACAGTAGAGCCGACTCATTCATAGTGTCATCGGTATCATAATCCAGAATGTAGTCTTTTAATTTTTTTTGGGGCTTGAGCTTTCCGTAGAGATCTTCTTATTCCAGAAGATTGTTGTACTGGATCATTATTTGCGTCATCATGCTCTTGAGCATCTTCAAAGTCTTGGGTGTAATTGGGTTGTGACTCATCATCAGCACCTGAGTCATTGTCTTCTTCTTCCGAATAGATTTCGCTGCTAGAATCGTGTTCGGAGCTGATTTCACTTTCACTATCTTCTTTTTGGTTGTTGTTGTTTAAGAAGACAAATTGGAAATTTCTTTTGGGTGTGTTATGATTTTCTCCAGTGAATTTTACATCTCTTGATGTGATGATTTTACGATTTTTTTTTGTCGTACAGTCGGTAGCCCGTGGTGGTGTAACCGAAAAAAATGTACTCATCACTTCTTTGATCAAGTTTCTTCAAGTGACCCTTTTTGTGGACAAAAGCACGAGATCCGAAAATCTGTAGATTTTTTAAGTTTGGTAGCACACCATTCCACGTTTCGTATGGAGTCTTGTCAGATAGTGCTACAATCGGGCTGCGGTTCAAGAGATACGTGCTTACGTAGAGAGCTTCGCCCCAAAATTCATTACGGAGACCTGAGTCAAAAATTAGCGCGCGCACTTATTCCATCAGGCTTCTTATTAGGCGTTCACTTTTTCCATTCNGTTAGCGGGCGCACTTTTTCCATCAGGCTTCTCATTAGGCGTTCACTTTTTCCATTCAGTTCTGGAACGTACGGTGGGGAATAGTCAAATTTTATTCCTTTTTTCTTTGCCCATTCCTTTAAATTACTTGACGAATTTTCTCCTGCGTTGTCACAGCGCAGCATGTGGACTTTTGGGTTCCATTTTGTTTCAAACTCAGCTACGATGCTTTTTAGTTCTTGATCAAGTTCTGACTTGTGTTCCAGTAGAGCAACAACAGAATAATGAGTGTAATCATCAAGAACAGCAAGGAAATATGACTTGTTGTCCCATGTTTCTTCTATTGGCCCACATAGATCAAAATGAAGAATTTCAAGTGGTCTCTTGGCGGTTTTACGAGCATTTTTGAATGGAAGACGGATTTGTTTTGAGTTTGAGCAATCTTCGCATACTCTCTCCTTATCAGGCATTTTCAGTGTTTCCATTCCCTCACTAATTTCCTTCAATTTTGTAATGTTTGCGAAACCCAGATGTGCAAACTTACGGTGCCACTCTACAGCGCGCTCCTCATTGTGTTTTCCAAGAAACGCAGAATTTTCTTTGTCGTGGATGAGTTTTATTTCAAAAAGGTTGGTCTTGTTTTTGTATCCGTACACCTCGAAACTATCCTTTAGTATCATTACTTTGTTCTTTTTTAAATTGACTAGTCCACCTGACTCAATAATTCTATTCACCGAAAGAAGGTTGGTAGAAAGTTCTGGAACATAGAGCAAATCTCTCAAAATACAGTTTTCAAAGCTGATGTCACCCTTTTTGATGGCGACCATCTTAATTCCATCCTTGGCAGTACTTATCTCAGAATTTATTTTTACGGCATTGGTCAGGTAGTCATTATTATTGCCCATGTGACTTGAGCTTCCGGAGTCAATGGTCCATGTATGACTGGCTTTGGTGGTATCATCTTCATGAGCTAAAAAAGCTACCTTTTTACCTGTTTTTAGTTG
Source organism: Clitarchus hookeri (assembly GCA_002778355.1). Classification (NCBI taxonomy): domain Eukaryota; kingdom Metazoa; phylum Arthropoda; class Insecta; order Phasmatodea; family Phasmatidae; genus Clitarchus; species Clitarchus hookeri. The sequence continues at coordinate 524,160 of NQII01000413.1, forward strand.
TTTCTTCTTGTCAGTACCATATGTGGGCTTGAACCTGTAGTTGTTACTTTCTTTGTTATTTGGACGGAAATAGCAGTCGTTGGAGGCATGTTTTTTTTTTTTACAATATTTACAACGTTCCCCCTCGTCTTGAGGACAATTTCTAGCATGGTGACCTGTCATTTTACAGTTGTAGCAGACTACGTCAAGTTTTTGATCACGGGCGGCCTTGAACACCACAACTTCATTGGTTGGTTTTACTGTGCCAATTTTCCCTTCTGCTTTCAACAACCTTGCAATCAAGTTGGCCGGAGTTCTCTCGGCTTTGGGGGCGCAGTCACACGAAATGACAAAGTTGCTGAATGTCTGTGGCAAAGCAGAAATAATTGTCTGTGTTAGTTCCTCACCCTTGATTTGATGACCGAGGTCACCCAGCTGAGTGACAATGCTTTCCAACTCAGCAATACCCCTTGCAACATCTTTGATTTGGAAACCAAAATACTGTGCTAGTAGACTATCCTTTAACCTACCATTATCTCCCTCATAGATGCTTACCAGTTATTTGTACATTTCTGCAGCATATTTACAAGACATAATCAGTTGTTTGTTCTTTTTACTGATCGACATTATTATGGCCTTTTGAGCTTTGGCATCCTTCTTTTTATCACTATTCTCTTTGGGCTGAGCTGTATACGAAATTGCATCAAGGGCTTCAGCTGCATTCAACAAAATTTTCAGCTCAAATCGCCAAGAAGCAAAATTTTTGGGTCCCTCCAATATCTCTATGTTACTGAATTCGTCGTTATTATGGCTGCCCATCTCACCTGGTTTTACTTGTAAGCAGAGAAATCGGCGTAATCCTTGGAAACTGTGACACACACGTTTTTACTTTATCATTCGGCACTCAATTTTACTTAATTAACGTATTTGATCTTTATAAACACTTGTTTCTATTTTAGAGCACTTGCCTGGGCCCATAACCTGATGAAGGAGCTTATTCTATAAAGAAAAACAAGGTAATTCGTTTTGTTAAGCTTAATAGTTTTTAGTCAAGAGACACACCCAACACACGTTTTTACATTGTTAAAAAGTGGCCATAGCACAGAGGATACACGACAAGGAGGTAACTATGTATAATCGATTTTACAAGGTTTAGTTATCAAAACTCATCCAAATGTCAAAATTATATTTCTTTCAATATTTCAACATACAAAATGTGGTTATATTTCATTATGTGGAAATACTTAATGCACTATAAATATATGCAGATCTGCTACACGTAAATAGCATTACAAAGTTCGAAGCCTGAACTAATTTACAGTTAGTTCCCATTCTAAGCTTTACAATATAGTGGTTTCATTTTATGAGGTCATTGCTGTTCACTTGATGGGTTGTTGTGGTCTCAGAGTGAGGAAGAGGAAAGAGAGATATATTGTTCTTAGATTCGTGGTTATGTGGAAAGAATTATAGAATGAGCGCCAGCTCAGTTAGAGCCAGAGATCCTTGCAGAGAGTGAGCCGAAGACCCATGTGGCTTCTCTTGAGTTCACCCCATTAATTGGTAATTGCCTTTTGAGATTGTTGAGTGACATTGTTTTGTAGGCCATCTCACATACCCGAAACACAATATACCATAATTGCATAAGGAATTGCGGTAACACTGCGGGTATAGCAGCTACAAAGTGATTTATGTGGACATTAGGCGGCCGGTCGTGAATTAAAACCCACCATTGTAAACACTGGATATTACTCACTATTACAAACCCGCTTATGAGAAACATCCACATTTGTGATGGTTATACCATGTCATCAGCCTACCATGTTGCAAAATTAGGCATTTGGCCTACATTGTAATTTACGTTATTTAAATCCTCGCTGTGAATGGGGTGGTGCTGTTTCAGGGCGAAATTAAAATATTTTTATTAAGTTCTGATGCAAGTGAGGTTATGACAATGGAAATACTATATGGTGGTTGTAAAAAAGTTGAAGACCTGGAAAAAGTACGAGACACGTCCGCCCCGATGCGTGCGCTGACCAAACTGATTCAACATGGCACGACCTGCTAGAGCCTAGTTAGTGGTTCGTGCCACAAGTGCAAGAAAATACACATATACTTTATAAAAGAGAAAATATAACTCAACTACCACTTACCCTTGATAAAAAATTACTTTGGATCACTTAACATTTATCTTTGTAAGCAATTAACATGATTCAAACAAATACATTGACACTATAAAAATTCAGCAACCTAATTTAGAATAGTAATAGTGCCGTCTTTCCCAGTCTGTTGCTTTAATATTTGTGTTCCTGAGGCACTTTGTACTAACAATTAGCATATGTGAATTTAAATTAACCCCTAATTTTGTAACATTAAAGGCTGGTGGCAGGTGGCTTGTGGTGGACGAGTCAACCATGCCCGATTACCTTACATACAATGATGCTTTATTGCCCCCTAAAAATTATTATGATTATTTTATAGCAAAATAAACCTTAAATTGGCGTGATTAAACTGCACACCCTCACTTCATGCACAACACACACATGAGGAACAAACACTGAATGAAGGGAGCATAAAAGTTGTTACTCTAACAGGGATACTGCTCTTTCCCCTCGCTGCATTCATTTATCCAGCGTTAATTCTACTGGAGATTTCTCTAGATGTAGTTAGTCGGCCCGAAAGTCGACGTGGCCCTCGCCGAGGCTGCAGGTGATACAGGCCTTGGGTGCAGAGTGGAAGTGGAGAGGTGACATGGCGCTGGTGTGGCTACCGAGGGAGACTAGTGGCCTCTGCATGTCAGGATGCATGTGGTGGGCGATAGAGACACTTGGAGCGACAAAGGGGCGGGGAGCTGTCCTCCATTCCTGCCTTGTTGCTGCTGCTGAAGATGGAGTCAGGCATGCAGCATGGCCCCACGAGTCTCTGGGTTTGCTGTTGGGCAACTCCAATATTCTGCAGTGCCCAGTTGTGGCCTCACTTGTTGGATTTAATGCCGGGTGTCCGACAGCATTGCGGCTTCGCTGTTCTGGTGAGGCGCCGGTGGGCTCGTGTTCCTGGCAGGCACCCCTGGTGGCGATCTTTGCAGGGTATGGTTGGAGAGGGGCATAGTGATGCAGGCATCACAGCATGGGACATCGCTGATGCTGGCACAATTGGCTGGTGGATGTTGGCAGCAGGGGCACCGGGTGTGCCCATTGACAGCTAGTTGCCTGTAAGTCCTAGGAGCATCGGAAAGCAGGCATCGCAGGCTGTAGCAGGCGCCGAAAGCTATTGTAGGTTGCGGACTGGGGCGCCGAGGCATCTTAGCCACTTACATGTTGTAGTGTTGGTGCGCCAGCATTGGGCTGTGCCACAAGGGCGTTCGCTGTTACAGCACCCATGTGGGCATCGGCACTGTGCAGGTCGTCTCTGTGGACTGTGACCCAATGTCTCCTTCCCACATGGACAAGATGTGTTCTTTTTACTAGATGACTCATTATGGCGTGTGGCTCATTTAACTTAGGTGTGAGGCCCACACAAAAATTCTTGGCCACAGTGGACAGCTGGTTCACCATGACTTAAACCAGCTATGCCAGCTGGAGTGTGGCTTGTGGGCGAGTGCTGGAAGGCAGTCACTGCTCGAAGTACTGCTGTTGCCAGTTGCATGCCTGCTGTAGCATGCACCCTCTCCAGCACCAGCATGCTCCGTTGCCTTATGGGTTGCTGGGCATATACTGATGTGCATATGCAAATTCTTCTGGGAGAGGTAGTTGGCGATCTTGGAGAAGCCCCAAAGGGGTTTTGCTTGTGGCAAGGTTAGTATGCGTGCGCAGCATAAAGAGCACAGCTAGTAGGTTTTCGGCCAATGATTTATGATTACCACCCCGTGCAATCGCAGTTATGTTTTCAGTTCCTGATTTCTGCATTCAGCTGAATTTGCACATAGATTGTAGATGACAGTAGTATGAAGCAGCACATCCCACTAAGTACAACACTCATGCCACTTATGTTCTGCGAATTGCGCAACATTATCTGAGAGAAACACATGCAGATATCCCCAGCATGGGAAAAACTCAGTTTACAGCTGTTCGGCAGTGCTCTTGGCACATGCATTTGAAACGGGATATGCCTCAACCTATCTAGAGAACAAGTCTGTTACTACCAGGATATATATATATATATATATATATATATATATATATATACCCCACAGCAGTATGTTGGTATGGACTCATTAGGTCTAACACAACAGATTCAAATGGCTAGGTTGCTACCTGTGGTGCCTGTTGTCGCATACTGTGGGTAGGGTGGCTTTTCATGCAGGTATTTTGTACACACACATGCACCTACTGGCAGGTATCGCGAGATATACCTGGCCAGTAGAATTGTCTGTGGGCATCATGTTGCATTTGAAGCTCACCAGGTTGCCCTGCTACTTCTGTGTTGGGGTAATTTGCAGCACTATCTCCCTGGTGGCACACAGCACATAAATGGTCCAGTGATTACTGTTGTTAGTGTACGATTATAATTGGCTTTCTATCACTCGCTACTCCTCATTGGTTGTCACTTCGCATTCACATACTCACTTACATGTTACAGGACCCATCTGTTATGCCTGAATTGCCCATGCGTAAATGTCAATGAGGGTAGGGCTTCGTAGAGTAGCGCTAATTTGCATGTATTTTATGGTATTGTTGTCCCATAGGGAGGTTTAGGTGAAAAGGGGGTAGAATGGCTTTCCACTCCTCGTATTGCGCTATTGTGCCACCAGGTGACCTTGAGAGCGAAACTGCTAGCTTATTTTCTTTTCCTTCCATGCGCTATACTTCAAATAAAAGACTATAGAAATAGTGCTCAACACATAATCCTGCCGCCTACTTCTTTAGTGTTATAAGGCCAGACCATGAACCTATTATCTGTGAGAAATGTAAAGTGTTGATATTTGACAAACTGCCTGTACAATTTCACTGACCAGACTACAACTAACCACACCCACTCGTTTACATCATAATGGCATTCCACTGGGCTGAACTTAGTGCTACTGAAATCAATGATTAGTTTGTTGTCATCATCACTGAACTGGAGTAACATGGCATCTAGCATTCACTCACATCTGTTTGTAAATACAATTGGTGCCACAGGTTGTAGCGTAAAAGTGCAGGGCAGTTGTGGAAACTGTTTTTAATTTGCATGAAACCTTTTGAATGTTCCTGTTTCCAAATACATTTTTTAGATGGTGAAAGCAGGTTAGTGTGTTGAGCAGTGATTATTACAATGTTCTGAATGTACTCACATAGCCAGTTTACTAAGCCAATAATTCACTTAACTGTTTACAGGTGGCAGGTTATGGATAGCCGCCAATAAGGCTCAGCTGTTTTGGAGTGGGGTGGTTACCATTTTTGTCTACAAGATCTCCCAGAAATTGGATGCATGGTTTGCCTAGAGGACACTTTTTGTTGATACAAGTTAGCTGGTTACTATACTGTGTACCATATAAGAAGGCCACATTCTTGACAGTTGACAATCGCAGTGCCTTTTCATTTTGTATCCATTCGCCATCAACAGGCGTGTCAAGAATAGGCTTTGATGTGGCGAGTCAGCACATCCAGGAGGTGCTGCTACATGTGGCAATTGGTGAACTGCTTGGGTGTCACTGCATTCGTAAACGGAGCTTGGTGGACGTGTGTAGAGTCGTTCGTAAATGCGGTACACGAAATATATGCTACTTTAAAATTATACAGAGCTCGCAGGAAAATAAAATTATTTGTATATGCGCGTAAATACGTTATTTTGAACAACAAAACTATAATATGTTTCTGGGTGTAGTTCAGGATATGGGTAACAGATGGCATGGAAGGGCATATTGTAACAGATGGTGCGCTTTTAACTCACAAGATGGCAGCACCTGGTTTGAGAGTCTGGAAACTTTGGATTTTTTCGTCACATTTGGATACATATCGTTTTATTGTGCATCTCATTTTGAACACCTATACATTACTATTTTTTCACGAAGTTTCGTTTCTGAAATTAAAAACCGCTGTTTTATGACCACGTAAAATAAAATGTATTAATTAATCTACGAACTCTTTCTTATCTGTGTGTTTTCTGCTTGTGTGATGTGCTTCGGCACTGCTCTCAGAATAGCCAACGTAATATTAACTTTTGTTCGTTCGTGCATCAGCTGATACAGGATTTTCTAAATGGAACGTTATTTGTTTTCAATATATTAAGTTGCTACTCACTGACTGTCAGAATGTGGCCTTCTTATATGAAATTAACTATAGCGAGGCCCTCAAGTACGAGTGACAAATGCCACAAATGATATTCCTACAACTCGAACCAAATCACAACATCGTCAAGGTAAGCCATTGTAAACTCATATATGTAACTGTCTAGAACTTGCACCATCATGGACTGGAATGTTGCAGGTGCTATTTTCAGGCCAAAGGGCATGACCTTAAACTCTGAAAGTAGCTTACATCTGGAGTGGCGAATGCTGTCTTGTGACAATGTTATTTTTTTTACTTATATTTGCTAGTAATCATTGTGGAGGTCGAGTGATGTCAGCAGCTTGGCATGCCCAAGACTGTTGAGTGCATCCTTGATGTTGATGAATGGTGGTGGAGCATTTTCGGTGAGTAGGCGTATAGGCCTGAAGTTAATGAGAAATCTCCAGGATTCATCTTTTTTTGGAGATAAGGTGATGGCGGAATTTCAAGCACTGTTAGTGGCTTCAATGATACCTTCGTCCACCATCTCCTGTGATTATTCTTTTGTTATTTGGCAATGGTGAGGTTAGTAACGATGATAGGCGGTGTACGCTGGTTTTTGCCATGTTAATGGAATGTAGTGTTTTGCCATGATTTTGCGACATGGAGGGTCGGTGGCAGCAAACATATCATGGAGTTCATTGAGCAAGCGCTGTATGACTTCATGGTACTCGACAAGAACCGCTTGGTCGAGCTCATCCAGCTGTACATCCGGTGTGCAATCGTGGTCGATGGGTCCAAGTTATAAATGGACCGGTGCTCCTTTTGGCAAAAATGGATTCACCTCGCAGCTGGTTTCACTACATATTCTTCTTGGTCAGCCATGGTATTCACAGTATTGCATCCTCATGTAAATTTTTAGAAACAAATGCTATTGTGGTGGTTTCTACGTCCTAAATGTGCACGTTCATTTCACTTCACCCATTGTCTTACCTGTATGGGTTATTTGTAGCTAGCTGAAAATTTTTGCTGGCTGGTTTAATTTTGCACACATCTATTAAGGTCGCACAGACAAAATTATGAGGAGCATGTAGCATAAATTTAAATATTGGACTCTTGATTATTTAAAGAAACTGGGGTGTGGATGACTTGATTTTTATTACAGCAAATTTTAGAGATAATAATTTGTTGTGGAGTCGGTCCTGGATCACAGCTGTTTTCCTGGGGGCAGGTGACATCCGGCTGTACTACCCTGTCCCATCGTTTCCCAGCTGTGGTTTTCCATCATGCAGCCTCTTGACGTGGTTTGGACACTCGTCATACTAGTGTATGTGCTGGGGCCGTCACAGTAACAACAGGTGAACGGTGGTGATCCATGTACTGGACTATTTGGTGTAGATTCACTTAGTCCCTTTTTGTCTTGAGTGTGTCCATCACAAGGGGTGAGGTTTTTAAAGGTTCTAAAGGTTTTTTCCGAAATTTTTGATTATGTTTTCCTCACTTTGTCTTCTCGGTACCGGGCGCAGTTTCGCGGAGTCGCTGCGCAGCTGCACAGGTGTTGTCATAGATGTCTGTTCCAAAATGGCAAGTGACCACATGAAGTCGTCAACTGGATAATGAATCCGTGTGGTTAACGCACAATGGATTTATGGCCGCACTATACCTGTCACGACTTCTAACAGCTCTATTATAGACACCGGACATGCTGACAAGAAGTTTGATTATAGCGTAGATGTCATTCGGGCCACTCATTGGGGTCACATTGAACATTTATGAAGATATGGTAAACAAACTTCACAGTTTCATGGTTCGTTTGATTGGTAAAACAAGGTTGTAGGTTATTTGGGTTTGATACCTATTATAGACCTTCAAAGTTGGGGTATTCTTTTATACTCATCCTGCAGAACACAAACATCACTTACCCTTGATAAAAAATTATGTTGGAACACTTAACACTTATGTATTTGAGCAATAAACATTTTTAAAACAAATACATTGACACTATAACTGTTCAGCAAACTAATTTAACTTAGTAATGGTGCTGTTTTTCCCGGTATGTTGCTATAATATGTGTGTTGTTGAGTCATTTCGCACTAACAATTAGCATACTTTAATTTAAACTGCCTCCTGAACTTTAACATTAAAGGTTTGTATTAGGTGGCTCGTTGTGGATGAGTCCACTATTCTCCAGGAGAAAAGTAGGGTAGCCATGCTCGATTACCTTAAAAAACAATGATAATTTATAGCTCTATATAAATTATCATGATTATGATATGGCACAATAAACTATAAATTGGCTTGTTTAAATCGCACACTCTCACTTCATGCACAACATACATGTGGGGGAACAAACACTGAATGAAGGGGGCATACAAGGTGTTACTCGAACAGGGAAACCACTGAGTCCACATCGTTGCATTAGTTTCTCCAGTGGTATTTGTACTGGGATTTCTTTAGATGCAGTTAGTCAGCCCAAATTACAACACCCTCAAAAGTTACCTTTTGGAGGCATGAAAGTTGGATGGCCACCTGACACTGGTGGTGCCATATGCATGGTGCAGATGGGGTGTACTCCCAACACCCTGCTTCAGTGTTGGTTGGAGTCAAGGAGGTGTGACTATTGCATTCGGTGTGTGACTCGTTCTAGTTACACAGTGATGGATGGACGGATGGGCTAAGGGAGGATGGATGTGGCATGTGTCACACTAATGTCCGCAGTTTTCAATGTCAAGTTAGTGTAAATAATTGTTCTTGGCTCGACATTACATGAATGTTGCTGTAACACAAACATTTTATTCTTCCTGTTATTTTTAGTTCAATTGAACATTTTTTTGTGGCAACATTATTTTGTCATTGATGTAGTTCATGGTTCCTCTATGTATTATATGTTTTAATATTACCTATTTGGATGTTGGTAAAATTATCACATTGTATCTTCAAGTATGAAAGTGTAATACTTTTGATTATCTATGTAGTATGTCATGTGACCACAGTCTGGTTGTAATAGTAGTAGCCGAGGTTAACGAGATGGTACTGTTCTGTAAGCTGAGAGATAAATAAAGCAAATGTCGGTTAACCTGGTAATTGGGAACTTTATTTGCATAATGTGACAGGTTATGAGCCCAGACTCGTACAATCACTCAGAAAAGTAGTCGCGGAGTGCGTATTACGTGGATAATTCTGGACTATGGTAATCTAGGCAATGCGTCCAGGCATACATGTTCTCGTCAACAAATACGAACTACCTGGCTATCCCACATCTCACGAGTGATAATTTCTCAAACTGCTTATGGAGGGTAGAGATATGCCTAGATAAAGGAGTGAAAAGTATCCTGCAAACTACACCATGTGAGAAGGCTGAGGAAAACTCGGATTTTTGTTCAAAGGACAAGAAAGCCCGATGGATCATCATTCAAGGTATTTCCAATCGTCACTTGGAAATAATAAAAGGAGCCAAGATGGCAAATGATACGGTCACATCACTGAGAAACGTGTTTGCCAGAACCAGTTTCATATTCAAACTTTTTGTTTTGCAACGGCTGGTGAAACTGAAATTCAATGTTAGCGATACTCAAAATCACGTTGTTAAAGTTGAAAGTTTATTGAGGGAATTTAAAGCTGCATGTTCATCGCTGGATGAAACCGAACGTGTCTGTTATTTACTTTTAGCAATGCCAGAGTTGTACAACATGGTAATAACAGCACTCGCGATGATGACGACAGACCTAACTTACGAATTTGTAAAAGGAAGACTCATAGATACTGATATGCGAATGAAGGAAGGGAGAGCATCGTTTCAAGAAAGTTGTTGTTCGTTCACTTCTCAAAAGGTTAAGAAGAAAGGCCGTTATATTGCTAAGAAGCAATCTTTCTGAGGCAAATCAAGAGGATATTTCGAGGAAGAGGAAGAGGAAAGAGGTTTGTAAATGCAAATGTGGCACAAACAAACTGTGCGGGAAATAAGCCAGATGTCTCTAAAATTTCGTTCGTGGCTGAAATTAGTAAGTATACAGCAGTGACAAACAAGAAAGCTGCTGAACTTAGTGAAACTGTGGTAAACAAAATGGTTGCTCTTTCTCATGAAGAACCTTAGATGTCAAGTACTGTAAGCTTTATTATAGATAGTGGTGCCTCCGACCATTTGGTAACCTCAAATGTAGTATCTGTGATGTCTGATGTTGAAACATTGGAAAAGCATGTGTTTATTCGTATTGCAAATGGTCAAAATTTTAAAATGCAACCAGCGAGGATCTCTTAAGTTGCTGTTTGAAAACACTGTGATTAATGCATCAGCTCTGATAGTGCCATATTTATCACGCAATTTGTTGTCTGTGAGAAAAATTAGTGAATCACGAAACAATGTTGTTTTTTTCCCCGCACAAATGTTGCATTATTCGAAATGATAAAAGGGGCTTTGAGTTGAAATGCAAACAAGTATGCAGTTGATATTTTGCTGGATTTGATTTGCCCACAGGAACTGAATGTCATAGTGCTGATCAATTGTTATAGCATCGTAGGTTAGGTCACCCTGGAAAAGAATGCATTCGTAGATTGGGTTTGCCATTCACTAATGAAGAGTGTGGGGCCTGCAACAAAGGAAAGTCAAAGACACCCTTTCAAGACTTACCAGTGATCAGATCAAATAGAAAAGGTGAATATCTTTGTTCCGTTATAAGGGGTCCAGTAACCATAATTGAAGATTGCTCACAATTTGTGGTGGTGTATCTGTTAAAAAGTAAAAGTGAATCATCAGAGAACTTGACGAACTATGTGAGACAATTAGAAGCTGATGTGAATAAGTGTTCAAGAATCATAACAGATTGCGGTAGCAAATACATATCTCATCAGGTGAAAAAATTTTGTAATCAAAAGGGGATAAGACTGGAGTATACACTCCCTTACATGGAGTCCAAAGGCGCCAGTGAAAGGTTCAATCCGACACTGCTAAATAAGGTGAGATGCATGTTTGCAGAAACTCATTTGCCCAAATACATATGGGGTGAAGCCATATGTACCATGGCATACCAGATAAACAGAAGCCCTTCATCTGCTATTCAGGAGAGGTTACCAGCTAAACTTTACGGTGGCAAAAACCTTTGGATCTCGTGTGTGGATAAAGAAATTCCCTGTGCCAGCTGATAAAACGGAAGCTTTTGCCACTGAAGGGAGATTGGTACGATACGGCCACACTGGATATAGAATATGGATTCCCCAGACTGATGAAATAATTTCAGGACGTGATCTTAAATTTAATGAAACAAGTTTTGTTTTTCAGCCAACCGAGAGGGAGGATAAATTCACCTGCATTCCAGTCTCAACCTCAGACTAAGAAAAATGTGTCAATGAAGATGAAGTAAACAAAAGCAGGAAACAAGAAGAACTGGAAGAAGAAGGGATTCATGAAGGAGATACTCTCGCTGAAGATAAACAAACAAGTTGTAGGAGAAGTGGAAAACTTCTTTTGAGACTATAGGACTATGAGTTGTACACTGTGTTTGCCTATAATGCAGAAGGAATGCCCCAGATCTACGAAGAAGCAGTGCAAGATGAGGGATGGAGAGAGGCCATAAATAATGAGCTGAAGGCGCAGAGAAAAATGGAAATTTGGCAAGTAGGAGAACTACCTCAAGGAGCAAATGCCATATTTACCACATGGTTATTAACGGTGGAAGATGATGGAAGGAAAAATGCTCTTTTGGTTGCTCGTGGTTTTCAAGAGCCAGTTGAAGCTGTGGATTATGCTTATACTCCAGTATGCCCAACACCCACAGTACATTTAATGTTATCTCTTGCAGTAAAAAATGGGTGGCTACTGAAGTAAAATGACGTTTAAAATGCCTTCTTGAATGGGTATTTGGAGAAAGAAGTTTTTATTAAGAACCTTCAAGTAGTGAAGTGTGAAGAGAATACAATGTAGTTAAGAAGATCTTTTTATAAACTATGGGATGCTCCAAGTGCTCGAATGGTTCAATGAAATTATGTTGAAGTTAAATTTTAAACATTCATCATACGACTACTGTTCCTATTATTCAACAGATATCTTTCTGGTTCTCCATGTTGATGATGCTCTGATAACAGGCGAACCTAGGAAGGTAGATGAACTGGTGAGTGCCTTAGAGAAGGAATTCAGAGTAAGGGATATAAAGAACTCTATATTCCAGAGCATGGAGATAAGTAGGCCACATGAACAAATTCAGGTAACCCAACCTAAATTAAACACTGTATAACATGCGAGAATGTAACCTAATGGAGTTGGGTTTCCAAGCCAACAAAGTTCCTTACAGAAATTTAGTTTTTAAATTGATATACTTAGCAGTAACAGGACGCCCTGACCTTTCTTTTTCAGTTTCATATCTTGAAAGGTATTTAGCTAAGCCAACAGATGAGCTACGGAAGGCAGCAAAACGCATCTTACTGTATCTATAGAGTATGCTAGATTATGCCTAATCTTTAAAAGGAGTTATAGTGGACTGGTTGGTTATTCTGATGCGAACTGGGGTGGCAACGGTAAGGATAGAAGAAATGTCAGTTGGTTTATAGCTTTGTACAATGACAATCCAATTGCATGGTTTTCCAGAAAACAATGTTGTGTATCTTTATCTACAATGGAGGCAGAATATGTAGCAGAAGCCTCATCAGCACAAGACCTTGTTAATTTACTTGAAATAGTGCGTGAAATGAACCCTGTGTTAAACATAGATAATGTTGGTGCTCTAGTCTCCATGATAAAACCCAGAAAACTCTTAAACACATAGACATCAGATATGATTTAATTCAAGATCTGTACGCAAAAGGCGTGGTAGATGTAAAATATGTTCTTACAGGTGAAAATATCTCTGACATTTTCACCAAGTCATTATGTAAGTATGTCTTTCAACATTTCAGAGACAATATTCTAAATAGGTGTTAGTGTGATAAATAGTTTGTGTTTTTGTTCACGAATGACACTTCGATTATATTAAATGGAATGTCATTCAAGGGGGAATGTCACACACATAATTCATGGTTCATCTATATTATATGTTTTAGTATTGCCTATTTGGATGTTGGTTAAAGTCTCATGCTGTGTCTTCAAGTATGAAAGTCTAATAATTTTGATTAGCTATGTAGTCTGTCATGTGATCGCAGCCATGTTGGAATAGTAATAATGATGGCTGAGGTTAACGAGATGCTACTGTTCTGTAAGGTAAGTGATAAATAAAGCAAATGTCTGTTAACCTAGTAATCGGGATCCTTATTTACTAGTGCTATTAACAATAGCACTTCAGCAGCATATTTGCATTTTGGTAATATAAAACTTTGTAAATGGTTAATATTATTAACTTGGTCACTACATTATTAAATTTACTAAAACATAAATTTTAAAGAAATGGCCTAATAGTAAATTTTTTGTTGCAACATTAAACTTTTTTTTTGTTTAGCTTTATGAATGTATATAATATGATTACAGAAGTGTTCCTTTTAACGAGACTGCTACAAAAAGTTAACTTCAGCAGATTTCAGTGCTGCTGAATTAATTTATAAATACGGTTTTTTCTGCAAGTGATTTTCATCAGCAATGATACTTTATGTTTCATTCGGCCTGTGTTTTTGATCCCCTTTTTTCTCTGTGTTCCATTCTTGAGAAGCAGTTTGGCAGTGGGCGTTCCATTCGTACAGTTTAGATGCCTCTACATCAATTAGCCCATGCCCTTGTGCCTCTTCCTACCGAGCAGGGATTGTGACGACTAATCACATGCTGGGTAGGTTTTGGCGGACATTACATGTACAGGAGTTTCGCCAATTCTCTAGTTTAAACAATTAAAACACCTGGAACCTTTGCATGTAACTTCGAAGGAATTAGGTAGATGACATTTTATGAATATATTATCATTTAAATTTTAGCACGCAACTGGGCATATGCAAAAATGATAAAATCTACTATAATATGTTTGCTCTATCCACCACATTTGCTGGCGATACACACGAGCGCATAAAAGCGTTCGGTTGGGTTCAAAGGGGTTATCAACTATTTTTAATCTGGGTCACTCTGACCTCAACTCTCGCAACTGCTGGAGAGCAAATTAAAGGCTTCATGGAATATACCTTGCGAGTTTTTGGAAATCTTAAAGAAGTCACATAATATGTAAAGTGTTATTTATTCAATTGAACTTTAAATACATTAAATTATTTTAAAATAATTGTCCATATTGGCAAACAATTTTTTTTCGTGTTCTCTAATGAATATCATTTATAATAAACTAATATTTGACTCTGGCAGAAAATAAGGAGCAAGAAGGCTACTGATGAAAATTGCTGCACTGATGTTCCTGAAAATAGAAAAATATTAAACCAATTGAATGATTAATTTTAAAATTAATTTTTTCTACATACATACACAATTATTAATTAAAAGACATTCTTAGTAAAGTAATAATCAGGATGTGATATTGCATTAGTATAATTACTTTTGCCAGTATCATAACCTCTATTATTTGAGGAAGACTCTCCAACAATTAACAGCAGAATAAAAAACGAATTTATTTTCATTGCCCCAACATGATGAACAGCACTATGGTGTTCTGTAGATGGCGTAGTCTGACTTTCAACCAGATCTTTAACTGATCGCAGTGGTGTTCAGTGGATTTAAGGTCAGTACTTCGGGCCGATCACTCGAGTCCAAGCACTCACATGTCCTCACACTACTAGGTTACAGATTTTTCTTTGTGGATGGGTGCATTGTCATGATGAAGATGAAATGGTCGAGTTCCATATTATTACCACAATGATGATAGCAATGAATTGTTCCAAATCCTTCGCATGCATGATCTAGGCTCTAAGAAACTTGGACCAAGATAATATTGCGATTTCATATTCTTAAAATTTCACAGTGGAAACAATACCCTTCAAGATATATTCGTGTGGCATTCGACACACCTACATATATCTATCAAATTGTTACAAAATGCAGTATGACTCGCCATTCTATGGTAAGCTTTAACATTAATCTGGAAACTACTGGTTACATGCTACCGCAATTACCGGTCAGTTGCTAGCCGTCAGCCAAGGATGGCAAGTGTCTGGTAATGAACTAAGGGGGTGGGAAGGAATTCGGAGCTTGCAGGACGAAAAAAAAGTTGGTGAAAGGCGCTACCCAGCTGCTTCTTAACTTGGATGGCGAGATACTGTTTTCAGGGCAGATTGTTCTGGTCGTGTCAGACCCCAGTCTCGGTGAGTGGTGTGATGTCAGGTGGTGTATGGTCTTAGCTAGTGTCTTGCTGTTGCGGCCGAAAATCAAGCCGATCCCTTTAATGCCGAAACTGCTTTTATAGCCAACAATTACAAACGAAGTGGAAAACCACAATTTCCATTCAAAGATATACAATGAGGCGACAAAAGTCATGGGATACCTCCTAATATCGTGTCGGACCTCCTTTTGCCCGGCGAAGTGCAACAACTTGACGTGGCATGGACTCAACAAGTCGTTGGAAGTCCCCAGCAGAAATATTGAGCCATGCTGCCTCTATAGACATCCATAATTGCGAAAGTGTTGCCGGTGCAGGAGTTTGTGCACAAACTGACTTCTCGATTATGTCACATAAACGTTCGATGTGACTCATGTCAGGCGATCTTGGTGGCCAAATCATTAGCTGGAATTGTCCAGAATGTTCTTCAAACCAATCGCGAACAGTTGTGGCCCGGTGACATAGTGCATTGTCATCCATAAAAATTCCATCATTGTTTGGGTACATGAAGTCCAAGTCCACGAATGGCTGCAAGTGATCTCCAAGTAGCTGAACATAACTCTTTCCAATCAATGATCGGTTCAGTTGAACCAGAAGACCCAGTCCATTCCATGTAAAAACAGCCCACACCATTATGGAGCCACCACCAGCTTGCACAGTTCCTTGTTGACAACTTGGGTCCATGGATTCGTGGGGTCTGCGCCACACTGGAAAACTACCATCAGCTCTTGCCAACTGAAATTGGGACTCATCTGACCAAGCCACGGTTTTCTAGTCGTCTAGAGTCCAACCGATATGGTCACGAGCCCAGGAGAGGCGCTGCAGGCGATGTCGTGCTGTTAGTAAAGGCACTCGAGTCNAGCACTCGTGTCGGTCTTCTGCTGGCATAGCCCAGTACAGCCAAAGTTCGCCGCACTGTCCTAACGGACAAGTCCGTCGTACGTCCCACATTGATTCCTGCGGTTATTTCACGCAGTGTTGCTTGTCTGTTAACACTGACCATTCTGCGCACATGTCGTTGGTCTCGGTTATTAAGTGCAGGCGGTTGGCCACTGCGTTGTCCATGGTGTGAGGTAATGCTTGAAATTAGGTATTCTCGGCACACTCTTGACACTGTGGATCTCGGAATGTTGAATTCCCTAACCATTTCAGAAATGGAATGTCCCTTGCGTCTAGCTCCAACTACCATTCCGCGTTCAAAGTCTGTTAATTCCAGTCGTGCAGCCATAATCACGTCAGAAACCTTTTCACATGAATCACTTGACTACATATGAAAGCCCAACCAATGCACTGCCCATTTATACATTTTGTACGCGATACTACTGCCATCTGTATATTTGCATATTGCTATCCCATGACTTTTGTCACCTCAGTGTATTATAGCCACATGGGAGCATGACAATTCAATCACAATCACGCATGTAATACAATCTAGCAAGATTACTCATTGCATGGTTACGTTACAATATAAAAAAAAAACTAGCATATGATCGCGCGTATGAAGGCAATTCACTGCTAAATGAACTGTCCCAAAACATAACAGAGCAGAAGACAGCCAGTGCCAAAAGTGTGAAGATTAAGTCCGTGTGATGTGAAAGGTTGGTGAAGATGTTCGCGGACTGCAGAAAAATGAATTGAAGGCCTCCCGCGGGGTGCTACATATCCATACTCCGCTACAGTCCGTAAGGAACTGTCTCAAAGGCGGGGGCGTTAACTGCTGCAAGCCTTTCATTAGCTTTGTATTAAAATCAAATCGCACATATAATTTACAGAAATCGAAACAAACACATAAAAATAATAAAACAGTCGTGCTATCAATTGTTATTTAAATCATGGTTTGACAGATTTTACCAATCAACACTAAAATGCATGCAGTCATTTGCGAATTATTTAACATTAATTAATAAATAACTGCGTTTACAACAGTTACCACTATATGTAGAAAAGATTTTGCAGTGGCTAGGGAGGCTGTAAAATCAAAGTGTAACACACAATACATTCATAGTTGAAAAATGAAATGCTGATTTACAAAATGAGATTTAATGAACGGATAAAGACCACAATGCTACAAGTATATTTCATTTAGAGTTATAACAATATTTCTAGTTGAACTTGGAAAGGATGCGAGCACTAAGTGATCTAGGCTGATGAAATACATTTTCAAACTAAGATATATTCTGAAATGTTAGCAGAGTCGGAAAGATGGCAAATCACCACACCTGCTATTTGAAAACTGTAAAAAATTAATTCGTATAAACGTTTTGTCACTTTGTTCAGTAGTCTCTTAAGGCGTGGTCGCTAAATCGTTAACATGAGGTGGTCCGGATTTGTGTATCTGTAAACCAAGAATATCGTGAGAGGTGTTTAATTTTGTACTTTACTGGATGAAAAATATACCACAAGGTGAATTCCTAACAGTTGTTGCACCGCCAGTATTTACGACTCGAATGTGGCAAGGTAGCAAGGATGGAATGCCTCTCCGTGTAGGGAATTTCAGTTGAATCCTTGGGTGGAATGGAAAGGAGGGGATGGCTGCAAGAGCCAGTCGAAAACTTTAAAACATGGCAATTAATGAACTTACCGAGAATAAATCCCAGTTACATGACAAAAGTATCAATTATCGCTGCCTGTATATCAGAATGTACATTTATATTCATAAAACATAAAATAACACTTTCCTCTTGCCGCCTAAAGGTTGGGAGTGAGGGAGTTGGACCATACAATTTCAGCCATTGGGCCTTCCTCGGCTCTCTACGGCCATGCAATTAACGAACATCCGGAGTAAGTTACCACACCAGTTAATTTCTATCTGAGTTACAGAGAGAACTTTTTAAATCGGCTTTTGAAAAATATCCTTGCCTTCAACAGCATGTATATTTTTACAGAAAACTTCTGACATGTGCGAGGTAATATTGACAGGCAATCACAACAATTAATTTGATGTTTGAACTTATTGTTATAAGACAACTCAAAATTCGACAGTCAGTTAACTGCTAACTGGTTATAGTTGTGCTGCCTGGCCACACCAGTGAATATAAAAAATGCCATTATAAAAATTATCCGCATTTTGGAGTTAGTTTGCTGGCGCTACACAATGCAGCTGTGTGTGCAATTGCTTGTGTATGTTGATGGCGCAGCGTTGTGTGGAAACACAAGTAGTAACGCAACACATATGCTGCTCCTTATAGTGAAGTAAAACAAATAGACCACTGTAGTATGCTGGGCACAAGCTAGGGGACATACAGTAGGAGCTATCGTTCTCTATTTCATTAAACACTTAAACATACGAATGTCATTATATGACTGTTTAAATAATAATATGTTTGTAAATATCTATCACAGTAATATTTAAAGATGTTTTATCACACCTGTCAAGTTTTATTTAAAATATTCGAAAAAAATATACTTGAAAGTCATGGAAGAAATAATCATGGCTCTGAAATCGAATAAGCGGAGCTGCCTGTCTGTTTCTTAAAACGTGTGAAGTCTGCACCTGTAAGGAATGAAGCTGATAATAATGGCCTAGATACAGAATAAGCGTCTCTTCGACGGACGGCGCCCCGACCATAGAGGTAATTCAAGAGTTACCAGAGTCTGTGGTGCAGTGATCAGACTACTAGCCTACTACAACTGCGAACCAATTATGACTTCCGGCGGGGTCACTGGTAGTGGAATTTCCGTTGGCCAGTGAAATTTTCAGGGTACTCCCGTTCCCCCCATTGTTGCATTCCGTCACTTGAGAGCTATCGGCGCCGAAGACCCCAGCTGTGAAGCGCCGCCTAAACCTATGTAATATCAGACGAGTCGAATGTAAGCCCATGAATCTAGCTACAAATCGTGGAGAACTTTTATAGTGGCTTCCTTCCATGTGTGGTATTATTTAGAGTGGTGTCAGTGACCTGAGCGATGGTGCCGTCTGAGCTGGAGGCAGACGGTGACGGTATCGCTGGCCACTTGCAGGGTATTGAGCAGGGACGCCACGCACTTGAAGGACAAATTCTGCTCGCCCATCAGCCCGGACATGTTGAGCTGCAGCAACGCACTGTTGCTGCTCGTGTTCACGTACTTGTCCGCCACCTGCAGCCGTCAACAGTATTTGCCTGCACCTCATACTTGTACAGTGCTGAGTATGACATTACTAACTCGCTCAAACCATATTTAAATTATTTACACTTTTCACGCGTGGGGAATGCAGTATTCACGTTGCAGTATTGCATGCACTGTACACCACTTGAGTCACATTTATCAGTAATATAACCATCATATTAAAAATGGTTAATATACTCGATGATAGATATTTAACCCAAAATAGCAAAAACCTACCAATAAATCAACGATTTCAAAAAAGTATATAATACAGGTTTCATAAAATTTGCATTACTGTTAGAAAACTTATGTTATCTATACTTAAACGAGTTGCCGTATGAAAAATGTTCCAACATTACCAGGCTGAAGTGCGTTCTCCTCTGATAATAAGGTGTACCCCAGAAAAGGCTAAAGACATTTTATGTGCCAGTCGTAACTCAGTGTAAATGTATATTGCCAAACAAACACCTTGCTAATAAGTTAATTAAGAAGAGCTGTAAGCTTGCTGTTTCGAGATATTTGGTTGATAATGAGCTCCTAGCTAAGCGTACAGTCTTCTGTTATATTCGAAACGCTGTTGAAATGTGACACTGTGGCAAATTTATAAAACTGATGAAAAAATTTTATTTTGTGTCAGGACTGAAAATATTACTATTAATAACTCAAATATTTCCAGAATAAATTTTTTTGAAAAAAAGAAAAAAAAGCCTTATATTTAGCTTGATGTTATACATTTTTATAGTAAATTCACTTTGACGACTTATAAAATACGGTGACTTAATTTTAATCTTAAGATCATCTCAGTAAGAGACTCAAACACCTTGTCGCATGTAGCAAAACCGAGGGAGCAACAACCTAAGAAAATCGGCGTACAAGATGAAAAAAAATCACTAAGAAACCCCAAATATTACAGTTAATCTTCGATAATTGCGTAAAATCGCAGAAAATCGCAGAAAATCCCGATAAGTCACAGAAAATCTCTGAATATCCCTGGAAAGATTGGAAAATTGTAATAATAATAAAAATCCCACAGCAACTCGGAAAACTGAGAAAAAACCCCTAAAACTAGCAATGATTCCTAAAAAATTAGTTAAAATTATTAACAAACATTGAAATTAAACAAACTTTAAATATTGTAAAAAACAAAATATTAAAATTATATAAATCTAACAAAACCATTTAGGTGGAATCTCGTAATATTAAAATAGTGAACAAAATCACTGCGTAATGCGTTGAAAATATAAAGAAAATCACGCAGTATTACAAAAATGTATTAATGCAACCATCAAATACAGTTCGCAGACTCACCCCAATTTTTGTATACTACACGCAAATTCCTGTTCCCAAGAATTTTTTTGCAAAATTGCATTATTTTGTTCCCTCAATTTTCAGCCTACAGTCCCAAGGAAAGATAGGATTATTATTTTTAATATTGTATTATTATTAGTCTTGTTACCTTGATAAATGCACAGTGATGTGATTTCAGCATAATACAATGTAACATCCAATCCAAGAGGTGTCGAATATTCATAGTAATACAATTGAAATTCAAAACACACAAATACATCGATGCCTTACCCAAGACTCACACAAAATTTCTCGTGCAATAAGTTGGTGAGATTCAAAGAGACGGGAACTACAGACAACAAACCGCGACCAGGAAGGCCACGAACATTAACTTGTAGAGAACGGCGGTACATCGTTCGGCAAGTCACGAAAACACCATCTGTAAGTACCACCTCCTTAGCTGCTAACATTGCAATAAGGTCGGATAAAAAGGTCAGTGCCCAAACAATATCTATCACATTGTATTCCACTGGCCTCCACTGTAGAAGCGCCTGAAATAAACTTTTCATTAACGAGAGAAGTCGGCAAATAAGCTTGATTTGCAAAACCCTATCTTGAAAAACCTCCGGAAGTTTGTAAAACCGTAATCTTTTCAGATTAATGCAAGTTTACTGTTATTTGGCTCCGATGGAAAAACGTACGCGTGGCGCAAGAGAAACACAGAATTACAAAGACAAAATGTGAAACCTACGGTGAAAGACGGCGGGGGTCTTGTGATGGTTTGGGGATGCATGGCCTCCACAGGCGTCGGAAATATGGCGATCATCGATGGTACTATGAACACTTTGATGTACATTGATATATTGCGCCATAATTTACCGGACAGCGTTTATAAGTTAGGTCTCGAGGGTACCTTTTATTTCAAGCATGACCACGACCCCAAGCACGACAGTAGAATTATTATGGCGGTTCTGGCACAACCGGACCTGGGACTGGAGTGCCAGAGCTGTTCATGTTCTGTTATTCCGGTCACCCAACGCCCATTTTTCAGTCAAAATTTTCCGTTTTTCCTTCAAAATCTACAAATTTTCCTTTAAAATGCCTCTATTCCCCTCAAAATTTCCCTTTCCCCCTCAAAACAACACAGATCCCTCAGTTGCAAAAATTATCCACCGAAAGGCACTTTTCGATCCATCGGAAGGATTTGGGGCTATCTTTTCGATGGCAGAGCAGTGGTGGCCATATTAGTTTTATAGGCATAGGGTATGCCAAATCGTTACATAGGGACTGAAGTCAGATCTGTCCATCCACCGTCTTTGTTCTGTGAGCAATCTGTGCAATTAATATTGGATATATGTGACTATGACCTTGACCTTTGAATAACCTTGAACCCAAAAAAATCACAAATTTCTTCAAAAAAAACGCACAAAAAATCATAAAACTTAAAAAATATATAAAACAATATTTAAAAGACTTACTTAAAAATGATAAAAATTCAAATTTTGAATATTTGGGTTTAGAGGGGATGGAGGACTGGAGCTGACCAGCCACCATATTATGACATCACCCAAACACCATATTGGATCCAAGTGACCTTGAACTTGACCTTTGACATTGACCATGTGACTGTAATCTCAAACCAAAAAAATTACAAAATTTCCTCAAAAAATTTAAATTGTTTAAAAACTTCCAAAAATTTATAATTATTTATGTAATTATTAAATAATATTATTAAAACATATTTATTATTTATTTAATTACTAAACAATATTATTAAAAAAAACATTAAAACCTTACATTTTCGGAGGTTTCCCCCAGCACCTAGTCCAGCAGACGACTGACTCCCCCCCCCCCCNTTACATTTTCGGAGGTTTCCCCCAGCACCTAGTCCAGCAGACGACTGACTCTCCCCCCCCCCATCAAACACATTGTCTTTAGAATTCACCTTCCCCCTCTCCTTAATCACTGCTCATTCCATTGAATGCAGCAATCTTGTTTTACTTTTCGTTTGTCATTTGTTTTCATTTTCAATCCCTAATTGGTGCTAGTGTATTAATTGCAAATTTTATTTTAATTTTTTTTTCCGTTTTTTATTTGTTTACATCGCTGTAGTTCGTCTCTCACCTATGCTGGTCACACTATCTTGGATTTCATATGTTAACTTCTTCATCATCTAGGATTTAGTCCCCAGGTGGCACCCATATTCGATTCTATTTTCAAAGTTTAGGTATTACTAGTATATTATTGTTAGATTTCATCACTAGGTGAGCTATTGATTTAGCAACCAGGTGGCAGCCATATTTGTTTACTTCTTTAAGTATAAATAGTGCTGTGTGCGCCTAACATATTGGATTATATTCCCATCACCTAAGAGGTGCTAATTTCTTGATTTAGCCACCAGGCGAGCTGCCAAAACAAATATTCTCTATCATGTCATGTTCACCATATTTTATTTAGTTTTTTTTCTTAGTTACCTTTCTTTCACTTGCTATCATTCCTTCTTAATTTTGTAACTACAATTTAGTCACTTGTGCTCCACCCACCATCTTACATTGTATTCATGCTATGCTATTCCATCTAGATTTAGTAGCCTGCTGATTACTCGGTTCCCTCGAACCACCATCTTGTGTTACATCACTTCTAGCTTCTATGATTATGCCATATGGTCTTGACCTTTAACCATCGAGATCCATTTAGTTCGTCATTTGTGTTTACTACAAAAAACTGCGGCATATTAGAGCAACACCAGTCATATAGAAATTTATTTAGGACCTCTCTTCGCTATAAACTGCACTGAAGAAGGTCTAGCCATGCCCGACTCAACTTTCGCCCTCCCCTCCTTCCAAGTCTCAGGGTCAAAATTCTACCTCCTCAACAGCTTTTTTTCATGTCGGTTGCATCCAATCTTCTTAACATATATTATGATTACAATCCATTCTTAGTTTCAATACAGTTAATTTCAACATTATACCTTTATTACTATATTGTTGATTGCGCACACCCAGTGATGGACCTACACAAGAAATATTTAAAGTCCTAACTTTCAAATCCTTATATTTTGATACGACATTTAATTTATAATTTTACCATCAGGTAGTAAAATATATAAGAACCTAGGATATCATATTTTATATACCAGAGAAGTAGGGAAGGTACAACAACACCAGCGAGAAATAAAATATTTTTTCATTGAAATCATATGTATATGTACATACTACTTCAGAGTACAAAAATAAACACAGTTTCCTGTCATTCTCCTTGCCATTCAGTATTGTCTTTAAGCAGCATATTCACTTTTCGCATAGTGAATAAAATCTGTTTTTAAACAGCTCAAGAAGTCTATGCTAGCAAGCATCCAACCAATGGCCATATATTCTTCTTCATTACTAAGTTTTTCTTTTAAGACCTCTTCAGCCCCTGGAATGCTATCAACCTTGTGCAATGCTTCATTCGCAGTTTTAAATGCTCGTCGACTAATGGCTTTATCCAAAGGTTGAGACTTTTCGTAGGTACACTCCACTCATTTCTATATAATATTTTTCTGAGGGTGATCTAACTAAAGCATGGATCATAATTGTTGCAATTCCAGGATTATCAATAGCTTCAATTATTTGTTGATGTTTTGAAATTTTTAATCGAGAAAATTGAAATGGAACAAAAATTAGAAGTTACGTCAATATTATCTTCTGTGGTAAAATAACCCCTAATATATATCTTTGATAACATACATTGTTGATACATATGAATCATTTGGGGAAGAAAATCCATCACCAATATTAATATCGCCATCACCAATATTAATATCGAATTCGATTATAT
The DNA here is from genome assembly GCA_002778355.1 of Clitarchus hookeri. Taxonomy (NCBI): domain Eukaryota; kingdom Metazoa; phylum Arthropoda; class Insecta; order Phasmatodea; family Phasmatidae; genus Clitarchus; species Clitarchus hookeri. The sequence goes on from NQII01000413.1 coordinate 548,740, forward strand.
TATTATAAATATTAAAATTTTCCTAGTCTGATTTGTCGGAGGAAAGGTTTGCCTCTCAAAACTTTCGATAGCTTTAAACTTTTTTTCTGTAAACATTTGTTACACATAAATAAAAAATGAAATATCCAGAAAGGCAAATAACTAGTATTAAATTACCCAGAAAAAATAAGAAGATATAATAAAACACATGCGGCTAAACATGATAAAAAAAAAGAATTACCTTTAATTCGTGAATTACAAAAGAATTGGTAAAAGAGAAAGGAAGTAGCCAAAGAATTAACAAATTTAATAACATTTTTTATAATTGCAGTTAAAAATTGAAATTATCCACTATCACCAAAAGGAACTTCATTAAAAAAAAATTTTTTTTTGATGATTAAAACAATTGAAATGTTTAATCTACATCAGCAATAGAGCCATTAACAATTAATCTAGCTAAAGATGTTTCTCAAAGAAATTTATGTTATTAATGATTAGTTGGGTTTAAAAAGTATTGGACAAATTTTTCATATCGGAGACACACAAGCAAATAAAAATAAAAATAAACGATTTGTTAAAAAAAAGAGTTTGAGTTAACAAAAGGACTTGCTAATTTGTTAACAAAACATAAACACAAGGACATTGAAAATAAATATACTAATGAAGACTATGATAATTATACACAAATACCTTTATCATTAAATTTGTTATATCAAAAATATAATCCAAATAAAAAAATAAAAATAAAAGTTGGAAATATAATAATATTATGAAACCAATCTATGAAAAATATATTAAAATACCATAATCTTGGTCAGAACCAAATACTCCAGAAAAAAGATTCACCAAGATTGCCAAAATATGGTGAAGGAATTCAAAAATATAACAATTGATCAAAATAATTTATGTGGATCAGTGATGTAGGAAAATTAATTGATATATAATTAGTTATTCGTGGCGAAGAAAATGCTGGTAATAAAACGTATCATAATGAACAAGTTAGTATTGTGAATATGGCAAATAATAAATTTTCTGATGTTTTTGTTCATAATCCTAAACAAATTCCATATCTTATAAGAGTTTTAAATGCCATTCCTTATTCTTTTGGAAATTCTGAACATCATGAAGAAGGAATAATAAATCGGCCATTAAATAATTTAAATTTACCAGAAATGCATTTGTCTGATTATAATTACTGTGTTCCTTTTACAAAATTAGATGAAAGATTAGCAAGAGGCCATAAAGGAATGAATAAACTTGATGAAGTTGGTAAAAAACATGATATTGCTTATAGAGATCATAAAGATCTAGAATTTAGACATGGTGCTAATAAAATTTTACAAAAAGGAGCTAAAGAAATAATTTTTGGTAAAGAAACTCCAATTAATGAAAAAATTGCTTCTGCTTTTGTAAGTGGAACTATGACTACTAAAAGAAAATTAGTTTGGGGAATAAAAATTCATTAATTTTTGGGACATCGCAAATATATTTATAGAATTTTATGACTGCTATCCGATAGCAGTCTAACATATAATGAAAATTGTTTAAATTAATATTTGTGTATACAAATATTTTGCTCATAAATGAAGATAAAAATATAACATTTGATATTTCTGTTAATCAATTAAAAGATTTATAATGATATAATTGTTTAATAAACGAACAAGTCAAAAATAAAAAGAATAAAACAATTAAAGAAAGAAAAGGATTTTTAATAACCTTACCTATAGTAAGAAAATATTGAAAAATAAAACAGGATCTGGTTTAAATACTGGATGTATTTTACCAATTGCATTAGCAGTTTTAGGTGCTTTAGGTTCATTAGCAGCTGGTGCCAGTGCTATTTATAATTCTGCTGACCAAACTAGAAAAAATAAACAAGAAATAGAAGAACAAAAAAGCCATTATTTAGCTATGGAAAAAGAAATAAAATGGCGAAGGAATTGCAGCAAAGAAAAAAAGAAAACGAAGACAAAAAATAATTCAAAATTATTACTTTATTAAATATTGTTATAAAAATAAAAAAAAAATAAAAAATGGAAATTTTTAGAAATTTTTATGTGTTAGATGAATTACTAGATAAAATTAACACAAATGACTCAACAATTGTAAATTAAGATATCTCATCAAATTCTGGTATTCATTGGGTTTGTTATTATAAAATTAACAATTATATTTATTATATAGGTTAATTTGGTGGAAATATTCCTATAGAATTAGTTAATTATTTCAAAAATTATCATATTTGTTGAAAGGATGATAGATTAGATAATTTCGATTTGGTTATATGTGGTCATTTATGTTTAATAGTACAAGATTTATTTTCTTAAGTGTTTAATTTTTCTAAGAAAATTTCTCTATTATTAAATTACAGATTTACTTGGAAAACCATTAATCAGATGTTGGAATAAATATTTTAAAATTGATGAAAAATTAATAATATTGAAACCAAAAAATATTTTTTATGAATATGTTAAAAATGAAATATTTAATGATTTCGAAGAGAGACTTTAACTTTATCATAAAAATCAGAATAGTAAATTTAAAGAAAAAATTTTTTTAATTATATTATTATACCTGATGCAATTAAAGCAAGATTAAGTCAATTTAATTCTAGCGTAGTAAAAATATTTGCTCATAAATCTAATTGCTTCGAAAATGAACTGAATAATTATACTAAAAATGATGAATTAGTTAATTTTAAAAACGATGTTGTATCAACAACTAAATAAAATAATGATATCAAAAATTATAAATTATATATTCTTAAAAATTAGTGGCTTTGAAAACTGAGTTAAATTATTATATTAAACATAATAAATTTGACGATTTTGCTGATAGAACAAAAAAATATCACATAATTGTTAACTAAACCTATTTCCGACAAAAAAATTCCAATATATGATTATAATAATAAAATAAAATCTAGTCTCGATAGTTTTAATTTAGAAACTGAATTGAATGATAATGTTAAAAATGAAAATTTTTATAATTTTAAAAATGATGATACTTAGAAATTTGTGTTAGTGATTATTACACAACAAAAATTAATATGTGTAGTTATGATGTAAGTATGAAAGTATATATCAATATAAATAAATATGAAATAAAATGATTTTATTAAAATAACAATTTTGATGGCTTAAAAAGATGTTGCTTTTAAATCTGAGTAAAACAATTGCATTAAAAATTAAAAAAAATTGATAATTTTGATAGTGATGTTACTTTGAAAACTGAATTAAGTGATTATATTAAAAACGATGCTGCTTTAAAACAAAAATGAAGCAATAACATTTAAAATGAAATTTTTAATGAATATTAAACTATACATCTAAAGTTTGC